>CM031866.1:18530738-18893874 GCA_018697195.1 Certhia americana | reverse complement strand
CGGGGCCCCGTGCCCAGCCCGGCCCGGCCCGGCCCTCCCTCCCCCGGGCGCGGGACTGGGGGCGGCCCGGCCCCGGGAGCGCCGCCGCCGCTCGTGCTGTCGCTGCGGAGAGGGGGAGCTGCGCTACTGCAGGTGGAGGTTTGGCGGGGGGGCCGGGGGAAATGCCATTTCTGACCGAAGGAGATCGCCGGCGAGGATGAGATGCGGGTAAGCGGGACGGGGGACCGGAGCGGGGCACGGGGCTGGCGGGACCGGCGGGGCGAGGAGCGTGGTGGGGGCTCCGTGGCCCCGGGACGGCGCCGCCGCGCTGCTCCCGGACCGGACTCGCGCTGGACCGGACCCGGGCTGGGAACTTGGTGCGTGCCCCGGGGGTGCGGGGAGCCGTGTGCTCCGGGAGCTGCCGCCCTTCAGCCCCATCGGTGCGGATGCTGCCGCCTCCCCGCCCCGCTCTGCCCGGGCGCTCTCCCCTCTGCCCATCTCCTCTCCGCACCCCCGCACCGTTCCCGCAGCCTCGGCGCAGCCCCTGCGGGAGCCACGAACCAGGCGGGGCCGGGGTCCCAGCGAGAGGGCTGGGGCTTGGCGGGACAGAGGCTGTATCCTGATGGAGAGTATCCGCCTCCTCTCCCGGTAGTTCCCGGTGAATTGGCCGGCCTGGAGCAGATGCCTTGTTCAGGTAGGGAACGGATAGTCTGGACAGCGCTACCCTCCGGGACTGGCAGGGGAGCAGGCATCAGCCTTAAGCTGGCTGTTCCCATCTCTTGCCCAGCAAGGGTTAACTCAAAAGGAGGAATTGTTCCTCTGCCCATTCCCAAAGCAGAGGCATTAATGGTTAAATACGGACAGGGAGAGCTCTCCAGTCCTGAGCGACCAGATTGGAGGCGGGAGTCATGGGGAAGAGGTATTTTTCTGGGCAGGTGTTCACCTCTCTGTCCCCAGCCCTCCAGTCGGGGGCGTGGGGAGTTAATGCCGAGTGGGGTGATTCCTCAGGCTCCGGGAGGGCTCTGGGGGCTCTGAAGGGTCCCCCTCTCTGGGCTCAGCCGCACACCCCGGAGCCAGGAGCCAACCCAAAGAACGGGAGATGCTGGGCCAGGGTCAGGCTGCCGGCGCGGGCTCTGCCCTCGATTTCTGTCTGGCAGAAAAGAGAAGTGGCTAATGTTAAAGGGGCTCCAAAGGGCAGTGGGGATTGCGAGGTTGCCCAGGAGCCTGCTTGGCAGAAGGGCTCTGGGAGCCCTCCCGGGCGGTGCCGGTGCTTGTTGCTCTCCGTTACTGTGTGTAGGTTATTGGATTTTTCACCTTGCGCCTTGGATGTATAAATAGCCCGAGTGATGGGTAGAGGCACGACTCGATCTAGGCGCTGGAGATGCCACCTCCGAGAAGGAATGGGAGTGTTGGTGCCGCGAAAGTGATTTGCACGAGGAGGGAGGGACAGCGGGTGAGCGTGGGCACTGGTGGGATCGGGTCTGCTCGGGCTGGTTGGCGTCGCCGAGGCTTTGCTGCCTGCCCCTGCCCCAGCTGCCGCCCCAGCAATCGCCATCCGCGGTCCTTCCCAGCAAACGCCCTTTCCAGCGAGCGTCTGTCGCCGCTGGCCGGCAGCAGGGGATCGGTGTGACAGCCCTGCTGCTCTCCGGGGTCTCAACTCGCAGGGGGAAGTTCAGGCATTCCCAGGAAGAGCCCCACTCCATGGATCTCCCTCCACCTCCCCTTCCTCTGCACCACCTCCCAGAGCCCGGCTGTGGCTCTGCAATGATATCCCTTCCATAGCCCCATCCCAGCCCTCCTGCCAGCCTTAACCCTGTCCTCGCTGCTCTGCACCTTGCAGCAGCCCTGACCTGACCTTCACGCACGCCGGAGGCAGCTGTGGAGCCGTGCCTCCAGCCAGCTCCTCCGGCACGGGGGCTGCATGGATCGTACAGGACTGCCCAGCCCAGCCCCACCCAAAGGCAGCTGCCCTAGCCCATTCCCACCTTACAGCTGCTATCCCAGCCTGTCCCCACCCCACAGCACCTATCCCAGCCCTTCCCCACCCCAACACCAGCTATCCCAGCTAGCACCACTGCCCAAACCTTCCTTCCCCCTGCTTCTTGGTTCCAAGAGCACGCTTTGTCCCTGGTCCTCTTGCAGAGGCAGATGGCCAGAACAGCCGTGCCTGTCTCAGGAGCCAGGAGCAGAGGGGCACTCAGCCCTCTGCCCGTCAGGCAGGGTGGGCTGAGGGGTGGTAGGAGGCTGTAACTGGGTTGGCTCTGCCTTCTCACCTGCTGCTCCTTGCTCCTTCTGGGATCCCATTGGCACGGCTGCTGAATGCTATGGAGGAGGGGGAGCCTCTGGAGCTCTCAGATGATGAGCAAGGCCAAGAAGGAAATGTACCCCTGGGATAAAGCCTCCATGTTTTCCCACAGAGAGTTTTCCCTGTAGCACCTGCCTGCTCCAGTGCTCAGGCAGCCCCAGCTCTTGCTGGGCCTCATGGAATGGGCAGGAGGTGACTGGAGGAGACAGTGGAGCTGCTTCTACAGCTCCTGGGGAAGCATCAGGTTTTGCAGGCCTTCTTGTGGACGGATTAATTACTAAACAAATGGCTGTACCACTGTAACACTGTACTGTGCTGCAGTTACTCTACACCTGTAATGTAATTACTGTGCGATACCTCTAATTACCACTGTTTCCTGGAAGGTTAACAGATCACTAAAGGTCTTCTGTTTTCTTCAGTATCCTGCTTCACATAGCCACAGTAGCACTGCTGAAGTTAGTGCTGCTCCATGTAAGTGACAAGTACAAAATTCTCTAACTTGAGGCTTTAATACAGGGAGGTGTTGATAAATCACTTTATAATAACACCACAATTACAGTGTACTTACAGTTGTTGAATTATAAAACACAACACAACCTGTTGGGGCTTGATGAAGTATGTTGGGTGACCACTGGGTGCTGCTATTTGGTGGGACCCTGTCCCTGGGGGCAGAGAGGCAATGGGCACATCTCTCTGAACATTCAGGTGGAAAACACAATTCTCAGCTTGGCCAGGGTGGGTGTTTGGTCTCTCCAACACACCCAGTGCACAGAGTCAGCAGCTCTCTGTTCTCTGCTGAGCCTCGAGCAGATGCATCCTACCATGAGCAGAAATGGGTTTTGGTGGGAAAAGAGCCAGAAAAGCTTTTCAGGTAGCTGGGAAGGCTGGGATGAGAGAGAAAAGGGCTCCAAATGCTTAAATCAAACAACCAAAAAAAAACCCCAAAAAAAAACAAAGGGAGAAAGAAATGGAAGGCCATGACCTCTGTTTTCTTCTTAGTCAGTTTTTTCCACTTTCTTTCCATCTGGGAGAGTAAAAATGGGAGCTTTTGGCAAGAAATGGCTGCAGGGAGAGAGATCTCTGCCTCTGCTTTGTGTCCCAGCACCCTGTGACCATGCCTGGGGATGTGCCTTACTCACAGCCAGTCCTGGTGGCTGTTTGAACCTGCTGTCTGTTGGGCAGTGCCAGGGCATGTGTGATACCGAGGGGGAGAGGGGTGTCTGGGTGTGGGGCTTACTTGGGGAAGGGGACAAACACCAGCCAGAGTCCCCCCTTCCCAGTGCTTCCCCAGCCCCCAGGCACTGTCAGCAGCATGGTGTGGCCTCTTGTCACCCTTGTCACTAGGAGAAAGCTGGGTCTCACAGAGGTGGCTGTGTCTGAGCAGCGTTAATTGTCAGCTTGACCCGGGCAATTGAATAAATGCTGATAAATGTCACCGAGAGTGACATCATCATCTCCCCTTCAGCCCAGGCAGGGAGCGTGAGGCTCTCTCCATCCCTGGGAGCAGGAGGTCACACCAGACTGGCCTGAGATGGGGGTACAGCGGGGGGAGTGCCCAGCCATGAGCAGAGACCCCAGCCAGTGTGCTGGGATGAATCCTGGGTGATTCCCATCTTTCAGGAGCAGCAATCAGGAATGGCCAACGGGACCTCTCTGGGCCTGTGTGGAGTGTGTTGGTGCAGCATGGCTATGTTGGGGGAGCCCTGCCATGAGCCCCACCAGTGGCTGAGTCCTCTCTGTAGCCTCACCAACATTTTGGCCACCATCCCTTGCCCCTCCCAGGCCATCCAGACAGGATCAGGCAGGGCAGCAGGTCAGTGTCCCTGTCACAGGGGCTGGGGAGCTTGGCTTTGTTTTGCTCATTCTCATGGTTAAGCACAGAAATGGTTCTATTTAACCATGCTGCATGGTTTTTTCTGTCATTTTATTCATGTATCTCTGCAAGCTGGTCAGTGCCTCGGCATCCTGCAGTGAATGTGTGTACAGTGAGCATTCCTTTCCTGGGCTCCACAGGAGTGTCCTGGCAGAGGCCAAAGGCTTTCCCCACTGAAGCACTTGTGTTCTTTGTCTCAGGGCAGGGGTCATTGTCCTGAGGTGGGGACAGTCCTTGGGTGAGCTGGAGGGTTCCCACAGGGAGCAGGGACACAGTGAGGAGGTGCAGGGTGCCTTCCAGGACATGATTCCTGTGGTCCATCACTGTCCAAGGGATGCTCAAATGGCAAAATGCCTGTGGTTGCCATCAGTCTGGACTGACCTCTGCTCTGGGGGCCAGGCTGGCTATGGCTCCCTGAGCACAGCCCTGCCCTTGAGGATGTAAGGTTCCTGATGCAGCCCAGCTCCTGCCACCCCATACAGCCCTCACTTCCTTGGCAGCCCTTTACCTCCCCACCCTATATTGCTCTTAGTTTTATCAGTAAGACCCACAATTACTATTCTTTTGTCATTTCCATTCTGTTTCTTCATCAGAATGCAAAACATTAAATATCACTCTGGTAATTATGGTTAATTTCATAACCTGCCCCTTAATTGGATTGGTCGCTGATGGGGAATTCTTGTAGGAGGGAGAAGCAGAAATATTTTGACATGATCTATTCTTTCGGCTCTTTGTTTGGATTTGAGATGTCGAGTGTGAAATGGGAAACAACTGATTTAGACCTCAGAGGCAACCTGGGGGTGGTGAGGAAAGCCTGAGCATTCCAGAGGCACTTCTCACCCTCCAGCAGCCAAACCTCTCCCTCCTGTACCTGAACCTAGCATTCTTTGGATTGGGAATAGTCACAGAGAGCCAGATCCATCTGATCCACCCAAAATGTGAGCCTGAATAGCTTGGGAGGCATCACAGTAAGCCTGGTGGCTTGTTCTGCTGGCCAGTGCTTTGTGTGCGGTAGCACAGAGCAAGGCATGGCACTCCACAGGCTCCCCGTGGACCCAAGGACTTTAAGGATGTGAGGGACACCCACAGGAACTCCTCTTTTCTGCTGGGAATTGGCCAGACAGCAGTCCACGGACATCCCCAGGGCTGGAGAGGGACACCAGTCCCCTTGTGCCATGGTGGACTGGACTATCTCAGTGCTGCTGGCCAGAGCAGCGAGTCCTGGGGGTGCCCCGGGGCCCCCAGTGCTTGTCTGGGGCTGTGCCATGGGGAGGCTTTCCCACAGATCCGGCATCTCCCTGCCACTTTGAGCCTGAGCTACAGTTTGCTCTGGGAACCGCAGAATTGTGCTGCCATTAGGTGCTGCCATTAAACTGATTTGTGCTCAGCCTGTTTATCCTTTTCAATGGGAAGCGGCACCGAAGCGGCAGCGAAATGGAAACCCTGGCCTTGCATTTCCGATTGCATTCCAATGCACTGTGTTTCCCCGTGATTACTTTTGTTCTCACGTACAGCCCAGAGCGCAGGCTCTGTGTCATTATCCACAGTGCTGGGAGAGGAGGAAAGGGCAGAAAGCATTGCCTCAGCTCAAGCAAAACGCAGCAAACCCACCCCCTAGCTGCCTTCTTTTGAGGGCAGTGGGGAGCCACTCCATCCCCATGGTGGGTCCCTCTTTTTTTTCCATGCCCACGGGCTCAGCATGTGCTGGAAAAGGCTGAGGAATGGCACGGCTGAGTCTGCCACTGTGCTGACAATGACACCCCTTGTCATGGGCATTAAAGTGACTGTGCCTTGCACAGCCCCATACCTGCCAAGGATTTCTATCATCCCAAACCCTGTCCAGACACATCCCGCAGCCCCTTCTTTCCTGCAGGATTTGGGCTGGGAAGGGCTGGTGGCCCCTCGCCTGCTCTGCCTCACTGTGTGGGTTCAGCTGGATGCAGGATGGGAGGGCACAGCCGCGGCTCGGCGCAGTTTGTTTTTATCTAATCCATTTTATTGTTGAATGAAACAATAACAGCAAATACAGGCCCTGAAGACAAGCCATAAATAATGCAAAAATCAAACAAGTGAGAAAGCGGGAAAGAAAAAGGAATTATACTTGTAAAACCAGCCCAGAGAAAACCAGGCTGGGAAGAGGAATCTTCCCTCTGCACTTGCTATTGCTCATGCTTTCCTTGCCTCCCTTTTTTATCCATTTCTCTCTCTGGAAATTCCTGTGGCACCAAATTTGTGATTATGCGAACAAAACTCAGTAATAACTGGGAGATGGGGCGGGGGGAGAGAGAGATTTGGCTTGCAGGAAGGAATGTGGGAATGAGGTTCATGGAGCGAACTGTGGCTTCAGTCTCTCGCAGTGCCGTGGAGCACAGCCGTGCTCCTGGCAGCCTGCTCTGCCCTGTGTCCCTGGGGGTGTGGAGCAAGGACAGCTCTACTGATGCCACCGGTGCACGTGGGAGCCCTGGCAGCGTGGCACACGCTGTCCCTTGACCCTTGCCACTTGTGCCACCGGTGGATGATCCCAGAGCCAGCTCTGCTGGGCTGGGCGGCACTTGGCTTCTCCTAAAGGCTTCCGAGGCCACTTATTTTAGGCAGCAGTATAAAAATACCAGGGCTGGTCCTAAAGGGGGGTAAATCAGCAGGTTTCCCTGAGGTCAGCAAAGCTGACGGCTTGATGTCCTATGTCCTTTGAAGTTCTCTTTCCACTATCCCAGAGGTTTCCAGGAGAAAATGCAGTGCTCTGAAGCAGCCCTTGTACTTTTCTTGGTATCCTGTGCTGGTTGTAAGGGGATTCAAGGGATGTGGCCTGGGAACGGAAATGATGCTGTAAGTACAGTCTTAGCTTAAATTAAATGTAAGGAATGTGACTGGTCCCTAGACCTGCTGTTCCCCAGCCTTTGGGACTTTGGTCTGGGGCTTCAACCTTTGAGCAGTGGCAGGAATGCAGCAGGGACACAGTGGTTTGAAGTGGTGGCATTTAGAAGGGGGTCACATCCCAAAGCCTCAGTGCTGTTCTCTGATGGCACTTGGGCCCAGGGTGTTGGGCTGGTTTGGCATTTTCTGTCCTGCTGAGGCAGCCCTGGGTAAATGAGGGCAGGAGGTACTGATGGGGCTCCCCGAGCTCTGCCTGTTAGCCCTGGGTTTCTGCTGCTGGAGCTGCTGGTGCCCCAGCCCTTCTCTGGGCACTGAGCAGAGCTCTGGGGAGCTGTAGAGCCATGGTAGCCAGAGGGGATTGGGTGTTCCCAGGCAGGGAGCAATAGGAGGGAGCAGCTTGTCTTTCCTGGTGCCCCCAGGCGTGGGTGGTCAAGAGCAGTGTCTCAGCCTGGCAGAGCTGTGTCCTCACCACTGGGACACTGGCCGTGGCACAGGCTGGAGCTGGGATTTTGGGGAGCAGGAAGCCCCTGTCACCAGCCCAGCCCTCAAGGCAAGCCTATACAGCAATGCCATCTGCTCCTGGCCAGGACGAGAGGCACTCTGGCAGTGAGGTGACTTTGTTACAGCCACTTCTATGCCATGTCAGGTGCTGTCCTGCCCTACAGGCAGGTTCCAGCTCAGGCTCCGTGCAGCTGGGCTCTGGCTGATTCAGCAGCACTGGGGCTGTGTGCTGAGCCATGCAGGGCTGCCCTGGCAGCACCGGAGCAGCTGGGAGGGCTGGCTGCCTGCCTGGGCTGTGCCCAGCCCCAGCCCCAGCACTGCTGCCCTGTGCAGGGCCCTTGGAGTGGTTCAAGGGAGCTGAAGGAAGCACAGCAGGCATTTGGGCCATGGGCACATTGCAGGGGATGCCTTCACAATGCCATTGTTACCCTGGTGGCTCTCCCGGCAGACACGCTCCTTAGACTTTCTCTCACCTCTTCAGGGTAAGTGTTTCAGTTGCCCTGAGAAGAGCCTGGGGTTTTTCCGTCCCCCTTTCCCACTAGAGACAGGGAAAAAGAACTGTCTAGGGAGACTCTCATGCTACACTGGAGCCTCCTGCACCCACTGCTCACTGATCAGAGGGCAAGGTGAGCTGGGTGCTTTCAGTGAGCACTTAAAACATCCTGGTGACCCAGTCCATATCCATACAGACAGCAATCCCAAGGAAATTTGCCAAAATAAAGGAAGGAGAATCCCCATTTAAATGGTGCATGTCCTTCCCAGCGCCCACCAGCCTCCAGCCATCTCTTCTAACCCAGCCCTAGAAGTCTCCAGCCAGCCCTTGGGAGCTATTCCCTCGGCAAACACAACACCCCTGCTCCTTGGCTCTCCTAAGTAATAAAAAATGAGCCTTCTCCAGGCTCACCTGACCGGGGAAGCGCTGAACCACCAGTTGAGGCAGTGGCTGTGGCAGCAGTGTCTGGTCCATGTCCTGGCCACCTCTGCCCATGAGCAGGGGAGCATGGCTGGCCCTAAGTACCAGCTCCACTCTGCACAGCACCCCCACCCCCCTAGTTAATCTTGGGCTGGCTTAGGGCTTTACACCCACTGATAGCCACAGCTGCCTTTGCAATTACGTATTGATCCCTTGTCAGGATGTTTTCTCTGCTGATGGGGTGCTGAGGCATGTGCAGCCAAAGAGAGAAAAGATGCTCAAAACAAAGGAGCAAAGGTATGAGGATGATGAGGAACTCTTGCACATATGTGATCCAGCAAGAAATAGCTTCAGCAAAAACTGCTCTGAGTTTCAGCATCCTGCAGAGACAACCAGGATCTCCTTCCCATTGTTCTGCTCCAATAACCTGCCTGAAAACCACTCTCTGTTGGCTCTGGGACATTGCTGGTTGTCCCTGCACTGTACATAGCTGTACCTGTGTGGGGTCCAGTAGATCCACAGCCCAGATTTAAACCAGATTTAAACAGTAGACAGCTGGGCCAAAGCCTCCCCTTGCCAGCATTCCAGCCCCTCAGCCCATGTTAGAGCTCTCCTCCTCTGGGCATCTCCCTGTTTTTTCTGCTCTTCTTGCCCTCTGGTTTGGTGCTTTCCTGACTGACTGTGGTGCTGGGGACACCACCTTTTGGGTGGCAGAGCCTCTTTCCATGAGGAAATGCGTTGGCAGGGCACTCCCATGGGCCAGCCATGGCCGAAATGTGGTGCCAGCCAGGCGGTGTCAGTGCCGGAAGGGGATTTGCATCTTCAATACTTCTTCAGGCTCTTTTACAGCTTCAGAGCAGCTGCCAGAGCAGATCAGGTTTCATCACACCTATTCCAGGCTCCCACCTCGGAGCTGCTGAAAGCAGATACTCCAGGAGGCTGAGCAAGGGCTCCCAGCTGGAGAGCTGTGCCTTCCTGTGGGAAGGGGAGCGGTGACCCTGGTAGCTGGTGGCTGGTAGGGCTGGGGATGGGCATGCCTCTGGCTGACCTGCCTTGGCTCACTGCCTTGCACAACTTGCTCGTGTGTCCCCACCACCCTTAGTGGGGTCCTTCTCATCTTCTGCCTGCTTCTTCCCCACTCTTTCACCCTCCTGTGCTACTCCTGGACGATTTGGGACCAGGGCAGTGCACAGGTCAGCCCTCTAACCCTTTGTTAGCAGCCCATCCATTAATGAAGTACCAGAGGAGTCTGGTGGCAGGTCTCCATCACCCAAGCCAGTGCTGTGCCACCCTGGCTGTGCCCACCAGCCAGCCCTGGCACTCAGCGATCACTTTATGCTCTCCCTCTTTGATTTCTTCCCCGTGTGAAGCACAGTGATTCCAGAAGGGAAAACACCTCCTCTGCCTGATGCTCCTTGAGCAGGGGGGAGAAGGGCAGTTACTGCCAATGCCTGCACTCTGGGGCTGGGTGGGAAAAGAGGAGGAGGAGAGAGCAGATAGGGTGGTGAGGAGAGAGAGACAAAGCAAAGGGCCCACAAATGCACTCTGGACACAGGGGAAATGATGAGAGGAGAAAATGGGCACAAACGTGTTTGGCAAATTAAAGCTGCTCCCTTTGTTTTGCTGCTTTGCAGATAGCTACAGAAACAGTGCAGAGCCCGGGGTCTGGATAAGAAACTCCTCTAGCAGCAGGAAAGGTTGTTAAATATTTATTTGTAAACCTGGAGTCTTTGTCTCTAAAATGTAGTCAAGTTCAATAAAATTTGATTTAGCTGGAGCAGCTTAGAGGAGACAGGAGCATGGATTCGGGGAGCTGGGTCTCCTTGGCTTCATATGAAGCCATCAGGGCAGAGATGGGGTGAGCCCATGGCTGAACTCACCCCCACACTGCAGCTCAGTGAGGGTGCCCAGCACTGCTGAGTCCAACTGACTCCTGTGCGCAGCTGAGAGCACCAGGTTGGCTCCTGCAGGGACAGGGTGGGGACACTGAGCCCTCAGAGCACTCTGGGCCCCCCTCCCTGCTGGGATATGGCTTGCTTTGTCCTAAATTGCCTGTTGTCGCTCGATGCTCTCAGAAGCATCTGGTTCAAGGGTGAACATCTCCCGCCCTGTAATTTATGGCTGCCAGGTGGGCTTAGAGCTGACTCGGGGATTTTTGCCGCCTGCTCGCTCACTGTCAGCACAGCAGATTGCTCCCTGCTTGGTGGGGTGGGGAGCAGGGGACAGCCCAGGGGCAGTGGTGACAGTGGTGGGCATGGCCAGGTGGCTGCCCACCCTTTGGGGCATCCTCAGGAGCATACTCGGGGCCGAGCCTGGGCTCCCTTTTGGGTCATCGTCCAAGTTTGGCTCTCCTGGGGCTGTTCCTCCCACACTAGGGCAGCCTGTGCCTGTCACACTGGAGCAAACCCCATGCATGTCAGCACTTCAATCTGTCCCCAGGCTGCCTTTCCAGGCACAGGCCCAGAATGGGCATCTTTCCTCCCAGCACTGAGCCCAGGCAGAGACACTGGGCAGGTCCTGCAGTATTTAGCACCAAGGCAGAGCTCCAGTGCGTCCATCTGCGCCTCTTGGGCCGAGGCCGGGACCTTCCCGCGGGAAGGGATTGTACTTTGGAGCCTTCAGCCCTGGGCGGCAGGTGGTGAGGACAGGGGTCAGTGGCTGCTATGCCTCTGAGCATGAGTTTTGCTTTGGCTTACACTGGGTTTGCTCGTTGCCTAAAGGCAGCGAGTCTGGCAGCTGCTGCTTTTTTTGTCGATTCTTTTTTTGTGATTGAGGAAGGAGAACCGTGCTCATGCCAAGGGCTGCGGCTCTCATGGGCTGGGCTGTGCATCATGGCCGTGGCCCGATCCTCGGCTCCTGCCTGGCAGCTCCTGCTGGGCCGTGGCCAGCACCCTGGAGTGGGGCTTGAGCATGTTTCAGGGTCTTCCTCAAAGTAAATCTGGAAGGGCTTTGTGGAAAGCCCTTCCTGCAGGTAGCAGTCGTGCAGGGGCTGTAAAGCCATGCATGCATTGTTGGCCCACAGCTCGCACAAAAATCACAGCTCGAGTCGTTTTTAGAAGGGCATCTCTTAATATCCACATCACCTTGAGGCACTACTATTTCTCTCCGAATCAGGCAGAGGTAAATGGGAGCCAGACATGATTTAAAGCTCATCTTAGCTCAGAATTTTCCAGCTTATTTATTGTCTTTCTCCCAAAGCTCATCTGTGACTCTGCCTATTAAGATTACGGATGTTTTTGTCAGGGATTGTATTTATCATGGATTTAAATTCAGCTGAGAACTAATAACCTGTGAGGTGTGTCTAGACTTTAATTCTGGGCTGTGCTCGTCAGTAACACCACACAGATTTTGCTTCATTCATCCATTGCCCCTTAGATGGTATTTTACTCGTTGGTACTGCACAGCTCGGCTCCACTGGGGCTGCGGTGGGGATGACAGCACTGGACCAAAGGTGTTTGAGGTGCAGTCCCCTTCCTGCTGCTGGAGAGGCAGGATTGAGCCTGATAGAAGTTGGTCTGCAGGATTTGGCTCTGGCCCCTCCCCATGCCCAGCAGGGACCTTAACAGAGCAGCACATGCAAGCAGAGTGGAGCTTTTGGCCCAGCACACAAACAAGGCTGGTGCCTGGCACTCTTAATGAGCTGAGTGTTTTCAGTAATTAAGCCCCTCAGACTGTATTTTGTTTTGCATGCCATTTTTTGCTGTCTTTGATGGCTTTCTCAGCACGGCTGTGAGGAGCAGGAATTGGTTTCTGAGAAAAAAGGCTGCAGGCGAGCCAGCGCCCAGTAACGTGGTGGGAGAGCAGTGCCCAAGAGGCTCCTGGCCACAGGGAAGGGTGGTGTGGGCACCCACGGGCAGCTCAGCCTCAGCTGGGGCTGCAGCATGAGCCTGGGGGACAAATCCATGTGCAACCTGAGCCATTCCAACCAGGAGGCCATCCTGGCTCCAGGACACAGGCCCCAGTCCCAGCTCCACCCCAGCAGTGTGGCTGTGGTAGCAGCAGCCCCGCTTGTATCTGTACTGCTGCCCAGCACAAGGGAGGTGATGACATGGGAAATGATGGATTGTAAATACCCAGCAAATGTCTCTTTGCAGCCTGGCTGGGCCCCAGGCATTCCCACTGGAAATGTTTCCACTGGACTGGGACATCCTGGCCCAGGGCCAGCAGGAGGGAGCTCAGCATCACTGCCAGGGGGGCTCAGCAGGACCAGCTCCCATCCCTGCGCCCTTCACTTTGGGGTGATGTGTTCAGTGTGATCCCCCCTGCAGAGGGAGCAGGGAAAGGATGGAGTGGAGGAGGATAGTGAAATGGGAGGAAACCACAGAGGGTTCCTATGGAGACCACTCACAGCCCATCACTGTCTGTGCTGAGGTTGGTGGTTTCCAAGATGGTGCTGGTAGACATTTTTGTGGCCAGTCCATCATCTCCCATCCTTGTATTTTACAAAGAAATTCTGAATAAATTTTGGGAACAAAAGTGATCCTTGGGTCATATATCTGTATGAAGTGGTGAATATGAGCGGACACAATGACAGGAACACGCAGAACGTGTACCAGCCCCATAAATAGTGTTAGAGCAGGGGAACTAATGGATAGGATATACAGTGATGGATACAAATGGAGCCAATGGAAGTAATGGATTCGGTGTGTTCGGCGATAGCCATAAATAGCATTAGTGGGAGCAGTGCAGAGAGTAACGTAACAATAGATATAAACACGGGCTGGAGTAGCCAGAGATCTAATATGCAATTTTGATATGATTTGATTCCTCATAACAGCCTGAACAAGGAAGTAAATGCAACACAGGCAGCGTGACAGGGAGCATCCGCTTCTGCGGGGCCAGGATGGCTCTGGGTTGGGGCACAAGCCAGACCACGAGCCCCCAAGGGAGGTCTCCCATCCCCCCCAGGGACATCAGCAGGAGGCTGGGTCTTTCCCAGCTGACACCAGGCAGCCCCCTCAATATCCTCTGGACCTGACTTGAAGCTACAGATTGCTCTGTAGGCAGTGTCTGCCCAGTTTTTGGTTCTGGGGGGGAGGGAATGGTTTGGGTCTGCCCTTGCAGGCTGGCATGGTGAGAGGCAAGGAACTGGCCCTGGGGCCAGACTGGGAGCAGCTGGGACATGGGGGAGCACGGAGGGAGGGAGCTGGCTCCCACTCAGCTGTCAGTGTGGCTCACCCCAAGTGGGGTTCCCCCCAGATGCTCCATCCTGTGCTCAGCACCTCTGTTTGCAAAGTAGCCTTTATATTCAGGCTCCATCTACAGGGAACAGAATAATTTCAAGAGCTTAAAATAGGATGTAGATAGATGTGTTTTGTATTAAATTATTATTTTTTAAAGAAGCAGAGAAAGCTGTCTGACACAGATTCCTCAAGGCCTTCCACTCAAAAGTCTGTGCACGTTCAATCATCAAGTGGAAAATCAGGGAGTGGGAAGGAGAGGGTCTTGAAGCCAAAGGGCTGGATTTCAGCTGGAAAATCAGACCCTCTGCACTGCATCGGCAGTGCCTTTTGCCTTTTGCAGTGTCACCTCTGCCAGGACACCAAACCTTTTGCCTTGGCCATGCCCGTTGTTTGCTCACGTGCCCCTTCCTCTTTCTCTCCCGCTGTTACCTGCAGGTGAGAGATAGGATGGTAGCTGGGGAGGCGAGTATGCGCAGCCCAATCCTGGCCTGCTGGCAGCCGATTCTCCTCCTGATGCTGGGATCCATCCTGTCCGGCTCTGCCACAGGCTGCCCACCGCGCTGCGAGTGCTCTGCCCAGGAGCGCGCTGTACTGTGCCACCGCAAGCGATTCATGGTTGTGCCAGAGGGGATCCCCACTGAGACCAAGCTGCTGGACTTGGGCAAGAACCGCATCAAGACGCTCAACCAGGATGAATTTGCCAACTACCCTCACCTGGAGGAGCTGGAGCTAAACGAGAACATTATCAGTGCCATTGAACCTGGGGCTTTCAACAACCTCTTCAACCTCAGGACGCTGGGGCTCAGGAGTAACAGACTCAAGCTGATCCCTTTGGGGGTGTTTACTGGACTCAGCAACCTTACCAAGCTAGACATTAGTGAGAACAAAATTGTGATCCTCCTAGACTACATGTTCCAGGACTTGTACAACCTGAAGTCTTTGGAGGTGGGGGACAATGACCTTGTCTATATCTCCCACCGGGCCTTCAGTGGCCTCAACAGCCTGGAGCAGCTGACCCTGGAGAAATGCAACCTGACCTCCATCCCCACGGAGGCCCTGTCTCACCTTCACGGCTTGATCGTGCTGCGGCTGCGCCATCTGAACATCAACACCATCCGGGATTACTCATTCAAGAGGCTGTACCGGCTGAAGGTCCTCGAGATCTCGCACTGGCCCTACCTGGATACCATGACATCCAACTGCCTCTATGGGTTGAACCTGACCTCTTTGTCCATCACCCACTGCAACCTGACGTCCATCCCGTACGTGTCGGTGAGGCACTTGGTTTACCTCCGGTTCCTGAACCTGTCCTACAACCCCATTGTCACCATTGAGGGCTCAATGCTCCATGACCTGCTCAGGCTCCAGGAGATCCAGCTGGTGGGAGGGCAACTCACCACGGTCGAGCCCTTTGCCTTCCGTGGCCTCAATTACCTGCGCATCCTGAACGTGTCAGGGAACCTGCTGACCACTCTGGAGGAGTCAGCTTTCCACTCGGTGGGCAACCTGGAGACGCTCATCCTCGACAACAACCCCTTAGCCTGTGACTGTCGGCTGCTCTGGGTTTTCCGGCGGCGATGGAGGTTGAACTTCAACAAGCAGCAGCCCACCTGCTCCACTCCTGAGTTTGTCCAGGGCAAGGAGTTCAAGGACTTCCCTGACGTCCTCCTGCCCAACTACTTCACCTGCCGCCGAGCACGAATACGGGACCGCAAACCTCAGCAGATCTTTGTGGACGAAGGCCACACGGTGCATTTTGTCTGCCGGGCAGATGGGGACCCGCCGCCCACCATCATGTGGCTCTCTCCCCGGAAGCACCTCATCTCTACCAAAACCAACGGGCGGCTCACTGTCTTCCCTGACGGCACGCTGGAGGTGCGCTACGCCCAGATCCAGGACAATGGCACCTACCTATGCATCGCCAGCAACGCGGGTGGCAACGACACCATGCTGGCCCACCTGCACGTGCGCAGCTACTCCCCAGACTGGCCCCACCAGCCCAACAAGACCTTCGCGTTCATCTCCAACCAGCCCAACGAGAGCGATGCCAACAGCACGCGCGCCACCGTGCCTTTCCCCTTTGACATCAAGACTCTCATCATCGCCACCACCATGGGCTTCATCTCCTTCCTGGGCGTCGTGCTCTTCTGTCTGGTGCTCCTCTTCCTGTGGAGCCGTGGGAAAGGCAACACCAAGCACAATATTGAAATCGAGTACGTGCCACGGAAGTCCGACGCGGGCATCAGCTCTGCCGACGCGCCGCGCAAGTTCAATATGAAAATGATTTAACCAGGCAACAATTTGCAAATAATAATGGTGTTGTTTTGTTTTTTTAAAAAAATAGAACAAATGAACAAATAAAAAATAATTAACAAACATTGCTACAAACATACCGACCTCTCTCCTTCCACCGTGCCCTCTGCCCCTGCCCAAACCCACTGCGCCCGCACTGTCACCACCTCCTCCTCCTCTTCTTCTTTATACCAGGAAAACATTCAACCGATGTCTTCAGGACTCCTGTGTTTGTAAGGACTTTGTCTGATGGACTCTGGTGTCAGATACAACTCTGAGAGGGGAAAAACAATGGGGGGGTGGGAAAAAGAAAGAAAAAAGAAATAAAATCAATAAAAAAGTTACGAACTTTCTTCTGTAACTTTGATTTCAATAATTATGGATTTTTATGAAAACTTGAAATAATAAAAAAAACCCTATTTCCTATAGATAGTTGGAATGCAAAATCTTGACTTCTTGATCTGTCCAGTTCTGTACTTGGCAAGTGCTTGCTTTCTTGCCTCAGCGGCACTTCCCAAATGCCTTGCCAAGAGCAGCCCCAGGCCAGGGCGAGTCTCCTGCTGACACCAAAGGCACCTCCCACAGTGCCCTGTGTGGCACCAAGAGGAGTCTGACTATTTTTCCTGGTTTTACAGTCAGTTCCCCAGCCCATCCCCAAAGCCTGTGGAGTAGGGCTGTGACACAGATGTCCATAAGCAGTATGGAACAGGGCTGTGCTTTCCTGCCCTCTGTGTGGGAGGAGGATGCAGAGCTTCATTGAAGGGCTGGGGATCCTTCTACTTCTTTCTTGGGGAGAGGATCTTCTGCCAGCCTTTGCAGCAGTACCAGGGTGTCTCCTCTCTACAGGGCACAAGCTGGCTCCTGTGCTCTGTGTTAGCTGTCCTCATTAGCAGGGATGTGACACATCCATTGGCAGCACCCACTTGGATGCCTCCAGCAGCTGGTGCCCAGTGGCTAGAGCATCTCCAGCACTGCTCCCTACCTGTCTGTAATTCAGGGCCTGATCACTGGCAGCCAGACTTTCAAGCATATCCAAGGGAATATATACCTTCAGGCATATCCAAGGGAATTCAGCTTCCAGGCTCACAGGAGACCGACCTTGTCTGAAAATGGAATTCCACAGGTCTATAAACACAGGCATAGGCTGAGGCAGAGAACTGGCACAGGCTGTGGCACACTGTGTGCCCTTGCCTAGCACGAGTGTGCCCATCACCATGGGGTCTGGTCACAGCAACATCCTGCCTTTGCTCAGCTCTGGGACTTGGGTCAGGTCGGGAAGGTCTGTGTTTCCTCACAGAATGATGGAATGAGTTGGGTTGGGGTGGGGTGAAGTGGGGTGGGTTGAAAGAGACCTTGAGGACCATCTCATCTCCACAAGAAAAGGGCAGAAATGGGGGTTAAATTGTCCGCTGGGTTCCAGGGCTGGAAGCACAAAACATCCCTGCAAATGGCGTCAATACAAACACTAAAGGTTTTATAATCCTTACTGAATCAGCAGATGATTCCCAAGCTTCCCAGCTGCCACCAAGAGGGCTGCACCACACTGACCCCCCCGGCCCACCCAGCCTCAGTGACACCTCTGAGGCAGATGAGCCCAGATTTGCATTCTTGATTTGTAAGGCACCCAAGGAGTCTCCAGGGATCAAAGTCACTACAAAATGGTAAAATGTAAGTGTCAGGAACCCAGAGCCCCAAGAGGGAAAAGAATGCATTTGCTTTTCTTTTAGCAGTGTACCGACCTAGAAGAACCAACCTGAAGCTGAAGAACCAACCTGTGCTGTGGGGAGGGGGAGCTTTTGCTGATTTCAGTTTTCTGTTCATCTTCAAAGAAAACATGTTGTGTTTCTTTCTCCCACAGCAAGTTCAGAAGTTTTGATTTTTCTTTTCTCATCTCTAATACATCGTTACTTTGTAACTTTGAAACCAATTCATTTTTAAAAAGCCTTTGGCTTTTGTTTTGCTTTTTAAAAGAGCCAAAATAAAATGCTCTTTATGAGCTTCCCCTCCCATCAGTGTTTAACCAATATTTCCAGCAAGCTAAACACAAAACTGCCAATAGCAACACACACCCTAGGGGTGAAGCTGAAGGTAGGCTCCAGAGACTGCAGATGCTGCTCCAGGGGCTCAGAGCAGCACTCCCCTCCGACAGGCAGGGATGCACAGGAGCCTCAGCCCTTGGAGGATGATGCCAAGCCAAGTGGAGCCAAGCAAGAAAGAACTTTAGGCACAGAAAGCTCACTCTAAGCCTGGTTGCCTGGACTGACACAAACTCAACCAGTGGCTCAGCAGAGAGGTGGAGGGGGGGGGGTCTCCATGACCCTGGACAGTTATGGATACTGGCCATTCAAAAGAGCTGCTTAATTGGCTCCAGTTATCCCTTTTAATGCTGTAATGACAAGGTTAATTCAACACACATAGATTTAAAAAAATACTAGTAACTAAGTCCAATGAGGAATTTGCAACACATTACACAGCCTCAGCAATCAAAGAGGGGAGACAAGTCTTTCACTGTCAAAAAAGATTAAATAAAAAAAAAGAAAAGAATAGAGCAAATTCTTTCTTTCCTGTGGAACATCTCAGGAATTTTCCCAGCCCAGCCCTATCACAGAGCCCCACACCTGTCCCCAGCCCCACCACCTCTGCTGCTCAAAACCCTCCTGGGGGAGGCCACTGCTGCCCTAAATCCCAAGCTGCAGCTCAAATCCCTCATTAGTGAGTGTGCCCGATGCTCTGTGGCACTGCTGCCTGCCACACACTTTGTTACCCACACTGATTTTTTTAATCTTCGATGCTTTGTGAACTGGATAATTTTTTTTTCCAGTCACCATGTGATTGAAGCAGATGGATGGAGCAGAAGAAAAGCATCTCAGAGTAGCCAGCAACTAAGCTCAGCCATTTTCATAGCTGGTAAAAATGAGAAAAAAACACCAAATCCAAAGACTAGACTCTCTTTCTCTCCTTTGCTGAGATTTACAGTCTGTTTCTATTGCAGTTTAATCAGGGGTGAGAAAGCAGAGGCTGGGTTCCAGCACTGCTCTTCAGGGAACTGTGGCCCATGTGTCAGAGCCAGACAGGAGTTTCCACTTGTTTCTTTTGAATCACAATAAATACAAAGCACTTTATAAAACAGTTTAAAAGAGGTAGCAAAAAAAACCAGGGAGCTGTGCTTTGGGCATGGAGGGCAAATGTACCTTACCTCCTCTGCTTCCTAGACTGGGAGTCCCATGGGGATCTTCATAACAGGCAGTGTGTGTGGGGACACAGCAGGGAGGAGGAGGAGTAGTTAAACAGCACTTCCAGCCTGGGAACATCAGCCACCCCAGGCCCTTCCCTCCTCTCCAGCCCCATGTGTCCCCCACTGCCAGGGCCCATGGCTGGCAGGTGGCTGGCAGGCAGGTGTGAGCTCTCCCCTCTGCCTCCGAGGCAGGAGCAGGACATACATTTACACCCACCAACTCCCTGACCCTCCCTGCCAATCCCTGTGCCCACTCAGCTCCTCCCCATGGATCACCAGAGGTACCCAGAGCATGCAGAGGGCTAAGGGTGACCACAGAAGAGGGGGCCAGGCTGGCCCTTCACCTTCCTGTGCCCCCCAGTCCTGCCCACAGCCCCTCTGCTCTCTGCCCACAGGCCCCCAGCTCTGCCCACAGCCCCCCAGCTCTCTGTCTGGGCTTGCTACCTTCCCCTGCTTCTATCAGGCCTTATCACACTTAATTTTACTCCTTCTCTCACTAACTGCCCTCTCTCTCTTATCTCAGCTTCAGAGCCAATATTTTACTCTCTCCCTTTTTTCTTCCTTATCACTCTTTTTTTTTTTTTTTTTTTTTTTAAAAATACTTTCTGCCTTCTGTGCTGCTCCCTCGCTCTCCTGCCATTTCTCTCTGTCAAGAGCTCTCCTCTCTCCACCACAGCTGTGCTTCCTACAGTCCCCTCTGCACACAAGTTTCTCCCCCACGTTTCTGCCTCCCTCCCTCCTCCCCTGGCAGGGTCTCATCCTGCTTCCACTACAGCAAGCAGCACACAGAGAGGTGGAGAGAAAAAAGATCTTTGGGCTCTGATTCCCTTTTCTCCTTTTGCCCTTTCTCTCTTTTCCCCCATTTCCTGCCTTGTCCCTCTTTTTCCACCTGCACAGGGGCTCTCCAGCCCTTCCCAGCTGGTTTGCCATGAGATAGGGCAGGGACTTTGCAATGCAATCCTTGCTTCCAGGCTTTTGCAGGACACAACAGAGGAGAAGGGATTTGAGGGGCAGGGGCCCAATGCCCCAGAGGAGATGGCTGGGGGAGCAGCCCTGCTTCCCCTCTCCCTGGCCCTGCCAAGGTACACATAGCTCCTCCAAGAAAAAGGCTATTGCTTTCCTCTCTTTTTCCTGGCTCTGTATCTGCATGTTTATGATAGATTTACTGTGATTCTATCAGTTTATGATTAAAACCCATAAATTTTACTAGGCCTTTTTCTTATTTTCCATAATCCTCAGGATTCAAGGCAATCAAATTTTAACTGGAAAGCAAGGGCTGTGCTGTTAGTCTCAGTGTAATGGTGGATTTTCCAATCCACCCCCATTATTTGGTAGTACTAAAGAAATACTGTCCTGTGAAAGAGATTTTTCCTCAATTCCCAATTTAAAACAATGTCCTTACCTGAGAAAAGGATTAGAGGAAGAACACAAACTGTGACTAAAACACAGTGTGCCCTGGGTTTGTTCCCATTCTGAGGTTTCCAAGCAGAGTTTCCCTGCAGATCTGGGCAGGTGCTGAGAGTCTCAGGGTGACCAGCCTGCAGTGAACAGGGTGGTAGCTGTAGGTTCCTGTCAGCTGCTTCATGTCAGCTTCTATCACCAGGCAGTGGGTAGCTCCAGCACCTTTGGAGATTTCATCATGTGCCTGTTACGATCCAGGTAATAAGACATTTCATTCAAATGAGCAAATTTATTCCAGTGGCACTTTAATAACAAAATCAATTAAACTACACTTCCCAGCAGGGCTTTATCATATGCTATAGCTACAGCATATTGCCTGGATATACTAAATTCTCTCCCTGAAATAAAGTGCAAAGTTTAGAAGACAGATGACACCATTTTCAGCACTAGTAGGATAATACCCTAATAAATCCATGGCCACCTGGGCACTTCAGAGTTGTCACACACTGCACTTGGTGGCCACTGGGAACTTCCCAATGACAGTGAGAACTGAAATGAGACCTTTGTGCTCCTGGGGCTCACAGTGCAGATATAGGGAGCGTGGGCCCTGGGGCACAGCCTTGTGTCAGAGCAACGAGGCATCCATGCACACAGACCAGCCAGAGGAGAATGCCTACATGGGAACATCGTGGGCCATATCAGTGCAGATTACCTTATCTGTGGTGGCTCTCTCTGAGAGAAGCAGCTCTGACCAGGCAGAATGGTGACCATCCAGCTCAGAGACCAGGCTGGCGTCTCCCATCAAAGTTCTTCAGTGTCACCACCAAGCTAGCAAAATGATGGGACAGTCAGGAAAGTCTGCTGGTCCTGCAGGCAGCACTCTGGGAAACGCAGCTGCCCAAGGAAGCACTCATGTAAGGGGGCAGCTGCTGCCCTGCCCAGTGCTGTGCTCCCCTCTATGCAGGATCCCACCCCTGAACCCTGTCCTGGGCTTTGTGGCTGCTCTGCCCCGGGCCATCCCTCTCACTCCCTCCCCACCTCCAGCCCCCCCTCAATTACCGTCTGCTGCTTCATATGGTCACACTCCAGCACTCTGCCTGACACGAGATTATGGCTCTTCCCTCCTCCATCAGCCTCCTAGACCATCATCCACCCACTCTGCAAACCCTGCCTTGCTCTCAGCCATTCCCGTCTGCCACTCAGCCATTTCCCACCAGCTCTCTTCTCCTCATCATCCCTTCAGCTTGTGCTTCCCAAGCCTATCAGTGTTCCCCAGCCTTGAGTGCTGTGCAACTAATTAGCTCACTACAAAGATTGAGGAATAATTAGGGACTCCACTGAAAGCACAAAACTAGGGCATCTCGCCTTAAATAAACGTGAGCGAATGTCTCTGTGCTCTGCTGACGGCCGCGATTGCTTCGGGCAGATGATTACTCGACTCACCGTCCCTTGGCTCCCACTCTGGAGAGTTCACCAGAGGTGCCTCTGCCTCCATCTCACCCTTTAGGCAGCTGCTTTCTGGGTTTTTTGGTTTGTGTCCCTGCATCTAAAGCCAGCTCCTCCCCAGATCTCCACAGCAAGCCAGGCACTAAAGTAAGCAGGCAGCTTTCCTGGAGATGCTGGTGCTGCCTTCTCAATAGTGCACCATCTCTCTCTGGGGGAAAGCTAGAGCCAAGCATGGAAAATAGCAAGAAAAAACATTTGCAAAATTTCTTTTTCAGTTGCCTCTGCTGGGTAGAAGAGAGGATAAAACAGTCTTTCCCCTGGGCAGCTCCACTGTGATGGACAGGAAGCCCTGCCCCATACTGGAGCCCCTACAGACCAGGGTGATTCAAGAGGAGGATTTGGGGGCTGCACAGGTCCTTCCTCCTCACACACAGACCATGCTGGGGATTCCCCATGTGTGCACAAGGAAGTCCCTGGTGACACACACCCTCTAAGGAAATCCCCCTCCCTCCTGCCTCCACCAGGTAATGAACAGGTAATGAGAGTTAAAGGCAGCCCAGACTGAGGTGTCCCTGACCTTCAGCATTCACTCATCTCCTGGCACTGTGAACCATCCCTCCTCCAGTCATTGTCAATGCCTGAGGAGCTACACACGGTTTTGGCACTTACTAATGATATTTAATAACAACCTGACACTCAGCCCCTGCATCTCACCCAGAGACCTGAGGCAGCCTGATAATGTCCTCAGCCATTTGTGGAGGAGCATGGGAAGGTGCAGCAGGGCATGGGGAGTCAAGCCTTGCTCTGAGCCCTTCAGAAGAGCCTCTCCAGTTCCTGCTCCCTTTGAACCTGCTCAACACAGGCTGAGGAGCCCCTCCTGCCCTCACCTGTGGTGAGGAATGCTGCTGGCCAAAAGGACAAGTTCTCTCCTTAGGGACCAACTACCAGAGGACTTCATGGATACTCTGGCACTTCACACAGAGCCACGACCCTTTCCATCAGAGGTCTTATGGCCTTGTGGGTTTGGTTTGTTCTTCTTAGGGTTTTCTAGTGTCTCATATCCCCAGCCACAGAAGGGACAGGGAGGAAGTGGGAAGAGGGTCCTAACTTGGCAGCCTACATCAAACCAACCCTCATCTGACTGCATTCTGTAATATACTCATGCCCCTGCCTGCAGCAGGAATTGTGGCAGTGGGTGCTATCCCCAGATCCTGCTTGCTGTCACCAACGACGTGCATTTACTCAGCACACCCAGCACTGTGCATGTAAAATTATACTGCAAATACAGCTCCCTTTTCTCCAGCCCTGAAGGGTTAAGGATTTGCAGAGAGCAGGTGAAGCCAGGCAGTACAGGCAGAGTTGGATATGCTGTATCTGCACCCTCAAATGGACTGGAGCAGCTGCTCCCTCTTCTCCTGGATGGCTGTTTAAAGGACAATGCCAAGGTCAATTAGACCCAACCCTGGACCTGCCTTTTCTTTCTCTTTTCTTTTTCCCAGGGCTCACAAGCATTGACTATTCCAACGGATGAGAATTCAGGACAAAAAGCAAGAGAGATTCAAACACCTTCATCTAAGAACCGTTCCCAGGCCGGCTGGCAAGGCCTGCTCCACAACAGCTCACTGGCTCACTGTAACCTGCTCCACAAACCGCAGGGGAAGAGACCCAGAGTTTTTAAAATTCCCCTGCTTCTCTGTTTTTGCACCCACTGAGTCTCCTCACAGCATGTAAATCCTCTGTGGCAGAGTCAATTTCAGGATAAAACCTCCACCTATGCCATCTTACATCAGGCTGAGAACAGAGGCAGAGCCAGGATATTTGCTCTGGAACAAACCCCCTTGGTTCTGCACCAGAGGAGCCCCTGGGCATTGCTCCAGGCCCTCCAGCCCCCTCTACAGTAAACTCTTCTGAACAAATGCTCTTGCAGCCAACCTGCCAATGTCTCCACATTCTTGGTGGCTCCAGGTGCAGGTGATTGAGCATTCAGCAAGGTTGTGCTGTCAGGACCCCAGCAACAGCACCAAAGCTGAGAGCATTCTTCAAAAGCAGAAGTGTGATGAGGAAGAAGGGACATAAAATCACCTCAGGCAATCTTGCCTAGTGACAGAAGGATCCTGCTCTGGCATCTTTTAAGAAGGATGAGAAGTGCCCTGAAAGTGTGGGATGGGTTGGGGTCTGTGTAGAACCGAAGGTTTCTTCTGGCACAAGGCCCTCACAGATGATGCTCAAGGCAGCAAACAGACAGATGTCTTTATGCTGCAGTGCAAGTGGAGCCATTCTTGTCTTTCAAACACACACCTAATCATTTTAAAGATCTCTGCCTCAGAACTATCTTTTTGATAAAACTAATCACAAGCTTACATTACAGATAAATACCCGATATTAAAAGAACAGTTTGAAAAGGAGGAAAGGGGTAGTTTAATGGTGCTCATTTTCTCTGCTTTTCTACAGCACACATCTTGGGCTATTTAACTGTGGAGCTTATGGAGCTTCATTCTGACAGCTCTCCTTTCTTTCAGTTGTTGCTTCTACAACTGTTTCCCCTGGTTTCTTTGCCCACTCTGCCTCTGTTAGGCGAATCATTGCAGCAGTCACTGTATCTCCAGCTGAGCCTAAGAAGCAGGCATCCTAGGAGCTGTATGAACACACACAAAGGAATCAACCCAGCGCTTAGAAGGCTGGACCCAAAAGCATCTACATAAGGAATGAGGAACTCACAGGTGCCTGTGAAGGATCTGGGCTATAATAGCTCAACAAAGAGAAGCTAAAAAAATAAATCAAAGCTGCAAGAAGCTCAAGAGGCCGGCTGAGGACAGAGGTCTGTGCCCACAGCTCTGCTGGCCCTTGTGCTGCCAGCCAGAGGGATGGAGCTGCCGTTGGGCTGGCAGGAATGATCCAGCTCTAGGTGCTTTTAAGCACAGCACAATCCAGGCTCACGCTGGCTTCTTCTGCTCTGCAGGGAACAATGGCTTTGATCAACAGAAGATTGCTGAGTTAATTGTAATGATATTCTAATAAAGCTGGGGAGATTAATTATGGCTCTTTATCAGTGCTGGCCCTCTGCCAAGGGTTGGCAAAATTGTTTGCCTCTGTTTCTTGTCATTTGAATTTAGGAGAAGAAAGGAGGAAGTTGGGCGCCTTGTTTTCCTGCAGCAATCAGGAGCGTGGCCTTGTGCCCTGCTCACGCTCACAGCTCGCTGTGCTGACGGAGGGGAGCGGGGGGGCACACAGGGAAAGCAAATGGAGAGCGACAGAGCAAACCAATTAGACATGATGCAGCACAATTACACTCCTAGTCAATAAGTAGGCTGGTGCAGAGAAGCACAAAGGATGACGTGCAGACCACAGACGATGTTCCAGAGCGGGCAAAGCCGAGGCACGCTGCACCTTCACGCATACACGCAGTGCTTGCCAGGAGGGCTCACAGGAGCAGTGCTGACAGCAGGCAGAAAAGCCTTGTGGCCTTCATTCCTGCTCATACCACACCAGCACAGCAAAGAGAGTGTCCAAAGAGCAGCTAGAGCCCTGCTAAGTGGCCTTGGGGAACATGAGACTCAAACCTTCCTATTTCACTTGACAAATAGTTCTTCCTTCCAGGGAAGATTTAGCAGTGCCCAGGCAGGTGAGAGACAGACCTGCAGAGGAATGATCCGGGCTGGAAGGCAGGAGATCAATCAGGCAGAGCTGCCTGTCTCACTCATAGAGAAGGGTGAAGAGGCCTTTCCTGCATCCGGCCAGCATGGGATGTGCTGGTGGAACGGGCTGTGAGTGAAACCAGGGAAGGAAACGTGCTCCTCACACAAACCAGAGAGCTGAGGATTAAAATAATACCACTTGTTTTTCAGCAGGCAATACAGCAGTACCAGAAACTTCCTACTGATGGGTCAGGGCTTGCAGCTTTGAGGAGGAAACGTGCCAACATCTAACCCATGCCTTCTCCAAGGGCAGCCATGGGACATGCAGCCAATCCAGAGGTACTTCCCTCGACAGCTCAAGGGATTGCTCCAGTAGCACTGCTACTGCTTGTGAACCATGAAGACAGACTGGAGTCTAGATTAAGATTTTAAGTATTATTCCTGCCAAACAAAATGTATCCAGGTTTTATGCACCTGAGACATGCTCAGGCAGGACCAGCCCTGCAGGGTCCCTACTCTCCCTGGGTAGCGGGGCTGGCACGTGGCACAGTGCAAGCCCAAGTTATTCATCCAAGCTGAAAATTTGGCAAGAGTAGGCAGAAAGCACCAACTTCACGTGCAACACAGCACTGACAACCTCTGGCTGCTTCTCCAAGTGCACTGAGCCCTTCTTGCCTGTGGAAGGACCAGAACGTGACAGCAACATCCTCTCTGTGCTAAACCAGAGGACTCAGAGCAAGGTCAGAACAGTCTAAGAGCAGTGTCCGCGTTATCACCCTGATAACAATCCAGATAATTCTGTAGGGTTCTCAATGACCCAAAAAACTACCTCACACCCGAAATGTTTGCTTCAACTGAGAGGAAAAATTGCTGATCTAAATACTTTTTTCCTGGAACATGACAGAAACAATTACTCATTTAGACTCTTGTAAAGACCATTGAGTTTGGCAAAATGTTGCTCCAGGGGCAAAAAAATGGGAAAAAAAGTTTCAAAAACATTTCAAAAACTTTTTTGCTGTTGTTGTTGTTGTTCAGATAAATTCCAGTTTGTCTAACAAATCTTTACCCTGAATCGAAGTTTATCTTAAACACAAAGAAACAAACAAAACATTAAGAGAACAATTACCAAGATGAACAACACCAGAAAGCAAAGTGTTGTAGAACCTTCCATCATAACCTTCCATCCCAAGAAAATCTGTCCTTTTATACAGATTCTGGGCTACCAAAACATTTCAGCAGCTTAAGACATTCCTTAAGATGAAAATCTAATTTCCAGCTGCCTGGAGCCATTATCCCTGCCTGCGATGGGTCTGGTACCAGTCCCTCTCAAAGGGCCAGGGACAGTACCACTGCTCCAGCACACACTGCCCAAGATTCCCCATAAATAAAATCATCTGCATCAGCTCCCGTGTTCATTTCACAGGCGGCTGCTCTGCTGACAGGTTTCACACGCTGCTACTGTGTCTCGTCAGCTTTATACTCTGAGGCCAATGCCAGCTCACCAGCTCTGATGTATATACATAAAAATAAACGGCTCAGAAACCCCAATAAAGTGACAGATAACATAATGGGACCCGGCTTCAGAAAATAAGCTTGTTTATGGAACCTCTGTGCCTCCAAATTTGATTTATGCCACACAGGCTGCCTCTTGGCAAGGGTTTGGGGAGCAGAGCTTGCTTGTGCTCACTTCCCATGGGCAGCAAGGGGACAGCCACTGGTTAAGAGCTGCCTTTAGGGCTCCTCCTTTAAGACTGGCAGCATTAGTTTCAGGGGCAGAGAGCAGAGCTTCCCACAGGATTTGGTTGATGTGATTTTCCTCCAGCTCCTACAGGTGCCTCTGCTTTCCCACAGGCTGCCTCCGTCAGGTCCATTACCTGCCCCCATCAGGGAAGCTCTTCTCGTCCTCTCTGACCCTCTTAACTCCCCTCCTTGTGCTTTCTGGCTTGCCCACACTGTCTGCAAGCTGGAGGTAGCTGCAAAGAGCTCAGGGCTCCAGCAGCTGACAGAGCATATGAAGTTAAACCAGACAGCGCCTAAAGGAGACCACGTGGGCTTCAAAGGGGAGAGCTCCTGATGGCACAAGCAGGTTCTCCTGGTAGCCCCTTTGCTCTGGGCTGCAGATGGTCCTTATTCAATCTCTTTCTCAAAGAGCTTCCTTGCAAACAGGGATAATCCTTCATTTGATGTTTGCTCCCTTGGATATCACTGTTCACAGCAAGCATTGCAATTTGTGTTTATTCTTGCCAAGCCATGTTTATTCTTGAGCCGCTTTGATTGTTACAGTGATGGCTGGGACGGCTCTTTCAGTCAAAGTGCCTGTTTCCAGGGGGCTAGTAATGAGAGACTGTCAGTCTGGAGGCACAAGGGAAAAGATTGCAGCCCCTCCTCTCTCAGCAAACAATCAGCCTCTGCCAGACCCCACGTTTTGCTCTTCTCAATCTTTGATATGCAGCTGGGAGATCCTTCGCTCCAGCCTCGAGTGGGGGTGCCAATGGGATGCCAGCCCCAGCACCATTCCTGCAGAGGCAACAGAGGGAGGGATTGGGAGTATAACAGCCTGGCTGCCTTGCCCCAACCTGGGTTTGTTAACGCTGTCTGAAATGTGGAGCTGGGCCAGGCGAGAGGAGTGATGGATGTCCATGCAGGTCAGAACCCCTGAGGGAGAGGAGAGACATCTCAAGCCCTAAAAGTAATATACTGGAAAAGCAGCACACATGCAGTCTGTAAATGCCATGAGACCCAGGGCTTCAGACAGCCCTGTGCCACATGCCTGGTGTGGGGTGAGCCCAGCAGAACCTGCCTGGTGCAGCTGGACTGCTGGGACAGACACACCAGAGCTCCTGGCCCAGCAAAGCATTTCAGAGCAACCCATGGGCACAGAGTTCCTGCTGCAGGGGGTGGGTCACAGTAGTTCAGTTCCATGTCCTACCCTGTGACAGGTTCACCCTGTCACTGCACTCCTGTCCAGCTCCCAGGCTCCCACATACAGAGCAAACCCTGGCTAACTGCTGCCAAGCATGGACCACACCTGGAGAGGAAGCATTCCCCTGCAAGATGCAGGATCACACACACAGACCTCTGACAGCACAGCAAGGGGACCCCTGCCTCGTGTAACAACCAAGTGGCTCCCTATCTCCTTGTTCCAATCTCCAGGCCCTCATACCATTCAGATTTTAATCAAACCTTACATTATGCTGTCATTTGTCTGGGGCTTACTACTAAGGAGGGCTGTGGGGGAGGTTTCCCCTCAAATTAAATAATTAAAATGTTTTTCTCAGGCTAAATAATTTTAATTTTCCCCCCCAGCAGACCAGTGGCTATAAATATTTAATACATTGCTTGCTTCACTGCATTCAGTGTGTTGCCATTTCAGAAATCATTTTATTGTGTGTATTTTTCGTCTTTTAATTACAGTCACCCAGTATCAGACCACTTCAATAAATAATTAAAGGCAGGGGGGGAGACAGGGCAGCCAGAATGCTTCAGGAGAGATGGGCTGTGCTACCTGCATGGAGAAGTAGGAATGGAAAAAAGGGATGTATCCCATCCTGGCAACCACCCTTGCTCCAAGCTTGGTGCTGACCCCCACCTCAATGCTGCAGTCCTGGCAGCTGATTTGGGGTTACTGAAATGCTGCCTCTGGAAAGGACACGGTGCTTATCCAGCTCCAGTAGAGAGATCCATCCTGCCAATTCCTCCCTGGCAGGGGCCAGCAGCAAATGCCAGGGGATGGGTGTGAAAGCTGGCCAAGCGTGCACTGATACCTCCCCAGGACTCTCCTCAAGCCACCGGCAATCTGCGGCTGATGGACTTCCTGACTTAGGCATCCTATCTCTCCTTTAAAAGCCCTCAATGGATTTATTTTTATTTTCTTCTAGGAATTTCTCTAATTACAAGGATAGCTTGAGCACTTAACTGTTCTCTGTCCAAACCAGCCACTGATTTCCAGGTAGAAGTGCCCTCCGTGGCTGCAGTAATAAGTGGGGTCCTGGTGATGCTGGGTGCAGCAAGGGGGAATATATGGGAGCAGAGGTCAGAAACTGACCCCCCATGCTATTATGAGCTGGAAAGCTGTGAGCTCCAGCCCTTCACTGCATGGCCAGATCCTACTGTCCCCACAGCCACCAGCTCACAGCCCCAACAGCCTGGCAAGGAGAGAGTTATCAGCTCCTGCAGCTGCCACCGCAGCCAGCCTGGTGAATGGCATTAGCAAAAATGAATAGGAATACAACATGAAGCTAATAGGATCTGAGGGGAGCTCCTTAGACAAGTTGATTTCCAAATTGGACTGACTTTAACCTCACATAAATAAAAATGAACACTTATAAAATATGGTGGAAAAATCCATAAGGGCAGATGAAGGCATTGATGTGTTTTTCTCTCCCTCCTGCACTTGCAGTACAGAGCGGGCCTCTATGTGCTGCTCAGGATCACCCTGCCCCTGCTCCAGATTAGTCTAGGTAGGTTGTATCTGGGGCCAGACTTGGCCTGCAACAGCAAATGCTGTCCTGAGGTGTACAGGGAGGTTCACCAGCAAGGTTCAGGAAGAGGAAAATTCCCCAGGGCCACCAGCAAGCACAGTGGAGCAGGCATCAAGCAAGATAGGGCAGGGGCTCAGCCTGCTCCGCGTCAGCATTGAGCTGTACAAACCCAGCACAAACCAAGCTTCTGACTCTGGCTGCCAGAGAAGGTCCCTCTCTAATACCTGGACACTGCTTCTCACTAAACCTGGAAGGACATAACATCTCCACCCAGCCTGCCAAATTCAGCTTGAATTCACCACTGCTTCCACAAAGCATGGCAGCAGGACAGGCACACATCACACAGGCACAAAGTCAGGAGAGTCTCATGAGCTTGCATTTCTATAGGCAAACACTGCTAAAAAAAGGTCCTGCTCCAAATATTTTTTGTCTAAGCAGGTGATGGAAGAACAGTGAAAGAAAATACTGTCACTGCCTGATAGACATGTCGTTCCCACACCTGTGCCTGAACCATTGTCACCATTTTGGGACAGGAGCTGGCAAACGAGGAGCTCCTCTTCTTGCTCGAAGAGGAGCTCCCAGAGGCACCGGAGCAGAAAGCAGAGAGCTGGGAGACAACGGTGAGTGCTGGCAGAGGCTGTCACCAGAGGGTGAGTGACAGTGAGAAACCACGCGTGGAAAGGGACAAGGTTAACAGCAAGGAAAGCTGTGAAAGGGCTGGAGAGCAGAGACAGGTAACTGCTGTTTGCCAGCAGGAATCAGCAAAAGCAAGTAAAGCATGGGTGACACGAGCAAAATGACAGGCACAGAAAATGATCCTTGCAGCAGAGCTCTGAACAGGCAGGAGTGGGAGAAGATTGCATTTGTCAAGGCCAGAGAAAAGGATGTTGAAGGAATTGAGCCGTGAGATGATGACACTCTGGATGAAAGTTTTAGCTGTACCTCAGCAACCTAAGGGGAGGGAATGAGGCAGGCCAGCAGAGCCTCCTCCACAGGCAACACTGGGAGAGGGGTAACCCTCAGGTACCCATGGGATGCTTGCACATGGATGTTGAGATTCCAGTCCAGGCAGGGGACGGGGCTCTGGGGAGCCATCCCTGAACCAAATCATCTTACTGGCATTATAAAGGTCTTCAGACAGACAAGGCAAATGAAGAGGTACATAGAAAACCAGGAAAGATGATCTAGGTTGCCAAAGGAGGACAGGTTTTCAAGAGGTCTGCAGGATCAGGGAAATGTTTTGCCAGTGTGGAGCGGTTGCCAAGGAGAGCTTATCAATGTCAGGGAAAGCAGGGCAGAGGGCCAGTCCTGCACTGAAACCAGAGGACCAGAAATGACCAGCAGTCACCAACAGCACATTCAAAAACCTACAGGAACTGGGGGGAAGAAACGGGTGTGTGAGAGCCAACAGGGTGTAAGGTAAAAGGGAAAAAACCCTGAGCCTGTCTGGGAAGGGAAGATCAAAGGGAAAAGAGGTAGGAAATCCCAATGAATGGAAAAAGTCACTACACCCCTTCTGCAAGCTCAGCCAGGCCTTCCACAGGCACCAGGTGAGAGGTATCAGGAGCTAAAGCCCTAAACCAGCCAGCTCTGAAATGCTGATCACAGCAGAAATTCCTCTATAAAAAGGGGACTGCTACCCTGAAAATCATGTGGGCAATAAGAGGAACAGCCTTAAATATCCATTTCCTCCACATAAATAACATGGTCTGTAACTCTGGCCTTACATGCAAATATTTGCAGGGTAGAGAATACACAAAAAATAAACAACTTCTAGGCTGCTTGGGATAGAGACAAGGAGTTTAGAGAGCCCCTCTTGCCCAGTGTATGCAAGGTCCCTGGAAAAGAGAAATGGGTCCAGGGACTTGGGCAATCAGCTGACATTGAGAGCCATGTGCCCCTCTGAAAGCACAGGCACTCACTTGGTGCTTTTGAGGGTTTTTTGTTTGGTTTGGGGTTTTTTGTTGGTTTTTTTGTGGGGTTTTTTGGGTTTTTTTGTGGTTTGGTTTTTTTTTTTTTTTTTGTTTGTTTGGTTTGGTTTGGTTTGGTTTTTTTTGAAATCCCAGGCCAGCTTAGAGCTGGTTGCATGCAGAACCTGATGTTCACAGTGAGCTTTGCTGACAGTCAGGGAATGACCTCAGCTCTGCTTCTGCCAGGAGACAACCTGAGGATGATGGAGGAACCAGGGTCTAGCAGCTGGATGTCTGTGCTCACCCATGAAAGCCAGGCTTGGTCAACCCACCACCCTGCCTATACCAGCAGGTTTCAGCAGAAGGACAGGGCAAACATCTCAGCCTCAATGTGTTGTACTTGTTAGGAGCATCCCTGCCTCCAGCTTCAGTGGCACTACCTGAACACATCTTTGAGAAACACATTGTTGCCAAACAACACCAACCCCAAGGAGCAGGTCTCAAAGCCATGAGCAGCCCTGGCATCTGGGAAAGCATCAGGCACATAGCAGCTGCAGCATTTCTGAGAGAGTATAGTGCATGATTTTGGATCCATGAAAAAACACAAAGCTTCTTGACCCATTTCAGGAATGAACAAAAACAACAAACCCAGACCCATGTATTAAATTCTCCAAGGTTTCTGTGGCACCGAAATTCAGGCTCAGAGCAACTTTCTAGGAGTAAGGAATTCCCACTGTGTCCCTCCTCTGCACTCACTGCTCATTATCCTCAGTATGGAAATTTTTCCCAGCATTTCCAGGAGGTGCTTTGAGCTGTTTTCAGCTCAAAACGTTCTGTACAGTGAATCCAGATTGGACTTGGTAGGCAAGGATAACAGGAGGCTGCAAGCAGGAACAGAAATCTTTCACGACACACATACAGCCTGAAGACACCTCCAGCCTCATAGGATTTACCACTTTCAGTCCAGACCTTGCAGCCTTCTGAGCTTTTCTGGTCAAGTTTTATCGAATCTGGCAGTGTGGACCAGTGCAGGATCAGGGCTTTGGGGAGGAACATGTACACCCAGGAGCTGGGGAGCACTGCAGGACACAGCAGTCACCCAACTCACCTCCCCTGGTATGTCAGGGCAGATCTAATACAAACCCACACATGGGTTCTTTTCTGAAAACACTGTCATGGCTATTCCAGAAACAAAGGACAGTTACAAGGGAAGAAGCCTCCCTCTGCCCAGGGGAAATCAGATCACTGCTTTCATGTTTGGGCTGTGTCCTACCCATGTGCTGGGAGCTGGTGCCTCCCAAGTCAGCATGGCTGCAGCATGGGATGGATGGCTTGTCTATGGTGTGGATGGCTTGCCCATGGGCCCACTCAGGGCTTGGACAAGTCCCCAGCCCTCTTGTAGGTCATGAGGTGCACAAGAAGGACTTACAGGGGTTTCACAGCAGGCTCAGGCAGGGACAGACACACAGATGTCCAGGGCAGACTGGAATGAAGGCAGGGGAAATTGTTCATGAAAGTGATAGATTTACCTTTTCTCACCTCTCCACCTTAAAATACAGGTTTCAAATCCAAAGACATACAGGTCAAATTTGGAGAAAAACTTCAGAAAAAAGAAATGAAAATGAAAATTTCAGCCCTTATTTATTTTTCCTGTATGTTTCTAAAATAGAGCACTTTTCACTGAGGAAGTGACTCGGCATGCACAAACAAAAAGGAAAATGAAATGACCCCAAACAAATGAAATGGATTTTCATGGTTTGTTTCTTCCTCCGGGTGTGTGTGAAGAGAAAGGGATCACTGTCAGTCTCCCAGAGACATTCTTTTAACTGCTCTACTTCAGACACCACACTGAAAAACTGAATTATTCAGAGAGCTCTAATTGCAGCTCCAAGGTACCCTTCCCTTCCCTGGTACAGCACCACACTGGGCGCAAACTGCTGTTTTTCTAGTGCTTTCTCAAGGGATACAGGCTCTACCCAAACCCAGAGATCATCATGAACCTATTCCCAACAGCACATTACCCTGAGGGAAGAGGGTTTTACAGGCAAGCGTGTGCAGGTGTGGACATGCGCATAGGAACTTCGAGGGATAGGGGGAAGCACAAGAAATAATGAATCCCCCTGCACTCACTAAGTCCAAACAAATAGACTGAACTGGGAGCCTCATTTGCATTGGTTTGATTGAAGATGTAATTTGCTGCTGAATAAATGTGGTTGCATCCAAATCAAACCTTTAGTCCCTCAGACATTATAACTCTTTCCTCTCTTCCCTCAGGCTTTGCCAACCTTTAAGGCTGACCAAGGATGATGCATTACAATAGGGAATGAACTTAAATAAGAGAAGGACAAGAATAGATTATAAGGAAAGACTTTCCATAAGGAAAAAGGAGATATTTAAAAATATCTTAGAGGAAAGGTGCCATAACCAGAATGATCACAGTCAGCCCTGCCCCATATCCCACACAGCATTACCTCAGGATTATGGAGGCAGCAATACACACAGAGCTGTCCCAACATGCCAAGGGGCTGGGGCTCTCTTTTCCCAGCAGCCCCCTGCTTGAAGCACTTTATATCTACCAGAGCTCCCCTTAGTCTGTCCCACAGGTGCCCAGCAGTGTTGGCAGCTCTCCTGGCATCACCATGGCTGCTCAAAGCAGGGTACATGACATCCTGTCCTTAGGGCAGGTGGGACACGTGCAGCTCTCAGTCAGCACACATTGCTAGGATGGGCCTCTGATAGAAATGGGAGCCCAAATTTAAAGCTATCCAAATTGGGAAGCATTTCCAAGAGCTTTTCAGGAACTTAGAGCCTTGGCCCTGATACCTCTGTTCCAGTAAGCCTGGTGAGATTCAGAGCTTTCCTCCTCTGCTCATATCCCCGTGGCTTATCACAGCTGCCCTGTTGCTGGAATTGACACTTGGACGCCTTCCTCAGGCTATTGCTGACTGGGTGAACCTGCTCCCCGTCACACACCCGCTACAAGCTGAGCTCCCTCACTTGTTCTTTCCTCCCAATCCCATATTTATGAGATCACTCCATGGTCCCTATCAATCGCCTGGGCAGCCGTGGGCACACAGCAGCTATCAGAGCAGCAAGTCAGCCTCTCAGCCAGGGAGCAAAGGAGAGCCAGAGCCCAGGAAGGACAGATTTGCTGGGTAGCAGTGGAGGATGTAGCACAATCTCTCCCTAGCCCCATCCAAAGGGACCTTACAGTCATTCCGTGCCTGTCCCTGACCCACAGCACAGCTTCATGCAGCTCTCAGGCAGCACGGTGCTGAGAAGAGAAAACAGAAGTCAGTACAAAAGAAAGGAGACTAACAGTACAAAGATGAAAAATTGGGCATTATAGCCAGGGAGGAAGTTACCTGCCACTGAGCAGGTTTTGGCTTTGCACTGTGCCTGAAGCAGTGTTCTGAACACACACCAGGGACAAGCATCTCCTGGGCATGAATTCTACCCCTGCACAGGCCTCACGTCTCCAACTGCAGCTTCCCAGTGGAATGCATTCCTGGGAAGAGCAAGTGTGCTCATATCCTCAATTTATGTGAGGGGAATCCATCACAAGGCATGAAAGCCTTTCATTGAGGACAATTTGTTGCAGGAGTTATAAACAGAGGTACTGGGAAGCCAGTTGTCAGGCCAGAAGTGCGGCAGATTGGCAAGGCAGAGAGGACTGCCCCTGCCAAAGGGATGAGAGTTACCTAATGAACACTCACTGGGCAGGTGGGGCTGCAAACAGTATGTCTGGGCATGGGGGAAAGGAGGAGGCAAGGGTGGGAAGCCTCGTCCCTCAGCGCTGTTTGTAACCTGGAGTCATCACTCAAAAGCAAGAACCATGGTGCAGGCAACACCAAGGCCAGAGGAAGGGAGAGAGGCAAAGATTGATTATCCCATAAATCAATCGCCAGGCACTGATTACAAAATAAACCACCAGGGCAAAGGTCAAGTGCTTTTTTATATCACCCAGCCCACAAGATTTATTTACCCCTTGGGCTATCCATCCCTCTGGTCATCTATTACAGGGAGCTGCAGCCTATGGACACAGCCAGCACAGCCCTGCAGGCAGCAGCACAGGGCTTAGAAATCAGATCCAGCTGCCAGGACCAGGCAGGAACAGGCACTCATCCTGTAGAACCTACAGAGCCACATCTACAACACTGGGAAAGGAGAAAACCAAGTGGTTCACCCCTGCTGCAGGCATCAGTGGTGGCTGAGGGTGCTCCCCAAGTCCTCCATCACCACCAGCTCCCCTGGAAGTGAACCAGTTCTCCACAGTAGGAAGACCAGAGGGACACAGTCTCCTCTGGAAAGAGCCACCAAGCCTGGCTGTGGCCACCATAAAGAGACTCCCACGGCCACTGGCCTCAGGGTGCACTTGCCTTTTCTTTCTGGGCTCCAGGAAAGAACAAACACTTTGAGAAGACCAGCAACTTCCCAGCAGCCAAGCAGGGCCTTGCTCCAAATCAGATCTGTACCCAGCCAAGCTTTCCATGCCCACTTCCATCATCTGAGATCCACATCCTTACAGGGAGAACTGCAGGGAACGTCTTGTAGCATTCAACTGGAATTCAGCCTAAAACCCATTTTTTTTTCCTCCCTTCCCTCTCTAACTTTATATTTTAAACACAGGCAGCAATAAGAGAAATTCCTAGAAGTATTGTTCATCTGTTTCCCATAAGCTGCTTGTCACTGACCATGAAAAAATTTTTCAGTCTGGCTCCCAAAATATAAAAACCCCAAAATGGACATTTTTGAGTCCTTCGCAGCAACCCAAGGAGAATAACGTCAGAGCCGTATGATGTGTGTACTCAGAGGGTGGCAAAGAAATCTCCCGGGGAGGAGGCGAGGTGCCAGCCCGTGTGCCGTGGGCAGGGTGCCTTCTCCCGCCTCCGCCCGTGCTGCCGGGTGGGCTGTGGGCACACAGCCTGGGCCGGGCTGGTTCCCTCAGGGATGTTCCCAAGGAGCCTGAGGCTGTCACCCCATCCCCCTGCACCATGGTGCTCTGCCAAAATGGCTGCTGCAGTTGGCACTTCCTTAGGAGTTTATTTTTCTTTCCAAAGCACTGAATGTTTTGACTCCAATTTTAGTCCATCTGCTGGCAGAGAGTGGAGGCTCTACCTCACAGGCTCAACCGCATGTCCCCACAAGGCACACGGGACACCACCATGCAGGGGGACACCTCTGCACAGAGGGGACAACTGAGGTGATGAACTGCAACACTTAAAATCACAGACTGGTTTGTGTTGGAAAGGACCTGAAGCACCATCTCATTCCAGCCCCCTGAAGTGGGCAGGGACAACTTCCACTGGAGCAGGTGGCTCCAAGACTAGTCCAGTCTTGCCTTGGACACTTCCACGCTCCCAGCCTGATGCCAGTCAGTGCTGCACCAGACAAACCTCAGTGACACCTCCTACCCCAGGGTGGAATACATCCATCTTTTGTAGGGCATCTCATGGCCCCACCAGTCCCTGCACTGCTCCTGTTGATATCGCCCTCCCAGAAAACTCAACCTCAACTGTCTCCAGCTTGAAAACATCAGGCATCCTCATTCCCAAGAGCTAAAACCCCCATCTCTGCTTCTCTGAACTGCAAAAACCATCCCTAGTCCTCCAGGAGAATCCTATGTCCCAGCAGAATCAGAAAAGCACAAGGGTCCACAGTTATTTCACTACTCCCAGCTTCCCTGAGGAAAGCAGCACTCCATGGGAGAAGTCACAGCAGTGCAGAGATGGGCAGCTCTACCAGGAGCTATGTTGATCTCAGGAATCAGGTTTCCCCCTCCATAGATGGGCTCCTCAGAGGATGGTGCTCATCTCCAGAGCTCCATTCTCATCCTCAACCTTGACCTCAGTGAGAAGGGTGTTGGAGATAGCCAGCCCCTCCTGCACTCCCTCAAGGAATCCAATGGCAAAAATATGTTATTTCAAGCACTCATTCCTGGAGGCTTTTGCAAATCCCTTGAAGTCAACAGTATATTACTCTTAGGGCTTGGTATGTCTCTCCTCTCCCTCAGGGGTTCTGACCTGCATGGACATCCATCACTCCTCTCGCCTGGCCCAGCTCCACATTTCAGACAGCGTTAACAAACCCAGGTTGGGGCAAGGCAGCCAGGCTGTTATACTCCCAATCCCTTCCTCTGTTCCCTCCTGGCAGATTCAGAAATTCAGATTTAATCTGAAAGAGGGAAGATGGAGAGGAGCCTCAGCAGCTGCAGTTTCTGTAAATGTCAGGATAAGGAGATCTTAGCAAGCCTTGATACACTATGCAAATCCTCAGAGCATGACCATGTGCTACCTTACTCTCCAAGGTAACCGGAGAGACAGGGATTAAAAAGAGGAGTTTCCACAAAACTAGCTGGTCTCTCTGCTTTACCAACCATGGTTTATAGACAATATTAGGAAATACAGGCCACAGGGTCTGTAAAGACCTCCAGGTAGAGGTGGGTGTTCTCCTAAAGGGCCAAAGACTTCTGCTGGCATGAGGCTGTTAGAAAGTATCCCAAGGAGAGCTACAAAGGTGGAGAAGATCTAGAGGGGGAAGCGGTGAATGGAGTGGCTGAGGTCACTTGGTTTGTTCAGCCTGGAGAACACTGAGGGAGACCACACTGAGGTCTGCAGCATTCTCAAAGGGCCAGGCACTGATCTCTGCTCTCTGTGACCAGTGGCACAACCTGAGGGAAAGGCTGGAGCTGCGTCAGGGGAGGGTAAGGTTGGATATCAGGAAAAGGTTTTTTCCCCCGGAGGGTGGTGGGCACTGAACAAGGAATGGGCACGGCCCCAAGGCTGCCAGAGCTCCAGGAGCATTTAGACAACACTCTGAGGCACAGGGTGGGATTGCTGAGGTGTCTGTGCAGAGCCAGGAGCTGGACTTTGAGGATCCTTGTGATTCCCTTCCAACTCAGAATATGCCTTGATTCCCTACTTTGGAGTATATTTGGTACATGTGCAAGGGGATGAGAGATGTGTGCATGCATTTGTCTGAAAGTAAGACTGTGCTCCATGGAGACAGGAGGAGGAGAAGGCACTGGGTGGTGTCCAGGTGTGAAGCTCTTGCTCCTCTTTCTACAACTGCACGTTCACATTGCTTTTTTTCCTCTACATGCCTTTTTTTTTTTTTTTTTTATGGATCAGGAAAGCTCCATCACTTTTTTTTCCTGTAATGATGTTGACCTGATTAAAATTTTTATTGGATTTTATAAAATAATTTCATACATACTGTTCCCTGGAGCACTGCAGAGTGGAGGGAGGCAGGGCAGAGAGAAATAGAGAAGAGAGCATATTAAGAATGAGGTGGAAAAGGAAAATATTTTATTTTACACTAAAATGATGTTTCCTGAATGAATAATAGATAAGAAATCTCACTTTTTTTCTTTTTTTAAGTAGTGCTCTTACAAGTGCCCCTGCAACATGCAGGCATGAAAAACGTCATCACTTGAGCATTTTTGACCTATTTCAGTAAAAAAGCTTTGCCTTCCTCCAGCTCCTAACCCTTTCCACCACCTCTCAGCAGTAAGCAAGCCATGGTTAAGGGGTTGCCAGCACCTGGGAGACAGGCAGGACCACAAGGACAGACCTGCCTGGATATCCACAGCCCTTCCATCCAACCAGCCCAGAGCATCCCCTCCAGTCTGACTCCAGCTTTGACTTGGTGCTTTAACGTAAGCAAACCATGTGGAGGAACCCCACTGTCCTTCCCCTGTGGGGACAATGGTGTGGGGTCAGTCCCAGGGACTCCTAAGAGCTTCTCCTTGATGAAATCATAGACAAGACATTAACAGGACACACATACCAGGCTCTTGTCTCCAGCCTTGGCCAGTGAATGAGCCTGATGTAGTCCAGGTAGCTCACAGAGCAGGGCAGACTCTGGGAAGCCTGAGACAAATGAAACACCAGTTTCAAAGGAGGGTTTGAAAGCAGTGCTTGTCTTGCCGTTTTAGCATTTTACTGCTGTTTTCCTTCCTTGCTAAGGCAATGCCCTAGCACTGATGTTTCAGGCATAGAATTCCCACTGGTGTTTCACTCTGGTCCCTAGAAAGAAATCAGGTCTTTACTGTATGAGAAATGTCACATGGATGATTTAGTTACCCAGTTCCATTTCATATATTTAAATTAGATAGGAACCCGCTGGCCTGTGGACTCACTGCTGCCCTCCAGAGAAAGGCAGGCACTCCTGCCACAGGCGGGTTTGCACCTTATGTCCCAATACCATTTGAAAAAAAAATGCTTTTCAGGGAGCTCAACATTTACTTCAGTGTCCTTTCAAAAGTACCTCCACAGGGCTGGCTTGTTTGGAAATTTAGTTTTCCTGGTGGATTATTATGAAATAAATATTTCAATGCTACATCAGTGGCTCACCAGAACCCCCCAAGCATCAATAAGTCTCTGAGCTGAACCTGATGCTAGTTTAGTCTCAGATGACAGCAACAGAGTGAAGTCAAGGTAAGAGATACAGCATGTTACTCTATGGGTACTGCTAGTGGTCAGCAGCTGAGACTGTCTGCAAGTCCCTTGCTCTCCAGGTGGTTCTCAAGGCCCCACTGCTGAAGGTATTAAGGTTGTCTGGGTGATTCTTAATATATGTTCTGGAATGAGTCTGTGGGGCAAGAGCTGAATCCTTTCCCAGCACCACAGGCTCTAACAATTGCAGTTTGACATTTCTCCACAGCCTCTGGTTTTACCCTGTAGTGAATGTTCTGACAGGCTCTAGGTCTGACCACCTCTGCAGCCCCTAAATCCTGCCCTCCTGCTACCTGCCTGCCTGGGACAGGACTGCTGGTTCTACACAGGAAGCAGTGTAAAGTATCACCTCCCCTCAGAACACAAGCAAAACTCCTGACCCCCAGCAGTACTGTGGAACACACCTGGGATTTCAGGGTTGGGATTTCACCTGGGCTCTGTAGTCTGCCCTCAGAGCACCATCCCTTCTGCTCCTTCAACTCCTGCTGCACCACTATCCCAAGGGCAACCATCCGTGGGATTTCAGGATCATGTCACCCACATCTTGATCTTGACTTCACCACTCTGTGCTACTCCATTCCCACCTGAGTGTCTCCTGGGCAAGGGCTGGAGGCAGCAGGGGCAGCCACACAATCTGTACAAGCTGTCCCAACCCAGAGACCAGCAGAGAAGAGATCTTGCAGCAGAAAGGGATTTGCAATGTAGTGAATAGCTAACTGATAAATACTACAGCAAGAAAAATCCAAGCTCTGGATAAAAATGGCTTATAGCTTGGAGGGCATCTGTCATGGCTTTTACATTGCCCCACACACAGCACAAACCCCTTGTTTGTTCCCAACTGACTTTTATTTCAAGTTCCAGACTGTGACAAAGAAAAGAAGAATATAAAGGCTCTCCAAGACAGTGAGCACAGAAATCCACCAACAGCCCGAGACATGAAATGGCAGCAGCAGTCCTGCAAGCAGGCAGAGCCAGGTCCTGCCTTGTGCTGCTGCAGAAGGGAACAAGAAATGAGGGACATTAATTTCTACTCTGCCAGAAACTCTACTCTACTCTACTCTGTCTTCTTCTGGGCAAGAAGACAAGCCCACAGGCTCTAACCAAACCTGAGTCTTTCTGGAATTTGGTCATTAATCTTTAGAAAGAAGAATAACTCTCTCCAAACACCCACATTTTCCTCTTCCCGGTTTGTGAGGAGATACAAGGCAGATGCTGCCCCTCTTTGCTGGGTGACCAGATCACTCAGAACCCACAGCTCTAGGAATCTCAGATATCATCTGCAGGCCCACTTCCAGTCCTCACATCTTCACTTCCTCCCGTGAGAGCTCCTGAGAAGCCTGCAGGCTTTGAAGCACACATGCACATATCAGCAGCCTCCATCCAGGCTCCCTGGAGTGCCTGTGTCACAGCCAAGGGAAGCCACCAGCTCCCAGGCCACTGCCTTGGCTCGTCTCTTGTCCCTAAATCACGCATGCAGATGGGTTTAAAACATCAATTGATTTCCTAACCTCACATCTCCCTGGGAGCAGGGGCTGGAGCTGTCACAGCCAGGTTATGCAGGACAAACAGGCGAGGCATGAATTTGGGAACTGCTCCCAGACCAGTGAGGAAGGACAGGTAAACACCAGCTCCCACCAACCCCAGATATCAAAAGACATCTTTTATGGGCAGGGATTTGGCAGACAGTGTGTAAAAGGAGTCTGTAAGCCCACACCACAAATCAGCATCTCCACGAGTAGCATCTCTTGGCCTCCACCGAAGCAGATGTGCATTAACTTGGTCCCTCAGCACACACAGGAGGCTTGTGCTGTTGCTGCTTTACCCTGGATAACGAGGGCTTTAATCTCCAGGTTTCTCAGCTTAGCACCTTGCCAGAACTAGGACTCATTTTTAGTATTAAAAAATAATGCATATTTATCAAACCTAGCCAGGCAGAGGGAGGGGGAAACAGCTGGCAGCAGCCTTCCTCTCCCCATCTGACATGTGCTTGCCATTTTTCACATTTTCAACAGCTCTCCAGCTCTAGTCCTTATAATTATGATGAAAAAACCCTCACGCTCAACCATAGTGCCTCACAGCCATGATGCCAATGTGTTTCCACATAAAAGCCTCATTGCAAAAAATCTGAAATTTTTCAGTGTCTCTGCTTTATTCCCATCCTCCCTTACATCATTGTATTCACATGGTGTTCAATTATTTACAAGCATACAAAACACTCCAGCCTGGATTCTCAACTGCTATTAATCAGTGAAATGCCAACTAAATCAACAGAGCTACAAAGAATTGCTCCAGAGAAGGATCTGTCCTGCTGTCCCTGAAGACCCCTTCTTCCTTCACAGCACACATTGGGAAGGAAAGGATAAAACACAGTTTTGGTAGGGTCTTTTTTTTTTTTTTTTTCCCCATTCCCTGAGTCACACAAACATATTAATGCCCACACAAAGACCTGCTCCCCACTGCTGACCTACTTCCCATTTATGTGCATGTGACACACTCACCTCCCATGGCAGTCCCAGGTATTCCTGGAAGCAGCCATCCACCCCTTACCCAGAACCCTGTGGGAACACCTGGAGCTCTGGGCATGGGGCAGGCCCCTGGGTGTCAGGGTAACACCCTTGACCTAAATGACACAGAACACTCTCAGATTATTCAGCCAGGCCTGGCACTTCCTTAGAGTTGGTGCAGCATCATCTGTCTCCAGCCTGGTTTTTGGGTGCTTTTTCTCCACCCATTTCAATGGCAACACCTCGAAAGAGGCCCAATGGGAGGGACAAGTTCCCAGGCTTGGTAAGCACAGAGGAGCATCCTCACAGACAGGATGAGCTCCTTCAGTGATTGTTTCATTTCTAGTTTTACAGCCTCCATCACTTTAATTCCATGAGTTTAATTCCATGAGCTCCAACAGAGCCCCAGGACACAGAGGATAAATCAGAGAGGCCAATACATTGGAACAGGCATAGGACATTTCTTCTAAAGCTATGGGACAATCTTCAGTCAAATTATAGTTTTTAGGATCCCCATAGAAAACTAAGCCTTCCATAAGACCAGGCCCAGCCCAAGCAACCCTTTGGTAAGTCCCTTTTTCAGGACTTTGTGATCACACAAAAATCAGAAACTGACTTCTGAAAGACATTTTGTTATTTGAACGTTTGCTTTGAATCAGAAAGTGAAGAGTCCATGAAAACATAATACGAGTGTAAAGAACAGGTCTGGTCCCTCAAGAGCATTTTCACAGACTGGAGAACCACGTGTGAAACCCTGGGGCACTGGGCACCTCATTAGAAGACAGGAGATAAATGTACTCCTATTTCCAACACAGGTTCACTATCTGGGGCTTCTCCATTCAAAACCAGAAGGCCAAGGAAATGCAGGAGATGCACACCAGGCTGGGTCTCGCTGCACTGAACACAGCTTACTCATCCCTCGTGTACCACCACCACAGCAGAGAGATGTCACAAGGCCTTCATGATGACTGGAATCATAATATCCATGATTCACATGGAATACTTTTTTTACAAAGCACCAAGATAAAAATAAAATGAAGAGGGAAAAACTTAACAAGAAACTTGTTTCATTCCCTACAAGATGGATAAACCAAGATGAATGTAAACAGCTCAACTTGACCCAAATATTTTCTCGTTGCTGAGTAACCCCACAAAAAATGTTGTTATCTCACCAGCATCTGGGGAGATTAGATGGTAGGGAATTTTAAACAAACTTTCACTGTTGTGCCTTGTCTGAGGAATTTCAGAGTGTACATGAACCCTCAGGACTTGTAGCACCCCAACCCTTCCAGGAGGCCGCTGAGGAGGACAGGAAGTATCTGTTACATCTCCAGCACATGGATATGTGGACATGAAAGTTTACATGAAACATTTGGGCCTCCAGCTTTCCAAATCCTTCCAAGGAAGGGATGCAGCTGCTCTGCAAAGGCTCCAAGCAGGAAACAGGCTCAGGCCATGCCTCCAGCAGGAGGTGGGAGCAGTCCCAGCAGATGGCTGTGAGCCATTTTGAGTGGCAGCAGGCACCCACCGAGGGGCTCAGACTTTACAGCCCACACTGGCTGCCAAATGTTGTGACAGTGGCTCATCATCACAAAGGATCCAATTCATAGAATCCTTTGTGGCTGCAAGCACCACACTACCTCACACTGCTCCCCATTAGCACAACTATCCTTCCACCAAGCATCTTGTAGCAGCTGGCTACCATATTTACTGACTTTTTGCATGTTTCTGTAGGTGGAAGGAGATCTGAGAGATCATCTGAGAGATTTAGGTATGAGGTTTTATTCTCATTTGTGCTCTGGAGGTCAGGTCTGCTCACTCCTTCACTCTCCTAACAGATAAGTGCTATCTCAACAACACACAGATGCTTTTAGAGATCACCTTGGCCACTGCTAAGCTGTGTAGCATTCCTGCCAAGTGCATCCCAGCAAGCAAGGCTATGCCTGTGACACCGGGAGCTCAGAACAGGGCAGGTGGGAGATTACAGCTCTGAAAATGCCAATCCTTCCAGCAATAGCAGGCTTCCTTGGTGAATTTCTCCTGGAGAGACTCAGGGAAATGAGAGCAGCAAGGAAAGAAAGGCCTGGAGGTGGCAGGATGGAAATCAGGCTTCCATCATCCAGGGCTCAGAGGGAGGGAGTGCCAGCGGCACCTGGCAACAGGCTGCAATGACAGACACAGATGAGGGGCAGAGCAAAGGCAGAGCATCATTGTGCTCCTGTCAGAGAGCAGCAAGACAAACCCCAGGGCTGTGGCATGACAATGCTGCAGCCCAGGGAGCCCCAGAGATGGGCAAAGTGGGATGAGAGCTGAGAGCTGGGCCTCCCACCCTGAGATGGCAAAGTTCTCCCAACTCTGTAGGACTCTTTAGGAAACATGGCAGTCTGCTCAAAAGATATAGCATCAGCCACATGCAAGTTCATAAAATGGACTTTCTGCCCTATGAGAGCAATGAATGAGGTCAGTTCACCCCCCTGTCACCAGCAGGAGCAGGGCACCCTGAAGCACTGCTCTGCATCTCACTCTGGGTCAGCCCAGCTGCCAAACTAAAGATTCAGACAATTTGCTCTGTAAGGCTCCTTAAAATATCAACTCAGCACAAGTATTGCAGCTCCCACCAGGGCTTTGAGGGAGGACAGTCATCCACACTTGTGCTAGGCAACTGTCGTTTCATCCCTTGGATTTATGAAGAATCTGAGATATTTTTAACATTTTTAAAAAAACAGCCACTCAGTGTTGGTTATTTTAACTCAGTACAGTCCATGAATTCAGACCAGCACTACAAGTCCATTTGCTGGTGCCCAAGCCATCCCTCTCTCCATGGATGGTTCTGGCCCATTCTGGCCCTCTCAGATCATGGCAGCTGGATTTTATACCTCAGGTGATTTCTCATCTTCTCAACAGACATAGCCAGTGAGTTTCCTGGAGGAAGCAATTACAGAAATTGAGCTCACACAATCAAACAAAAACCAACCAAACAAAAAAGCTGAGATATATGTCAAAGCCTCAATTTTTCTCTCTAGCACACCCAGAACCTTCATCAGACCAAAATGCGTCAGTGGGAGCAGATTTTGCTCTTCTCCAGGTGCTGCCTGAGCCTCTACCAGTGCTGGCAACTCTCTAGGCTAGCCCAGAGGCTCCAGTTCCCCAAGGAGGTCAGCACAGACCAGTTACTCTATTTAAACTGAATCAACCAGCTCCATAAATGAAGTGGCATTGGTTTCACCAGTGCAGACTGGAGCCTGGGAGCACCATCTTCAGCCCATTTCCTGTCTGCTCAGAGCCTGCTAAAAAGCTTTGTTTTTCTTGCCCTACCTGGCAGCTACACACACAGTCAGCTCCATAATCCCCAGCAAAGCACATCTCAGCTGCAACTTAATCTGAACTTCAGCTCTCACCGACAGCTCAAGTGAAAATGAAAAGCAACTGATAAAAGAAAACCCACAAAATGCAGCAGGTGGTGAGGGGGCCAGAGGCAGGGAATGCGACTGGAAAGAGCAATGCACTGCTACATCTGTGGCAGTGGCAAACATTATGTGGTGGCAAACATTAATTGCTTTTTAAGTACTCCAGTGCTTTTTTTCCCTGGTGGCTGGTAGCTGCAGAATTTCTGGTTGTTTTCCAGTGGCTAAGGAGGAGAGGGAAGCCAAGACTGTGTCAACTAAGCAACTCCAGAGACTGAACCCACAAACTGACCCCACAGGGGACAGCAGGAAGCTTTAGTGACCCCTGAGGCTGCAAACATTTCCTTTGAGCACCATTGCAGGGCAAGTCTACCAGGTCACCTCAGCCATCACTGGGGGAATCTGAACCTCTGGTACTACCTGTGTGAAGATGTATCTTGAGCTTTTACTCAAGTGCACAATATGCTTCTGACCAGAGATAGGGGTAGGAAAAAGCATAAACAAAGCAAGCACAGCCCAGACATTTTGCCCCAGTTTCAGCTACATTTCTGAGACTCTACAGTACAGAGGAATGACTTTCTCCTCTGCCCTGCTGCCCACATGCCCCTGGATCTAGTCACTTCCAGCTCTCAGAGATAGCTGAGATAGCAGAGACTGCCTGCTAGCACTCCTCATGCTATAAACACCCTCATAACAAAGCTAGCTTTGTACATCCCTCTGCTGCTCTGTGACCTGGAGAGGTCAGGAATGGTAAAGCACAGCCACCACCAGGTCCCACCCATCAGCTGTATCATCTACAAGTGTCCCCATCCCCTCCAGACCACAGTCTTGAGCCAGCAAGGACTGCTCAGTCCCTCAAGCCTTCCGCAGATGCCCTCCATGGTGTAGGAGTGAGGGGGGTAGGACGGTCGGGACGCACGCAGACAAAACATCTCTGAAGCCAGGGCTTGGAACTTGGGGTTTATTGCAAATAAACCACCCCTTATTGCAAAGGCTGTGGGTGCAGGGGCCCTGCTTGGAGCTGCCAGCCACAGCTCAGAGCAGGCCCCAAAGAGAGCCAAGCTCCCAAGAGAGGGAGTGAGAGAAAGAGGAAGAGGATAAGCAAGTAAGAGTAAGTAAGAGAGTGAAGTTCTCGTTACAATACAATAAATCTTCTCCTGTGCTGAATATTTTAATTCTCACTAACCAATCTAGTACAGGATACAAATCCTATAGCATTTACATACAGCTTATAAGAATGCTTACATTACCATACTGTGTTACATTTTAAACCCTAAAAACTATTCTTTGGACCCTTTCTGCCAGGCTAGCAGGGTCTGCTCTGACCCTGGGACCTGTCTGCAAGCAGAGGGTACTGTGTAATCAAAAGGGGATTACCTTTAGCCAGCCATACCTTTATTTTTCCAGTTGTTCAGTAACTAAGGCTTGGTATGTCAAAGCTTGCTTTCCTTTCAATCTTGCCTGTAGTTTCCATATTCTCCAAGTCTTTGGCTAGGCAATCATATTTATAAGGCTTTCCTGTTTCATCTTCCCCAACACATGGGAATCTCACCCAGCACCACGCATGTGATCCAGAAGAGTAAGTAAATAACCTGTCTTAGCTAAACTTTCCTCCAAATGGACAGGAATTGGTGCTGCCATTTTTGCTGGCATTGTCAGGAGCCACTTTCTAGCACTGTAATGGCTTTGATGGGAACTCGGACAAAAGGGATGAAGGAAATCATGCCTCATCCTGCCTTTCCATAGCCAAACCTCTTTATGAGGGAAGGGGAAAAGCAACATCTTTAACACAGGAGAAAGGAACTGCTGCTACAGCAGCACAAACAAGCTCACATTCCACTTAGCACAGCTGGTCAGCACCACAAGGGATGTTATAGGTGGGATGATCTGGGGGTTGAGCACTGTTGGTGCTCCCAAGCAGACAACTAGGCATGTTGTGAGCGAGAGAGGACTGAACCCCAGACCACTCTTCCAAAGGAAAAAAGAAAAGCAAGTGCTCTGAAGCCTATGGCAGGGCCACTTCCATGGTCACCGTGCCATCAAGCCACTAGGGTGTGACAAAACACCACCGGGGAGACACAGACAACCACACACCCCATCACTATGGTGGTGCTGAGGAGCAAAAAGCCGTCTGGGGTACAGGAGGGACACTTCAAGAGCAGTGGCCAACCACACAACACAGTAAAGCAGAGAGGAAACTCTTCTACCTTCACATACGCTGCCCCGTTTCCTCAAAGACCCAATTCCAAGCCCTCCAAAAATCAATGAGATAACAAGGAGATGAGTTGCAGCCAATATGGATTTGTCAAGAACAAATCACATCACTCCCATCTATCTCCCTCCTCCAAGAACTTAACAGGCTTTGGGCACAGCACTCCCTGTCAGACACCTCCACTCCAGTAAGGCTTCCAACAGTGCCCAGGCTGCCACTCCCATCAGCCAGGGAAATACGGTCTTAAGAGAAACAGTGACAGGGCAGGCACAAAACTGCTCAGAGAGCCATGTGTAAAGAGCAGATATCAGCACTTTCCTCTGCTACAAAGGAAGAGCATATCGACAAACAGGATTTTGTAGGAACCTGTCACACACCTGCCTTCTTCAGAGCTTTTGCTACTGAGCTGGATGAAGGCGCAAAAAGGAAACTCATTAAACTCACAGGTAGCATGGAGGTGGAAAGAACTGCAGGTTCTTTTAGAAGACAGGATTAGAAAATATTGGTATCTCAAGAAATCATCCTCTTTTTTTCCAGGGCAGATACAAGGGCCAGGTTTTTCTCTCCAGCTGTCAAAGAACAAGTGTCCAAACAGAAAGAACAAGTTTTCAGGGTTTTGCTTCACTACTCTTGCATATCAAGGGTTACTGATGCTGTAAGGAACTGGGGCCTCTTGCTCTTGACCCTATGTCAATACTGTGTAGGGTTCAAGACATGTTGCATTAGGCAAGACATTGAGGATCCCTTCCCTGCCAGCTTGCAAACAGAATCAGTATCAAACTCAAAGGCCCAGAACAGGATCAGAAAACATGAATTCCCACTCCCAGGCTGCTCTTTATCTCCTGCATCACTGTCACCTCGTTGCAACTGGCACACCGAGTCTCTTGCGAGAGCTGCTTTCAGCAGGGAAGGTGTTGCTGTGCCAGCAGCACATCAAGATAATCATGACAGCCAAGCACAGGCTGCATCCGACCGCTGTGCATGCCATACGTGTTTCATAACGTTGTCCCAACTGCCTGCTCAAGCCCTCCCCATAACCAGCTGCACCCAATTCTGCTGGCACGTGTCACTCCTTTCCCTGTGACAATTCACATCATTTTAACCCACAGACTCTGCAAGTCATGGACTTCGCATCTCCTGTTGGGGTTGCCACCGGAAGCAAGCAAAGCTTCTGCCCCACAAGAATAATGAGCCAACATTTCCAGATGTGGTCTTTTTATGGAAAACCACGGCCAAGCCCCTGCAATGAGATACATTTTTAGCCTGAAGGGGAGAGACCGTTGCAGCCATTCTCCACATGATCCTTGGGCTTTCCCTTTGGCTGGACATTTGGTTTCTCAGTGTGAGCTGGTGGGGAAGTAGACCTTGCAGCCCTGGGAACTCTGATATTCCAGGTAAGTTCATTCACTACCAGAATAAGAAAGCAGAGTTTCCAAATAAGTGGCACTTCTTTTTCTTTGGCAGCAATTGCAGGGAAGACTGCAAAGTAGCAGGGGATTGATCTGGCTCCTGTGGAGGTGACTAATGGGAACACAATCCCACAGCTATGGCAGAGGACTTGATGGCATTGCCCCCCACAGCTGCCTTGGTACAGACACTTCCCTCACATGTAATGAAGGGAATCCTTGTACCATGCTCCCCACATGTACATCTCCCAGGGACACATTTTGCCATGCACTCCAAGAACCCAGAATGGGAAGCAAACACTTGAAATGAAAGCAGGAGAATCAGGTCAGGGAAGGCACTTCAGGTTCAGAAGTACCCAGTCAGCTGGCAAAACCCTCTCCACTGGAGCATCACAAAGACTACGGGCTTTTAGCACCCTGTGGAGCATGACTGAATGCAGTCTTATCCCTCCAAAATGAAGTCTGAAATAAAGCATTGCAACAGAAATTATAGTGAGACTCAGGGTCATCCCAGGGCAGGTCTCTTCATGGTGAGGGTCAAGACAATCCATGCATCAGGAGCTTGACCAAATTTAAAGAAAGGTCCAAAGAAGAGACAAAGTGGATGAAGTGGCTTATATTTATTACCCATCACAAAAGACAGCAACAAGATCAAGCTGTAAAAGCAAGGCATTACCACTTCTATGATCAGCATCAGTCTGTGAGGATCTGCCATCTCTCCCACCAGTACTTATTGTGGTTTCTCTCTGACGGATGGGCTATGCATGTACACATCTGTACACTCTCCTTCAGTCTGAAGGCTCACAGCACTGACAGCCTTGGCACAGGCTTGTGAGGCTCCACAGCTTGCCATTGCATTTTCTCCTTCAGAAGAGACTGGGATCATTAGCATTGCCAAAAAGCCCTGTGAAGTTTAAAGCAGGATTTTCATGGCTTCTGTTATTCTCACAGATGCCAACACTATAAGGGTGCCCTAGAATTTACACAGTATCAGCTGGGAATTGAATGGAAGGTACAGGCTATGTAAATTCACCTTAAAAATGGCCCTGAGCACTGGAAGGCAGGGTTAGTGTGCCACTGGCACAGTCAGTTCAGTTCTTGGCTTCCTCACATCCTTTGCTGCCATTAAGCTCCACATCAGAGCACACCTGTGATCCACACTATTAACAGCAGCATGCCAGCTCATTCCCGCCTGGGAACAGCAGCACAGCCACAGCTATTCATGCCTTTTGCTACCTCTCTGCCAGGCCACAGCAATCTGACAGCCCTGCAGTGTGTAAGGAGCTCCATCCAAAATATGCTCTGCACTCTGAGTGCTCTGTAATCCTATTTCCACACCAGGCTGGTCAGCTGCCTCCCAGGTCCTGATCCAGAGATCCAAGAGAAATCTGACTCAAGGCCTTGGCCCTCATATATCAGTAGCCTCAGCAGCAGAGGCAAGGCTCTTCCCAGGATGGAGTCAGCATGGAACAGCACAGGATGCTGAGGGCTGATCTCACCCACATGCAGCAGAACATCCTCCAGCCCCTGCTGAGCTGTTGCTGCCCAGGGAGCACAGGTTATCAGACATTTCCTGCTGCAAACCACTGGGTTTCTTTGTGCTACCTGGTGTGACAGAAATGCACCATGACAAGGATTTAAAGGAAATATCCTAGAACATGACTTTCCACTGCAGGCACTTAACCCCTGGGACGACACTGAAAAATCCACACCCTGACAGATGCAGACACGTTCACTGTCATGCACAACTCAAATATCTCAGAGAGACATCCTCAGAGCACAAGGAAGCCCTGTCTGCAGCCCACGCTAATACTGAAGAGCTTATAAATTCCCAGTCAGCCTGTTCAGCCATATCAAATTAGCATTGGAGTTGTTGGGTTCCTTTGGAACAGGACTGGGACAGGTTATCCAGAACAGGACACGTATGAGAGACATGGAAGGGAGAGGTGGGCTCTCTAGTGCAAGCAATGACTATGGCATGAAGTGACAGAAAGATATAGTGTCTGTGCCTCTGCTGAGCTCAAACAATTCCCCTATGGCTTCGCTCCCTCATCTGTAAAGACAAGGAAAACTTGGCTCACCTATCAAATTCCTATTTGCATCAGCTAAAAAGAATAAAGGTCTGGTCCCATGAGGTTCTGAGTCACTCTGCTGAAGGTGCCTTATCCTTTTACGACAAGTTAATGGGAGCTGTGGTACAAAGCAATCCACCTTGTTTGGATATGTTGGAACAGGTGGCTTATGAAGAAAGGCAGCCTCAACACCTCACCCTGCAGACTCCCAAACATTGCTACAGACCTGTTCTTTACCTGCCTCTGCCAATTTTCACCATGAGCTGTACTGCTTTATTATCACCTCTCTAAGGCTCCTCCACATGCTCCAAGCTCGTCCCAGACTACCTAAACACCAGCCAGGGCAGGCAGAGAGCCATTAGCACTGTGGTGCTGTTATTGCTGCTGGAATTAATGCTGCTCAGCCACGGCATAGTGAAAATATTGACTTTCCAGCTAATCAAACCAAATTCCATGAAAGCTACAACTTCAAACTTCAAAAAATCCATCAATGATTCATAAATATTTGAAAGAGCCAGATTGATGGCATCTGGATTACTGCAGCAGAGGGAGCTGAGGTCTGGCTGAGGAGGAGATGGACGAGGCAGCTGCTCAGACCTTGATGTCATGGATCACCCTGCACTCCCAGGACTGCATATAGACCTCCCTAGCCTCAGTCAGAGGAAGAGCACTATAACCCAGTGCTGTGTTATCTGTGCTGGTGCAGCCCCACTTGATCCAGAGTGCCCAGCCTGCAGGTAAGGATGCACCAATCCAGCTGTCAGCACCATGAAGTTTAGAAGCCTGGTCGTTTAATTTCAGACTCTAGAATAAAAAAGTAAAACATATACAGATATAGATATTCCAAACTCCTCCACCCACTGCTGCCCGCTAACAAGGTTGTTGGCATTCCCAGAATGCCAATCTTCAGCTGGTTTCCAGGGAAGCAAGGGGATTTGTTAGCCTGGCCTCCTCTCCACCCAGCCCAGCCCTTCCATCTTCATGCCATTCAACAACCCAAGGAGGGGTGTTCTATTTTCCCAACAAATTCCAGGAAATTATGCACGATGCAACAAGTCAAAATGATCTATTTTTATTTCACCCCACAGAGAAGCTCCAACTTTTCCCACATAAAAGAAAATTAATCTGCTGTCCAATTCATACTTAGGTGGGGGAAACATTTTTGGAAAGAAACACAACAAATAGCTTTGGCCGCACTGCAGACAGTCTTTGCTGCGTAGAAGTTGGTTTGCAAAGCCACTGCAGGCTTCCTTTGTCCTCCAAGTCTCTGGAGCTACATTTGTACAGAAAAGAAGCCAGCACAAAGTCCTTGCCTTTGAAACCATATATCCAGCTCTCAAAATTAAGAGGGGAAACAGAGGCCTACAAATCTTACTCTGAAACACAAAACTCTCCTTCAAAACTCTCCTTCCAGCAACCGATGTGAGAAAGAGTCCTTCAGGGCAGGGCAGACAGGTAAGAGGAGAGGACCAAGGCAGGTTCAGGGCACTGTGTTCAGCCCCATCTCCTGCGACTGCTTCATTCCTCAATGACTGCCCTGGCAGGAAGCACAAACGCTGACTCAAGTGCTCCTGTGATTTCAGCATTCAGTCTCCCCTCCATAATCCTCTCTGTAATCCTGTAAGCTAACAGGGCACAGCTTCCCACTGCAGCCTCTCCCTTGGTGGGAGCACTCTCAACTCCAAGGGTCGGCAGAGAGAGAGCTGGGCAAGAATGGCCTCTGCACCTGCACAAGCCTGGTCTTTGTACGAGACAAGCAGTAACCCCCAGAGGCTGGCAGTACTGTCTGCCACTCCAAGAGACCCAGCTTTCCCAGGAGCTCTGTATCTACATGGAAAGGCATGGGCATGAAAACATCATTTCACCAAGTCAGGTACCTCATGTCCATGGTGTGCACAGAGTGCAGTGCAGACATGCTGATGGCAAGGGCTGACCCCACCATAAAGGAGAAATCTGCTCATGATCCTTTATGAAGATCAAGCTCCCAGAGTCTGCCAGCTGCTTGACCACAGACCCTGAAAAGAAGGAAAACATTTAGCTGCCAACTTTCTCCAATTTCCAATCCCCACCAAGCTCAAGATCTGGGCAAAGGGCCTCTCCCTCCCTGGCATTAAACCACTGGCCAGGGCACCTCAGTACTCAAAACACTGCTTGCACTGGTTGCTTGCTGGCTGGGGTTAAACCACAACACACTGAAGTAAGGCAATTAAACCACCCACCTCTTTCTCTCCACCAAAATTAAAAAGAGGCCCTAAGATAGTGGTTCTAAACACAAGATTAGAAAACATTCCTTGCCCATAAGCTTCCTGGAGAAAGCCTTCCTGTCTTCATTCCAGATAAAGATACCTTTAACACAACTTAGTCCACAGCACTGTTGGCTCCTCCCCAAACATCTAAGAATAGTCTCATGTATTCAAAGATTTTTTCCTAATCAGGAAAGAAACAATAATCGCTTGAAGTAGTTTAGTGAACTAGTTAAGAATTATGAAAATCTCAACTTAATTTGGCAGCCATGGCACATACATTGACCCTCAGTGCTCATGGAGGGAGTTTGAGGGCAGGGCTGAACCTCGTGCCACTGTAGTGCTGGAGATTTCCCGTATCACAAATGAGCATCACAACTGAGCATCACAAATGAGTACAACAGCCAGCAAAGCAGCAAACACGACCCATACTGCTCTGTCTGGGTTTTCTGCCACAGCTGCCTTGGGCTGTGACACCACATTGTAAGAAATGCATGAGGAGGAAGAGGAGAAGAGGTCCCTGATAGTGTCCCACAACCAACAGGTCCAGCTGCTTCTCCTGCCCTGCTGCTGCACACACATATAATTTCTTGTTGCCTTCCACATCCTCATTCAGGGTGAAATTGTTTCTTACGAAAATCAGATCTCCTGTTTAAGAATCAGACTCCAGTTTAAGTAAAAGCTGTTTAAAAAAAAACCTGTCCTCATGAGTTTGCTCATGGAAATCAATGGCATGCTAGCAGATGTACCAAATATCCCCCAAAGCGCATGTGTCAGTGCATTTCTTCCTTCAGAGATCATTAATGGCTCATGACCAAGGTCAGGAGTCAAGTCTAAGACTTTGATGCTGATATAGAGGAAAGCATCTTTGCAGTGACACAGGGCACAACCTGCCCAGCTAATAGACTCACAGGAACTCGACTCCCAGACCTCATCCATCCCCTAATTTATAAATAATAAATTGCCATTTTAAAGCTGCTGTCTAGGAAGAGTATCCTAAGCCTTTGCCACCCCTTGGAGAGTGCAAACACAGTGACAAGACAAGAAACACACAGCAGATTAAAACAGCTGTAACTAAAATCAGCTTCAAAGCCAGAATAAAAGCCAAACACACCACCAAAATCTTCTGGACGAAGAAAGGTTTTTAGCAGAGAAGACCTAAAATGGGCAGGCCTGGGACCAGCCCCCCCAGATTCCACAAGGGAGAGCACTCAGTCACCATAGAGACAACCACAGGCACGATTGCTCTTGTCCCCACTCTGCAACCTCCGTCTCCTCTGAGGCTCCGGAGCAGATGGCACGCTGCGAGCAAGGGAAGGAGGGACTGGTGAAATGCTGCATGTAAATAAGACAGCCAAACACTTTTGCTGTGCCTCGGCAGCAGCCGAGCAGGGCTATTAAGGGGCTGCTGCAGGCGAGCGGCTCAGCAGCAGTAATGAGCTGGCCACGAGTGACTGATTCCGTGTCAAGGTTGGGCGGTATCGATCAGATGTGCGGCTGCAGCGCTGCCACTCCGGCTGATGGATCGTCTGCAAGGCCACGGCACCGGGGGAAGGCAAGGGAGCACAGTGTCCCAAGAGCATCCAGGACAGTGCCGGGACTCCGGCCTGGAATCATCCCAAGCACTGAGTTTCTGCCTCCTTTCAGAAGCAAATGAAGATGTTCCTTTTGCTGCTGTACTGATATCCTCAGGAGTATCTTTTCAGCACAAATTCCTATCTAGGCCTGGAAGCAGAAACAGGGATAGCTTTGCTTCCTTGGAGAGATGTATGATTGTCAGCACAGCAGCCACAGTCCTGTTGGAGACTCCTCCCCACGGACAGGGAGGGGAAGGTGAAGAGGCAGATGAATGCTGCCATGCTTTGACACAGGACACACCGAGTCCTCCCTGTAGCTTACACTGTCCCATCACTGCCCCAGCCAAGAAACAGCTGTTTTTTCAGGAGCCTCACCTTGTTTCCCAGACATTCATAGTATCTGATACTTTGTTTTTTCCCTTTATACCTGAGGAATTTTTCCACCTCAAAATTGTCTCAGGCAAGGAACCTGTGTATCTCCTGGGCTTAGCCTACTGCTCCAAGAGAAGGGAACAGCTCTGCACCTCTCAGATGGACTGAGGCAGCTTCTGAGTGCATGCGTGGTACCCAAAGCAGTATCAGTTGGTCCCTCCATGCACCTGCAAGGCCAAGCCTTCTGCACAGCTACATCAGCACACCCCTGCCCAGGCTGAGAGAAGCAGGAACAACATCCATCCTTGGACTGCATTATCACAGCAAGGCCTCGATGGATCTGAGCTGCAAAGGGCAGCCTAACAGCATGCGGAGACTCTCCCTTGGAAGAGATGAGTGTTCCCACTCCTGGTGCTAACTAGTGCACCACAGCTCAGCTCAGCTTGCAGGGCCCGGGGGTTTGAGATGAAGGATCTGCCCAGGATCAGTCATTAGACCAGTCACCAGCAGTTATGGATTTCTCTGGGTTTACACTCTTCCACCTCTCCCTTATACAGCCTAAAAAGACTAGCAGTAGTCACAGCTCCAATGCTCTATTTAAAGGCTGCCTTGAGGACTAGAAGTTAATTTTAAAACTAACTGACCTAAGCTCTCTGCCATAGCACCTCAGGAGGAGTCTGGAAGGGTGGGGTTACTGCTAATGCTTGTCTAGAGAGTGTGTGTTTTACCTCACAGCTCTTATTTCGCATTATTAATGTCAAGGTTTTTTAACAAAATTTGTCTTGGTCAATTAACTCAGACGAGGATGCTTGTAACATTCCAAATAAAGCCAACCACATCCTGTGCTCAGAAAGATGAGCGAGCCTGGCTCAGGAAACAAGGGAATGACAAGGGCAAGGCATGACTCACACCTACCCCACTCCCACATCCCGGAAAACAACCCACCCCACCAGCCTGGCAAGGACACAGACACAAACAGCCTCCTGCTCAGCCCACAAGAGTTCTCTCTGCTGCACACCAAGGCTAACAACTGCCCGTGGCACAGAAGATAGAACGCCTGTTTTGAAGTACATTTGCCCAGTGGATCTATCACAACAAAAGCATCACAAAGACACTTGCAATGACACAGTTGCACACTAAAAATAGAAAGAGGGATTCCTTTTCATAGGAAGGTGTTACTTGTGCATCACAATATCTCTCGGTTTGACTTTTATCACATTCAATTACAGTGCATTGAAATTTAAGGTACAGTCGGGCCATGAGGGGCCACCCAGCATCCCTGCAGCCAGGTAAGAATCACACTGGGGAAGCTGAGGCCAATTCCCTTGGCTTTCAGTAGTTACATTCTGCAGTGGGTCACTTCACATGGGTTTTCTTCCTTGTCTGAATGACCACTGCTGTGGAGTTGGAAGGCAGTGACTGGTTGGCACAGAAGAGGGATGCAGGCAGAGCTACATTAATCCTTGACTGCTGAATGAATATGCTTCCCTTCCCAAAAACACCTCAGGCTGTTCCCAACCAACAACTGTGTATCAAAGCATCCAAGTATTTCCCCAAACTATGTCATATCCAAGAAAAAGGAGTAGTTCCAGGGAAACCTGGACAAAAAAGTAATTTAGAACTTCTTCATAGATCTGAAACAAAGTGTTTTGACTATCAGAGATTCATCTCTCGGCTGAAGAAACCTTTTACCAAACTCCTCTTGAATTTAGGGTCCTCACAGAAGCTGTACTTTCACATAAATAGAAGTCATTGTACAAATAGCTAGGAAAGATTTTTGAAAGCCGTCGTCATCTGAACTCACCACTTTTTCCGAGGAACACATTCACAAGTATATTTTTTGCTACAGGAATTATAGCACATGTCATTTCCAACCAGAACATGCACTACCCATCTCAAATCTGAGATATGGTCAGAGCAGGAACAAAACCGTGGGTGCCTGGGGCGAGAATCGCCTCCGGCTTCCCCCAGGCCTTCCTCATCAAATCAACTGCTAATGAAGAGATTGTAAGAGCCCATCTTAGGGGAGCAGCCCCCACATCTGTGTGGGCAGGGCAGACCTTGCCTCAGACTGTTACCTGCTGTGACAGGCACAATGGGACAGCAGAGGGAAGATTCCAGCAAGCACCAAGATCTGCGAGGGATGAGGCTCATGTGGAGAAAAGCAATCTGCTGATGACCACAGGTGAATGGCTGGTTTAGGTGAGTATTTATTCACACTGCCCCCACAATTTCATGTTCCAATCAGTGGAAATAAGGACTGCACTACACATTTGGTTTTTAGGCCAGCTATCACCTAAAAGGTCTCAGCAGATGTCAGCTCTTGCCAGCCACAGGCTACAAATTCCAGGGTGCAGGTCCAGACCATACCACTTTCAGCTATGCAAAGCCCACTAAAATTCCCCCCACAACCTCCCTGCTCAATCCCAGCCCCTCTAGAAGTTTGTTCCTGCCCTCATGTGCAGCTGTCTGTGCTGGTGCAGCTACCAGCTTGCAGTGGAACCAAGGGAATCACACAGGACCTTCTCGAGCTGCCTTCTCAACAAACCACCACTGGCACACACCCCTGCTCAAACAGTTCCATCTGTGCTCCCTGGTTCAGGATTACCAATCACAACAGTATTCCAGCTTTGCACTGCTCATGCCTGCACAGACCTGTGCTGACTTCTGGGGTCTCTCTGCCACAACACACCTCAGCCAGTCCCTTGCAGGGACTGCTCTGTGACATGCCATCCCAAGAAGTAGCCTGCTCACAACTGAACTGCAAACCATGTCAGTTCTATTATCTGCACCAGAACGTGTGAAAAACTGTGGCAAAAACAAAACAAAATAAATAAATGCCAGTCTCCAGTTCGGGAGTGCAGAAAGATAATTGCTTTAATTTGCAGTACAAACTAGAACCTGAAGGAAAGCAAGACCAATTTCTGCTAATTAGAATCATAGAATCCCAGACTGGTTTGGGTTGGAAGAAACTTTCAAGATCCTATAATTCCACACATCTGACCACAGAGGCAAAGACACCTTCGTCATGTTGCTCCAAGCCCCACCTAATCCAGCCACAAACACTTCCATGGATGGGGCAGCCACATCTTCCCTGGGCAACCTGTGCCGTGGCCTCACCAAAATTCTCTCCCTTTTAGTTCATTCAGCAGGGATGTGGGAATTCCATGGAACAGAACAGGAGCTGTAGCTGCTGCACAGCTGTGACACAGAAGTCAAGAAGCAGCTGAAGCAGGTTACTGTGTTTATCCAGCAGCCCAAGAAAAGAGAGTTTTCAGGACAACCCTTCATTAGTGAATCCTGCTTTGGGCTGCACAGCCCACCTGCGCTGGATGGCAGCAGCCAGCTCCCCAAATCCTTCCTCATGTAAATGAGGGCACAGCATCACATCCTGCAGAGCACAGCCCACCTGACCCAGCACACACAGGCACTGCCTGTGTCCTTCTGCCTGCTGATGAGAGGTGGGATCAATCCCATGTTCCTGCTAAAACCACTGTTGAGGGCAATGATTTGACACTGACTAGAAACAGAAGTAAAACTGATCGATTGTCATCTTCCAAGCAAAGGCAGTGAGCAAGGAGCAGACTAGCAGTGCCAAGAACAAAAGGCTAATTTGGTGGGGGGCTTCTATTTTTAATTATTTCACATTTTATATCCATGCTCTTGATCCTACAGAGATTTAAGATTTCTTTGGGCCTACACACTTGCATAAGGTTTTGTGTGCATTTAAGAGCCTGTAGGATCTAAGCACAACTTTCTAAGTACTAGGTAAGCAAATTTGCTTAATAGGAATTTTAATTTGCCACTACCCTTTTAAAAATGTATTTGTTCTCTGCTAAATAGTAATAAATTAGCCTAACAGTAATCATTTATTTTTCTTTAGCATCTTGGAAGCATCTCAATATGTTTTTACCAACCACAGCAGCCCAATGAAGCTAAATTCACCATCACGTGTACATCTCACAGGGCTTGGTTTGAAGATAGGGTCTTTACAGCAGAAAGCTTGAATTTTTCACTAACTCATTGAAAAAACATATTTATAATTTCTAGTAGGAGAGAAGACACACAGGAGCTCTGAAAGAAGAGTTTAATCTGGGGAAAAGAAGAATTTCTTTCAGCAGATTTTGTACCCTGCCCACCTACCCACCCTCCCTGCCACCACACATCAGGAAATTCACACACAGCAAACCCAGCCCCTCCGAGGAGGCTGACACAACCTCCTGCACACCTGGACTTTGGTACACAGGTACCAATGCCTGCACCTGCACCACAGATTATCCCAGCTCCAGAGGTGGTCACTTCTTCCAGTGCAGAGATGCAGCAGACCCAGCCCAGGCACAAGAGCCCAGGCCTGCCTGTAGCCTTGGTGCTGGTTTCAACAGACAAGGACCAATCCTGGAGAAATTTTTGTTTCACAAGTACTACAAAGCTTTTTTTTTTTTTTTGGGGGGTGGGGGTGGGGGGAAGCTCTTTCCTGCTTCCCAAGCTCCCTCCCCAAATGCAGAAGGATATTATCCCCTGAAAAGAGACTGGAGAGACAACAGATTGGCAGTGATCTCCAAACTGGGGCCCTAAAATGTTTGTATTTTGGCATTCCTCCTCTCCACCATAACCTGCAGAATGTATCACATCACATTTCACTCCCAAAACCATCCCTGAAGCAACACCACTGCAAAGGCAGGGAGGGGAAAGAACAGCAATGCCTAAAGCGGAATTGGGGCGGACCCAGGCTGGCACAGGCAAAACCAGGCTACCTCTCCCCAAAACAGCCACGATGTTGTTCCCTCTCCCCACCAAACAGAGCTGTTCACTTGAATGCAGCCGGATAGTAATGTAGGACTGGGTGGAAATAGATTTTTTGTTCTGCCTGGCCATGGGCTGCTGGAGCCAGGGTCATTAGCTATGCACGGCAAGCAGGCAGCACTCCCTCATTAGCAGGCCACTCGTCTGCTCCAGCCACCTTCATTATTGGTTCAAAGGAGTGTGCCCAACCATTATTGCCCTCTCCAGAAACTCAGCCTAATTAGCTTAGGGAGCATACAGGTTAAGAGCATGAACAGCTCTGCAGCTAGCACAGTTTTGCCAAGTCATGATTTTATGCGTTCAGGGAATTGCATATCCTCAGGTCCTGGAGTCTTCGGCACTGCACTTAACCTCACTTTCTGCATCAACTGAAGGGGACAGGATGCTTCTAATCCTCATGGCTACAGGGGAAAAGAGTGGCCCTTAAAGGACTGAAAGCTGACAGAAAAAGTTTACAAGTTTTTTTTTTCTCTTTATTCTTTGAATTTGCAGGCCATTTCCCAGAGAAGAGCTGGTATGTAACTTCCACAAACGTGGAAAAACAGGCATATTTGCTCTGAACCGAGAAAGCAGCCAGCCCCAGAGCCCACTGCCCTGGGCAGTGAAGCTCTTTATGCCCTAAAGCCACAGCACAGGCAGAGCCCCCTAAAGCCAGGGTACCTCTATCCCCAGGCACCAGCTAGCACCTGCAGCCCCCAGCCCACACCCACAGGACTGGTGTCATTCCATCCATCATCACAATCCACCTTGAGAGAGAAGGGAGGAACGAGGGCTAGGAGAGCCCCTTCTCCAGCCACAACCACCACAACACAACCAGCAAAGTGTACCTTCAGCTCCCGAGCTGTTCCTGTTAAAACGATCAATCATCCATACTTCTCCTGAGGCTTTTGTAGAGGTTTCTCTCCTCTAAAGCCGGAGCAACACTTCACAACTGTCCCCCCAGTTGCTGCCTGCTTGTACACCTCTCCCCAGTGCCCAGACGATCCCAGTTCCTTTGGTCAGCATGGTCTGTTACCTCGTTATGAGTTCCAGGTGCTGCAATGCTCACCTGCTGAGCCTCCCTGTTGGTGCCACCTGTTTGCAATTACCAGGGATGAGCCAAGGACATTGCAGGTGGGCACCCCCACCCTGGCCTTGCTACCGCCTGAAACTTGGGCCCTAACACATCTCAGCTCTCCGCTCCTTTCCAAGCCTCTTGAAATCCTGACTTCAAAAAGGATTTCAACCTCGAAGCCCAGTTTCCTGGGGCCTGTACTCCAGGCAGATGTTTGCCTCGGTGTTTGTTAGGGGTTAGGATTTTTCTTTTGTTTCTTTCTCTCATGGAATTTTGTGCTATTTGTTGCTAAGAGACAATAATAACCAATACTTAAGAGAGACAAAAGATGTACCTAGGAATGAGAAGAGGACTGTACCTGGCTGCACTTCTCTTATCTTTCTTGGAGGGGCAGAGAGACTGCGAGATTTGGGTTGGGGAAAAGGGCCTGGGTGCAGCGGGGCTGGGTGCAGCTCCTCGTTCTCTTGCTCTCTCGGCGTCGGAGGGGAAGCAGGCTGTGGTCACTGTGGGGAGAGTTCGTCAGCACTGCGAGCCTCCTTCTCCCGCTGCCTTCTCCCGCCGGGAGCGAAGCTTGTGCAAGCGGCTGTTGCACTGGAGCCTTATCAACACCCGCCCTCAGTAAAGAAGAACCCCTGACCATCCGCTCAGGTGCCCCAGGGCAAAGCCCGGAACCCCGGGCCCCTTCCCCGTCCAGGGGAGCCTCTCCCGGCCGCGTTCGGGAGCCGGCCCGCCGCTGCCCAGCCCCGCCATTTCTCTGCCGCTGCTCCGGGCTTTTGGCTACACTGCGGCCACACAGCCTGCCGGGACACCCCGCGGCTCCCAGCACAACTGCCCACTTTCTGCCGCCTCTCGCTGCCCGGGGCAGCCCGCCGTGCCGTTCCAGCCGCCGCTCCGAGGCTCCGGCCGCAGCCCGGCCTCGCCATCCCCGCCCGCAGCGCCTGAGGGGGACGCGGCTGAGCCGGCGGCACAGCGCCCCCTGCCGGCGCGGGGATCATCGCCCCGGGCCGCCCCGGCCGGCCGGGAGCCGGCAGCGCCCCCTGCGGCTGCGGCGGGAACTGCAGCGAGGGGCGGCGCGGGAGGCTCCGGGCGCTGTGCGGGGCCGGGGCCGCTGCGGGTGTTGGTGCCTCGGGACAGCACAGCGGGACAGAGCTGGCATTCCTTCCACACAGCTCTGCCTGACAGCACCAGCAGCTCAAAGGGACAGTGCTTCGGAGGGAAAGGGGCTCATATTCTCTGTTCCAAGGGAGGTTCACGCCTGTCTTTCAAACCAGGACAGTGTTAGGGGTCAGTCTGAACCTTTGTAACAAGTCCGGTCTGAGCTGATCTGCTGAGAACTCAAGCAGACTGAAATGGATGGGAGAACTAACACTGTCAAGCTCATCTTGCAGCCTATTTCTTTCTTGCATCATTCTGATAAAATTCCCTGTAAACTGCTAGAAGAAACTTAATATTTTACGTTGACATATGATGCAGAGGAGTGTGTTTAGAGATTTTTTTTTTGTAATGGCCACAAAAGCTTCCCTTAGCTCTTTCAAGAAGCAAATGTCTCGTTCTCTAGATGAAGACCAATATATAATACTGGTCTTGTCCATCTTTCTAGAGCAGATCAGAAATTTTTCATCAACAATTGCTTACCATCAAAATGAAATAATCAATTGTATTCATTTAAATCAACACATCTCAGAAAATACTAATATAACACAGTCTGTTCAATAGCTTTTCCATTTAAAAAAATTAAACAAAGCATTTTGAGAAGTCTAAAATATCTTGTTCAAAATGATTTCTCCAAACAAAATCATTTGGTTTGTATTTTAAAAATACTGGCAAGCTGCAAAGGCTGAAATAGAAATGAAATGTTTAATTTTGGAAGAACATATGCTTCATCAGAATTTTTAACATTCATTTCAGAGTCAAGAGAGAAACTGACGCCACAGACTTTCCTGTCAAAAGGAAAACTCACTTCTTTGCTAGTCCTAATATTTATCACTTCTGCTCAGTGTTAACAAAAGGCAGAAATACTTTTCACTTGCCATGTGAATGAGTGGAGCTCAGTTATGGAGCTGCCACACTCCAGCCCAGAGGCGGCTGCACTTCAGCCCTCTGCGAATCCCTCATTCCACAGCAAAGGCCGTGGCTCTGCAGGTGACAGCAGCCCCCTGTCACGACTGGCCAGAGCAGCAGCAATAGATCAGCATTGCTGTCACAATGCTGTCAGTGCCTGGCCCTTGGCAGGCAAAGCAATGGATCTGCTGGGGCTGAATTAATTGAATCTCAATCCTACAGGCATCCTCTAGAGAGGAGCTGGACACAGCTGCCCACGCCTTGGGCACAGGAGTGCTGCTTTTGTTTGAGAGCACCTCTTTCCCAGAATATGTTTAAAGGTGATTAGCAATTGGCAGGTAAGCAAGTGACTGAAAGCTTGGTTACGCATTGTAAATTCAAATCTGGGGTTAGCGCATCTCTGCTCATCCTTCACACAGAGCAGGGAAAGGGGACACGAAGGCTTGGATGGGTGTGAAGCTGCTCTACAGTGACAGGGCAAGAGCAAGCAGCAGGAGCACATCTCCTTCCCATCTCCCCTCTAAAACGCAGTCCCTGGAATGAACTGGCAAAACCAGCTCTGGCTGCTGAGCATCACAAGGTTCTTCAGCCTAGAAAAGCACCAATGAGTGGTTAGTCCCTGCCTACAGGAGCAGGAGGCACCCACCAGCCTCCCACAGCCAGGGGATGGAGCAGGGGATGCCTCTGCCAGAGGAGGTAAAATCTGTGCCTGATTCTGTACAAGCAGCTCCAGCTTTCTCATCAGAGAAGAGGTAACAATTTTGCTGTTCATGTCCCACTGAGCACCAGAGTTAAAGGGCTTTTTTTGAAAAGGCATATGGAATGCTTAAAATGAAGCATGGATTAAAAATCCATCCCCATCTCTATCATGATCTTGTTGATGATGAAAAAGCTAAGTTAATAGAATCATGGAATAGTTTGAGTTTGAAGGGAACTTGAAGATCATCCAGTTCCACCCCCCCTGCCACGGGCAGGGACACCTTCCACTAGACCAGGTTGCTCCAAGCCCACTCCAACCTGACCTTGAAGTTGTTCCAGGATAGAGAGGTGGGTTAGTGTGCAATCCCCACCTCCTCTTTCAAGGGCTCCTGCCTCAAAGAACTGTGTTTGAGGTGTGGGCTCTGCAGAAAGGGGCAGCTCCTTCCAGAAGCAGAGGAGTGTACAGTCACCTAATAGTCTAACTAGTCACCTCATAGTCTAATTAGTCACCTAATATAGACACCTAATAGTCAGGTGTAGAGTGGACACAACCAGAGTTGACTCACAAGAGCTTGGCATGTACACCAGTTTCCTCACACCTCAACAGGCTACAGGGCAGGAAAGGCAGTGTTTGTCTCCTGTGATATTTTGCAATTTTCTCTTTTCCTACCATTTCAGAGAAGAGTCATGTTCCAATCCTTATACAACCATCTCCAAGCAGTGCCCAGTGAGACTTGAGCATTTCTGTCTCTTTTGATAGTGCCTGTATCCCTCAGACAGACAGAATGCCCCCAGCATGAAGCAGGCTCTGCAGCAGAGGCAGGAGCTTTGCTCCCAGCAGCTGGTGGCAGACACCAGCCCCTGAAATTCCAAGCCTGTCTGCAGGCACAGGCACTCATATGCCTCAGAGCAGTGGGGGTCCCCCAAACACCCATGCATTAGCCTGCTCTCAGGGGACAAACAGCTCCTGAGTCACTGCACAGCCTTCAAACACAGGCTTTGTGCACTGAGTTATAAAAAGATGGGGAAAGAAGTCTTGAAAACATTGGTTTTTTCATCTTTTAGTGAGGTGGCGTGGGAAGGGGTGGGGATCATGTGTCTCAGTGGTGGAGCAATTCATGAGGCCCACAAGCTTCCCTGAAAGGAGGCAAGGCAGCCCTAGAGAGATCAATCGCAATTTTATCTACCCTTTTCAAGTTCTCATTTCTTTTTATCCCGTACTGCCAGATAAAAATCTCTGCCTCAAACATGGGTAAGGAGATAGAGCTTTATTATACCATTCCAAAAACATTAGACGCTGTAGGCTTCGCCCTTTTATGAGTTCACTTTGCTGGCACTTTCCTCTCTGCCCCCCCCCCCCCCAAATCTCTTCTCTTTTAATATTTTTTCTCTCCAAATCAGAACAACAGGCACAAAACTAATTATGTGATATTTCAGATCCATGTTGTGTTAATGGCACCCGATCGTGTGTGACATTTCCGACTTGTTAGACTATTCTTCTCGCTTATTGTTATCTCTGCTGCTCTGAATACTGGCTCAGGGCTTTATATCCCCCCCCATGCACCAGGCTCTCATCCCCCCCCCTTCCCTCTCTTGTTCTCATTTATCAGTGTGTGAGGATCTGTGGAATATTAAACTGGGCCATGCTGGATCGCTCCCTCTGCTCATTGTGGGCAATGGTGGAAGAGTAGGCAGAGATGGCAGAGCAGAGAAGGTAGGGAAAAGTAAATGCCAGAGGGGATTTGTGGGGAGAAGCCACCACAGCAAGAATCATCCCAGGGGAATCACTGACTTTAGGCAGAGTTGTGTCAGACTGTGAGATGTCCGTTCCTCAGGCAACCTTCCAGTGATGGCTGCCCATTTCATCTGTCTTGTACTCTCCAAGGGTGGACTGGAATCCATGGGAGACCCTTCTGATGTGGCTTCATCTCCCACAGGCCTTGCTCGAAGAGACAAAATTCTGCTTAGACCTGTGCGTGGGGCCTTAGGCAGCAGAGGCTGCAGACTGACCCCAGCCTCGAGCCCCTGGGCTGCCTGTCAGAGTGACAGCTGATGGGGCATGTCCCACCTACAGCCTCTGCTGCTGACCATAAACCCAGAGAGGGCCTTTAACTCTGGCCATAGAGATGGAAGGCCAAGGCGCAGAAGCACCAACAGCCCACTGAACATCAGCTGCTTTGCAGCTGCAGCATGAGGCAGAACAAATGGCAAGAGCTAATGGAGGGGTGGTGCTGCCACCACACGCCTACCAGGCAAATATCTGCAATGCCACCTCAGGGACTGGACTTCTTAAGGGTGCAGCTGTTGCCCCTTTAGGGCCAGTTCATCGTCCCAAGGGTTCAGGGGAACATGCAATCATTACACATAGCTCTGTTTGCTCCTTCACCTGCCCGCAGAGCTCCCATATCCTGAGGACTGCTGAAGGTATTGGCCTGAATGCTGCCATCCTTTTGTTTCACTTCCTGACTGATTGTGCTCCTGGGTCTCTTTAGTCACACAAACACAGCAGCTGATTTGTCTCCACGCAGCACTCAGTGAGATGGTGGCTGCCAAGTTCTTCCTGCTGATACAGGCAGTGTGATCATGCCAGCACTGAGACTACAGGGAAAAGACTGAGAGGGTCCTCTTGCCTCCACTCCTGCTTGCTGAGGCTTCCCAGCATGCCAAAAATCACTCTTCCCTCCCCATCTAAACTCCCCCACTCACCTCCAACCCCACCCTTGCTCCTGCTCCATATGTGGTAAGCCTGTGCTGCCAGGGAGCAGCACTCCAGACAAAGCCCACATATCTGGCTCCAACCAGAAGGTCCATGAAACTCCGACCCTGTGAAAATGTGTCAGAAGAGATCTGTATTGGTAACTGAGCCAGGGGCAGAGCCCAGGCTTCAGACACTGTCATGGCCATCCAAGCCAGGACATGCTTCCCTGGCCCACTCCAGCCAGCACTGTCCCAGAGGATCCTGGACACAGTTCAGGGGATGGCATGTGCCAGGGACTGTCACCAGTGAACTGCATGGGAGAGGCCAGACTTTAGTTGTATCAGCACAAACCACACCACATGAGACCCCCACAGGACCAGACTGGATCCTGGCTCCTTACATTTACTAGAATAGATACAGCCTTGGTACAAAAGAGATTTGAGAGGACTCTTTGCCAGGAATATAATCTCCAGCTTCATTCCTCTAGGGCTCGATCCAAGGAGAGTTTGCAATCATGTACTGCTCCCTCTGTGCCAAGAAGCTGGGAGGGGGTGCAATACCAAAACATGAGCTAAAATTTGAGCTAAATTGCTTTATAAAACTCTGAGTCTCTGTGTGGGTTTAAGTTCCATCCAACTCTAATGCCACTGGCACGGCTGGAAGTCACCTGGACTTCCAACCATGGGAGCCCTTATAACGTCCATTAGTGAGGCCAAAGACACAGGCAGGGCTCTGTGAGTTCCCAGACAGGACTCGTTGTCCCTATGAGTCTGTAGGTTGGCAGATATTTAGCAGACACACATGGAGACCTGAAATAAACTTCAGCTGGGAATAGGCTGCTTCCAGTAGCATCTGCAGGGATCTGCTGCAGGAACAGCTTGGCGAGCACTGCTCATGGGAATGGTGCTGTGCCACTGTGTTGTGCACTCGGGAGCCCCAGGCAAGCAGCAATTTGTGGGATTTCTGTGCAACAATTCCTGTCCAGAGATACTCTGACAGCCCTCCTGGTCCATAACTCACTGAAACTCTCACTCTGAGCAGCTCCAGGTCCAGCTGCATTCTGCATTCTCATGGGCTCTTTACCCCCGCCTTGGACAGAAGGACTAGGAGACAAAAAAATGGATAAGCTGCCTTGCTGCATCCACAGCCCCTTCACAGTGGAGTCTGTTGCCCTCCTGCTGCAGGCCCTTGCACCCCCTGCCCAAACACCCATCTGTGCTCTCTGCCTGCTCCCAGACCCCTCTGCACCATGCCCTGGTCTCTGTGTCACTGCTCCTCCCTGGAACAGCTGCAGCACAATATGCTCCACAGCTTGTCAAGGGGGATGGGAGGAGGAGCAGCAAGATATAAATAAATAAAATAAAATACGTCTCACTTAATCCTTTTATCACTATACTTCTTTCAGTCATTTACAGAGATAATAATCACCCAGATTCTGCAGGAAGCACTGTTGGAAGCAAGCACAGAAATCTCGTGGCAGCACCCTACTCTCTCATCTGCTGTCACTTGGGTGTGAGGCAGGAAAACAAATCTTTACAGCGGGCAGCCGAAGAGTTAGTCCTAGTTGGGCTGGCTGGCAGGTGAGCAGGATCGGGGTGAGCAGGACATGGAAAAGGGAAGAAAATGGGAAGCAGAAGAGAATCAGAAGCAAAACTATAGAAGAAGGGGAAATGCAAAGACAGGGAGCAAGCTAAAACAGAACCCTGGCATCAAGAAACAGAGTAAGAGAGGGAAGAGATGACAGAGCACATGTCAATTTAAAGACTATCAGTAAAATGCTGCTTTCCTTGGAGATGGACCAAAGGTCACACCACTGCTCCATGCCAGGGTCTGGAAGCCCTGCCCAGGGCTCCTGCCTGCTCTGCCCCAGGGTGTAGGAATGGATGCCATGCTGTGCCCTCATCAGGGCCATCACTCCCTGGGGATGGGCCAGGCATCCTGATGGCCACCAGTGTCTGCTGATTCAGCAAGGAAGTGGGAGAGAAGAATGTCCCTCTGGGCAAGGGCAAGAGAATCACAGCAGGTCCCTCCTGGGAAAGTGGGCTTTGAGCTGGCCTAAAGCCACCCAATCATGGCATCAGGAAGAGCTCAGAATGTCACCTCTTAGCACGTGGTGACTCAAGTGCTCTCACATAAAATGGCAGCTGTCTCTTCCATTAAACAGATGCCTTTGTGGCTTTAAAGGGCAGTGGATCAAGGTCATCTTTTGCTGAGGTTTCCATCTCTTTCCCTTCCCTTCATATTTGCTAATATGGTACATCAGTCAGCTGGCTCTTCAACACATCTCTTCCAGTCACATCGATTCACACATTGATTTAAGTGCAGCACCAAATGCAATCCCATTCTTCATGTGTTCTTCCCATCTTGGGGAGTCCCCTGGCAGACCCCAAAGGTGCCTGTCCTCACCTAGAGCCCCCACCCTCTGGGTACCAGCCAGGCCTGCAACCTGCAGCACCCAGGAGAAAGGACCCTCTATCCAGGAAACATCAGGTACCTCTGGGTATGATTTTTAATTTCCTGCAATACTAGGATCTACAGGGCAGTACCAGGAAAACAAGTTACTGTCTGCCTTGGCTTTATTCTGCCATAAACTGTCACCATGGGAAGGCTTAGGGAGCTGTGTGTACAAGGACTGCTCATGCTTTGAAGGAAGATCCCTGTTTGCAGATCACTGGCTCCTGCCCAGGCTTCCCAAGCATCAGCTGGGCCCTGGGGAAGCTGCCTCTGGGCTTCTCTCCAAGGGGAAAACCTTCCTGGGGGGGTCAGGCTGAGATTTCCCACTTGGTTTTCAGCCTCTTCACTTCCTTCAGGGCTTTTCCATGAGCCCAGTTAACTGCAAACCAGAGGGGCAGTGGCCCCGCCACATGTCCTGAACAGATCTTTGTGCATCAAGAGTGTTTTCTAAGCAAAAAAAATGCCAGTGGTTCCTTCTGCCTGTCCCCATAGAGAGAGGCACTTCACCAGGAGAGTGACAGGGGAAAACAGAGCTGCTTATTCCAATGTGCTCCTACATGGGAATGTTGTCAGTGCTGAGAACATTCCATGGAGCCAAAGAACAGCTGAAAACAAAGAAAAAAAAATCCCCAGAGAGCAGCTTTCCTTATCCTGACAAGGACATTCAGTTGATCACCAAATGTCACCTCTGTCTCAGCCCTCAGGTCCCTTGGGCTCCTGATTTTATTCCCTAGCTTGGTGAGGAGGTCATACAGATGGGTTTGGAGAAGAAATGACGGGTGAAGGCTGCTCTGGCTGGTTCTGTCCCCTGGCCAGCACACTGCCTGCCCTGGCTTTAGGTCCCAAGCCAGGGGAGTGACACACAGCCATGCTGTACTTCCCCCATGCATTTCCAGGGGACCCTCATAAAATCTGACCTTCGTGCTATAAACCTGTGACTGATTGCTGAGTAAGTCATTCCTCCTGGGTGATTTAGCAGGGACTGTCCACAGAGCTGCAGTTTGTCTGCATTAGAAGAAGAATTCATCAGGCAGCAGCATGGCCCACCTGTCTGTCTGCTCTCATCCCCATCTCCAGGCCATTCCCTGCTCACTGCCCCCAGTCCCACCCTCTTTCTCCCTGTGAGCTGTGATGAGGGGGAGAAGTCAAGCAGGGAAAGAGGTGCTGGGGCTGCTTCTGCTCTTTCCCTGTCATAAAGCTCTCAGGGCCAGCTCTGTAGTCAGGGGAATATTATCTCTCCATGCTGCTGTTAATCTCTTTATGGCATCATTTGACCCTTTCTAACATCCATTGATTTTTGAACTACCCTTTACGGCAACACTTTAGATCCCTTTGGTCTAAATTACTAAACATCAGTGCCCAGGGCAAAACATGGCAACAAATAAAGCAATAGGGAAAACTCCATTCAGGAACTGTGACTTGGTGCTTTTGGAGCCCCTTCTCCCTCCTTTGCTGCCTCTCAGCCTCCTCTCTGTGGGCACCCTAGGGATCCTCCTGCCCTCCCAGCACCCAGAGGCACCTCCCTCTGCCCCAAGGTGTGCTCTGGGTACAGGCAGGGTGGTGCCTCCTATGGTACACGTGGCAGTAGGTGCTGAGCCCACCTGGCTCCATCTCAGAGTCTCCAGCTCTGCACTTTCCCCAGGCACTGTCACTCTCAGGTTCTGCCTTTTGCCCCCTGTCTCCAAACTCACACTGCCTGAAGTCACATCCAGAAGAAGCTCCTGGCCAAGCCTTGCTAAGGCGACCTAATAGGGCAACTCAACAAGAGGTGAAGGCTTCTGCTTTTTATTTACTGGATAAATGACTTTTTATTCCAGATTAATATATTTTAATTTATTTCTGTTTTCCTGCACTCAGCTCTGGTCCAGCAGTGACTGTCTCCTTGCCTCACACTTGCTACTTGTCCAAATGAAATACTGAGGTATATTGTCTACTATTATGGCAAAATACACAATATATCTCACTGATGCATTCTGTGAGTATGACATAAAAGTGACAAATGTGCTCTGGCCAAACACTGAAATGTATTCATCCTGCATTAGTGCAAAATTAATATTAATATGCTAGAAAATGGCTTGGGTGATGGGGGTTTTGTGTCATATTAGAGAGGACACTTCATTCCTTCCTCATTTTTTAGACAGCATCAGCCCTTAGTGCTGACAGGAGCCCCAGGATATCTACCACAGGCATATTTTCACAGAACTCCAGCCAGGACCACAGAGGATGAAATTCCTGGACATGACACAGACCTGAGTCCCACAGAACAGGTTTAGAAGGTCATAGTGGTACCAAAATTAAAATGGACCCAGCCTTCTCTGTGCTGCAGCTGCTTCATGATTTATCCCTTGTATATTATCATCCCCTCCCTCAATATCTTCAATCACTGACTGTGTCTAAAACCACCATAAGGGAGGAGTGGGATCCATCACCATGGGTGGTGGGATCAGTTCATCAAATTTGGATTTGGCTGGATTCACCTGCTGAGTGCAAGTCTGTGTCAGATTTTCCTAATTACTGCCCTCTTCTCTGAGGTGTGATAGAATGGCTGGTGAGTGCAATGCTGAAGATAATATACTTTACAATTAGGCCATTTAATTATTCCATTGTGTGATATCCATAACTACAGGCATATCTCTGCAAATTTATTGACCACATATGACAAAGTATACCAAGTGAAGAGGAAAAGCAGCAGTTTTAACGTATCAAACATAAAAAATTCCTTCTTCAATTCTCATCTGAAAGTCTCAAGCCCTAAAAGTGGTTCCAACTAAGGTCTGCACATGGTAATTAATTGCCCTGCCAGCACCACATACATACATATTATACACATATTATGTAAGCAAGACGAAGTGGGGAGAAGTGACAGACATTTTCACCTGATCTAACCATATCTTAGGTAATGGTTTCTTACACAATAGCTTAGTTGCTGCATCTTTGCCAGATTTCCTGAAATCACCACCCCCCTCAAGCCAGGCTTTCCCAAAGTCAGCAGCTGAGCACAGCTCACCACAGCTTCATTTGCTGCCAGAGGATGAGCAATTCCAGGCCAGGTGTACCACATCCATTTCTCTCTCTCTGGCCAGGGCTTCAAGGAAAGATGAAACAACTAAGTGCTTTATCATTATGGGTACAAAATTGCAAAGCCAGAACAACTCCAGAAACACACTTTCAACTCATGGAGCCCTAGCACGGTCCCTGTGCCCCCCTGCCCACAAACCCTCCCTCACAGCCACGAGGTACTGAGCAGAAAAGCCTCCAGAGCAGCCCCAAAGGCACAGTTTGTACCCTGCCTTTCATCTCCAGCACACAGGCCTTTCTACAGCACCATCAATACAGGATGGAGGAGGAATCGTTAGATGTGGCACTTCCATCAATATCTCTGAGAGGAACAGGTGACATGAAAAAAGGTGAACCTGAGACCTCTTCAGATTGGAGACAAAGAAATTACAGGGATCTTTTCGATGGGTTAGCATTTGGGTTTATATCTATACCTAATTTATATACCTAGAAATGGAGCATCCATTTTTCCTTTGTAAATGGGAAGTGGAGGCTAAAAGCTACAACCTTTGCCTAGAAGACTAAATGGCCTTTGGAACAGGCTGATAAGTGATAAAAACAAGCTGCAAAAGCATGTATCCTTGCATCATTTAAGATGACCTTTTAGAAGGGAGATACAGGAAAAGGGGAAGAAAATGAACAGAGAAAAGGAAAAAATGCTGGGAGAAACAAAATTTTAAAACTAAGCATCCGCTGTTGGCATTTGAAGCAGCTGCTACTAGAACAAGAAAATAAAAATAAAAATAAAATGAGATTCGACATTTTATTTCCCCCATCAAACAATATATCCCAGCTAATGGCAGTAGAATAAAAATTTACCCAATGCAGCCTGTGAGAGAGGCAAGAGAGGAAGAGGAGAGAACAAGGTAGAGGGAGGGGAGAAAGGTTATTATAAATGTGTCAAGCTTGTTTATGGCCCTTTATCAGCAAGTGCAGTGGAAAGAGAGAGGCACTGTTAGCGCATTTGAAAAGTGTTTGGCAGCTTTGTTTGGGAATGTAAATAATCTTTATAGTCAGGAGCATTTATGTTTCACAGAACAGGCCGGCACGTGCCACCTATGCCAACAGATTTTTGAAGGACCTTCTGACAACCCTGCTGGGCTCTGCCTCCTGGGTCTGTGACATGGGTGCTTCATCTAAAGGTCTGAAACTACAAATGAAGGAAAAGGCTGCACTGGGAATATCAAGGGATTGAGGGGAGGACTTGAAAATCATGGAAAAACCACCCATCAAGGTCAGATGCTGGGCTGGTTCACCTTGTCCCTGAGCCAGGGGAGGTAGGTTCCACTTCTAGTGATGTTGCTACAAATCTGCAGGACAGCAGCTCTGATGCTCCATGCAGAAGACCACAGCTCTGCCCAAATTGCAGCTCCCTGGGAGCAGCATGCAGCAGTGGGGGGCCAGTCCAGCAGAGGATCTGGTCAACCTTTCTCCTGCTTCTCACAGTTTCTACTACAAATAATGTGATAGGCAAATCACTGCCATTTATTTACATGGAAAATATATTATCAGGAATATCCACGCCCTGAAGGGAGCTGACATCTCATTTTTCATGGGCAGGATGGGGAGGGAGAGCCCCGAAGAGCAGCAGTGGCAGAGATAAACCAGGAGACTGCCATGAACACCGAGACAAAGGACACCATGGTGCCTCTCCTGCTGCTGCAAGGGAGATTCACGCTCCGCAGATTAATTCTGAAGCAGTGTTTAACACATCTCCCTTTGGGGATGAAGGATTTGCCCTGTGTTTCAATGAGACATTCAAAATCACACTCATCACTCTCAGAAATGGCTCTTAGTTAAATTGTCACCTCTCAAGCAGGAAGGGAGCTGCTCAGCCTGGGAGGAGAATGGGGCTGTGGGGCCACAGCAGGGCTGGGCTGGCAGCAGCTGGGAGCAGCAGCACAGGGCCTTGAAACACAAAGATGAGCTTGAGTCAAGGACTTGCAGTACAGGAAGCTCATGGGATGGCCATGGGGCTGGCAGGGTGCTGGGGGATGAAGGGGTGGGGGGGTGTGGCTGCCAGTACATGGAGCAGAGGAAATGAGAAACATATGGAAAGGGGTAATGGCCAGAGAGCAAGGTTTTGTTTCTTGTGTAAATACAGACTGGTCAAACTATGCATTCTCTTTCTCTGATCTCATCTTGTATGCCTTCACCTTTCCTGTTTCTTTTCTACCCTGCCTATCCTTGATAGACAAAAAGAAGTCAAAATTCAGAGGGAACATGCAGCTTTGCTGCTCTTGTGCATCCTGGACTCCCACAGGCAGCAGAGGAAAAGTGGAAAAGGCCAGAAGATGAGTGATACCCAAAGACCCAAATCTACCATGTAGCTGCTCCAGTGTCCAGCACACATAAAAGGGGTGAGATGAACAGCCTCGGGAATGTCTCCATCAGCACAGAAGGGCAGAGCAGATGCAGTGACAGCACTGGCTGTGCACTGCTCTTGCTGTAAAATCCACTTTGATCTGCAGGGGTGGATCCTGGTCACAAGGCTGGGGTTTTCCATTCAAGTACACCTGGCTGTGGGACAGTAATCAGAGTGATTCCTCTCCCACAAGTCTCCAGAACTGCCAACTGATGAGTGACAACTTCAATTGCTATTGACCTGAGGACATCTGAACAAAAGTCCAAAAGCCCTTTTCTACCCTCTTATTGATCTTGAGAGTATACACATCTACTTTATGAAAAGGTGTAACTGCATTAAATAAAAGATTTTGAAGGTGTGAATCCAGTATAAGAGAAAAAAGTGGATTTTTATGAACTCAGCACACCAGCACTTTCCAGGAGGCCCTGGAATATTGTCAAACCTGTGTTCCTCTCCTGATAAGGAGCCAGCAAATTCACTTTCCCATGTGCAGCCAGGTACCTAGAAATCGTCATATAAAGGAATTTAAATGTAGATGTGTGATATTTACTGCAAAGCATGACCTGTATGCAGACAGGGGAAGGAATGCTTGAGCAGGAGTAAATGACTGTCGCAGGCAGAAAACCCACTGCAATTCATGCATCACACAAATGGTTGTGTATATTAAAGCAATGAGGACAAAGGGTATTGATTTAGCACAAGTATCAAGTGTCCCAGGTGCTAAGACCTGAAGAAATACAAACTGTGCTGGGCAGAATAACAATCAAAAATGATAAAAGGATATGAGTGTTTGAAAAGACGCTTTGGACGGGCTATAAATTCTAATAATCCATATTTCTCGAAAGCAGCAGCTATTGACTCAAAAACAAAAGAGCAGGCATTGTAATGTAACAAATGTCAGACGGGATAGCAGCAGGAATTCAATTTGCTCTGGCCATATATCAACTTGAAACTTAATGTAATGGCACGTAGTTAAAGCTGCACCCTCACTTAATGGCTATTACCAGTCCTGGGTGGGTTTTCCAGCAAGCATAAAGCAGTGAGTAATTGGCCCCGCTCTGCCTGCATCACTGCTAATGAAAAAAAACATGCTCAAGCCTGGTGGGATAAGGGGAAGGCAGGGAACCCTGGCAGAAGCAGGCAGCACTACAGCTGCCAAGAGCCTGCCCTGCCAGGATCCCTTGAAAGAGTTTCAGGGGAGACCTCCCAGCCTTCAGCTGACCAGCATCTCTTTTGTAGAAGGGTCAGATCCTTGAGGCAGCAGCCTGACATCCTTGTTAGCTTCCTAAATGAACAGCATTCGGCCTGCTGGAGGAAGAGCAGCAGAGACCCTGGCAATGATCCCTCCCCTGGCCATAAACATGGAGTATTTAGGTCTGCTTGGGCAGGGGCTCTGCAGTCAGCCAATTAGAGCTGCTGTAATTACTTCTCTCCATGACTGACTGCAAACGGTGGAGTTAAACGACAGATTTCCTGTCCCACAGTTACTGTGGCTGCTGGAGTGAAAAAGCAGAAGTGTCAGCATCGCTGAGAATATGCTCTGACCATACGTTAGAGGGAAGAGACATTGAATGGAGGGGGAGGCAGTGGGGAAGAGGAAGGCAGGATGGATGTGGGACACAAACCTTTGTAGCAAGGAATTGTAGAACTGCAGAATGGTTTGGGCTGGAAGGGACCTTAAAGATCCTCCAATTCCAACCTCCTGCCATGGGCAGGGACACTTTTCAGTAGATCAGGTTGCTCAGAGCTCCATCTAGCCTAGCCTTCAATGCTTCAAGGGATGGGGCATCCCCAACTTCTCTGGAGAGCCTGTTCCAGTGCCTCACCATCCTCACAGGAAAGAATTTTTTCCTAATATCTGATCTAAACCTACTCTCTTTTAGTTTTAATCCATCCCCCCTTGTCCTGTCAGTCCAGGCTCTTGTAACAAAGTCCCTCTCTGAGTTCCTTGGAGCTCATTCAGGTACTACAAGACCGCAATTCAGGTCAACCCTGAGCCTTCTCTTCTCCAGACTGAACAAACCCAATTCTCTCATCTTTTTCACATAGGAGAGGTGTTCCACCCCTCTGATCACGTGGAGGCCTCCTCTGGAGTCACTCCAACGAGTCAATGTCTTTCCTGTGCTGGGAACTCCAATGTGAAGCATCCAAAGCAATCAGGGAGGCAAAGATGTAAAATTGTTCTAATCACTCCACTGCAGATAGGCAGGGCCATTCCCAGTAGGCACATCAGACTTTTAACCAAGAGTAAAGCTTGCAAAATGTGAACTTTCCAGAGATGTGCCACTCCAAATTTCAGGACGCAGTTTTGGAGCAATCAAAAATAAATCATCCCCGGGAGAAACTCTCAGGTTTGTCATTGAGCCTCACACATGGCAGAAAGGAACTCTGGAAGGTCAGTGCTGTGTGAACCTCCCTGCAGCACAAACACAACCAATTTTATTCCGTATCATTAAATGTGGAATTGTGGCCTTTGACTTAGCTCTTTCAGCGTTTCTCAAGAGGCTATTTAAATACCTTCCACAGCCTTTTATTAAAGCAATAAAGATACTCAGAGCTTGTGACTCAGCTCTACCTTCTCGCTCACCAAGAACCATACCTAGAACTTGCCAAGATGCCCAAGGGTGGCACAGATTACCCCAAGTAAAGGTTGGCAAGCAGTGCTTTGGGTGGCACAACTGGTTTTCCTCATGCCACAATACCATGCGGTGTTTGTGGGGTTCCAGCATAGAAGAGAGCTGAGCTGTGGGAAGCCTGGCACAGGCTCCCTGGGAGCCCAGCTGCTCTCCCCAGGAACAGGAGGTACCTATTTTGCTGAAAAGTTCCCAGCTTCTATCCCTGAGGGAGGGGACAGCCCAAACACCACACCCCAATAGAGAACAAGATCAAGCAAGAGCCCAGCTCTCAGTTTACCCTTGCCCTTGGTGTTCAGTGCACACAGGAGGTCAGGAGCAGATTTTGGTGTTGACCAGACAGCTGATGAGTACAAATGGAGCACTGGAAGTTGTGTGTGCTCATGGAAACCAGACCTTCTGAGTGAGAAGCTAGAAGGGGGAAGGGATGTTGTACAAATCCACAGTCCAGATTGAATCTCATCTTTAAGCCCCAAGTTCCAGTAACAGTATCTGCTTTAATGCCCACAGGCCATGCATTCCTCAATAGTCTCAGCCATCATTCTCCTGTGACTGACAACACCAGGAATGAATCTCTTTTGAAGCTGACAAAACTCACTCTGAACCAATTTTCTCTTGAGCTCTGTTTATCCAAGACCGAGACTTGAAGAAAGCAGCTCAGAAGCAATCACAGCCTATATTTACACCCCAGATCTGCACTGATGCAGCAACAGCCACCAAGTGCAGCCAAGGCCAGTCCTGGCAAGTGCAGCACCTGCCAGAAGCAGTCCTGTTCATTTGCTGAACCTCAGGCTCCTTCTCCTCTGGAAGCCAAGGCTGTGTTGACACATCTTGGCTGATTCCCAAGGGACCTGGGGCAAGCTGCCTGGCAGAGAGGGGACCCCAGCCTGACTCACAACAAAACAGTTGGAAATATTCTGGGTGTCTGTTTACAGCCCCATAAAGATTTTATGCAGTGCATTTAGCCTCATGTCTCCGCATTCATTGTGTTAAATGCTGAACGTTTTACTTTAATACCACAGTGGCTACAAGCAGGAATACTTAACATCAGTAAATAAGAAGTAATCACATTTTCCCAGTGAATGGATCAAAAATGGCCACTGGGAGAGTTAACCTTCTGAAGTCAAAAGCTCTTGCTGGAGTTTCCAGCAAACTGTAGACCCTGTGGGGCATCTCCAAGAAAAGAAAATAATTAGAAAAATAATGGCATAAATAATAGAGCTTATGCATCTTTTAATTGAGAAACTGGTCTGTAGATTGGGAACAGTGCACTCATGCCCAAAAGCAAATATTATACATTCAAATGCAGGCAGTGGAGGGAAGGAGGGACAGAAGCAGACGGACTAAGACTCTCTGCATTTGTGAGTAAAATCTACCGGAAAAGCACATTAGAGCTCCTTGGAAACTAGAGCATTTCATGGAGAAACACACACACGCAGAAGAGGGGCTTCTCAAGTGAGCCCAGATTATCACCACAGACTCTCAGGCATGGTTCCTGCAGATCTCTAACCAGCCCTGTCTGGGCTTTGGGTACACTTCTATCTACCTGTGAACTCCAGGCTCCAGCAGCAGCCAAATTCCCCTGGATGCAATCACTCCTTCCTTGGGGTGGGCACATAGCCAGCTCACAGCACCACGCTGCAGCCTTGGGGCTACATGTCCACTGTGAGGAAGGGCTCAATGATTCATGAGATAACAGCTTCAGTGTGGCAGTAGATTAGCAATATATTAATTATGTTTGAGCTATCTCAATTGAAATGATGCTTAACAAGACATTCTGATGAAGAAGGTCAAAATCTAAGTGAGCGTCTCGTGGTTTTACCTTAACTCACCTTCCCACATTGACAGGCTGCCTAGAGAAGCTGTGGCTGCCCTATTTCTGGAAGAGTCCAAGGCCAAGTTGGACATGGTTTGGAGCAACCTGTTTTAGAGGAAGGGGGATTGAACTGGATGATCTTTACAGTAAATCCCTCCCATCCAAGCCATTCTATGATAGGTTCACATTAGGTATCTGTATTACATGATTTTCTAAACACACCTCTCCTCTACTCCCTGCCTCTCAGCTTCTCTCTATTTCAATCTTCTCATGTAAAATTGTCTCTATTATTCTACCAACCAGAAGACCAGTTTAACTCATTTGCATCCCAGTTTAACCACACTCTCAATCTGTCACTCAATTGTCAGCAGTAATGTTAGGAAACAACACTTTAACACCACGTCACTCCTAAATAAGCTCTCCTAAGTCTGAACTATTGGCTTTTGTTGGTAGCTGGTTGCATCATTCTGGTCTAAATCTAGTCCCTGGCTATAGAAAAGATCCCCATTAAAGGGCTCTGATGTCCAGGTTACTCTTTCAAGGGCATAGGTGGTGCTGGTACCAGTAATTACATTACAACAGAACTTACTGTCCAGCAGATGAGAAGGGTGGGGTAGGCAGACACGATGCCTACTAGATGATAGTACATGTCCCTATCCAAAACATCCTTCCCATCTTGTCAGATTCTAAAAACACAAAGATACTGATATAAAGGTTCTTCAAGGCCCAAGCTATCAGCTCCACTGAATTGTTCCTGAAAACTTCACTGTGCAGCTCTGGAAGCACAGACTGAGGTGGTTGTTTCATAGCTGTGTTTTGCAGCTTTCCCAATCACAGAGGGGCTGGGAATTAGGTTGTGGGGATAGAAGGTGGGAAGCTCATTTGCTTTCTCCATCTCAGTCTTTTTTTCTCTCTTGATAAGCTGTCTACAGGAAAACAGCAACTTTGAAGATGACAGCCAGACACCAGTGCTGCCCACAAATGCTGGACCACCACAGAACATGACAAGATTTTCAATTTCCTTCAGCAGTCAGAGAACTTCCAGAAGACCCTTGATGAGAACACCTCAAGTCCACACCATGATCCACGAGGTCTCTAACTGCTGCTTGCACAACATCCCCCAGAATACCTTGCGTGTCTCCCTTTGAAGTTGTGACCTGATTACCATAAGCAACGCGCTGCAGATGTACCTCTGCAAGCCCAGAAGCACCAGGGGAAATGAATATATTAGTATTTATCATATTAATGCAGATCAAGCTGGGTATTTGTTCTGACATTTCAATAATAGCTTTTTCTATTTTTTTTTTTTAAGCAGCAGCTTGTATTTTCTTCTCCTTTAAATAATTCATTGTTACATTAAACTTATTTTAAATTGGGGTCCTTTTTTGATCAAACTAAAACCATATTTGGATAGCCAAAGGGGAAAAAAGGTATAAATGAAAACTCCCTCTTTTCTCTCCTCCATTCTTTCACTCCTTCTTTTTTGTCTCTTGTTAAAATCTCTTAATCAAAGTGACAATCTGTCTTTCCCGGGAAGGAAGCTGGCGCCTTTGAATGGTGCTGCTCCGAGAGCTCTGTGCTTTGATGTGGGATTTAACTTCTGCCTTTAGCAGTCTCTAGAGTCTGTGCATCATGCACTGTGCCAGTTTGTGCCCGTGGTGTGTTTTCGTGTGTCCCTGTGCCTAGACACAGCCTGACCCACCCGTGTGGGCAACAAAAATAAACAACGTGGCAAAGGGAAACCTAGCAAATGCCACGACCACTCAGAAGAGTGATGTGACACACGTGGAGTTCCTGCTGAGCACAGCTCAGAGGGGACCTTGTTCTTTGCCTTCCCCTGCAGAGACATCGTCAAGCACTTCATCTGTTAACGTCAGTGCATACAGAGCAGCCTGTGACAGGGCTGACACCCTGCACAAGGTCACCTGTGTCCTGGGAGCCCTGTTCCTGCACGTCACAGTCCCTGAGCCATGGCTACACCCTTCTGGGTGATGGGACACAGTTTGGAGCTGTGGTGCTATCATGCTACTTGATGTCCTTTTCCCTTCCTTCCCTCAGCTGCATTCCAGGCTGCCTCTGTACTCATCACAGTCTCTCTTCTGCTTTGGAAATTGTTTCCCTCATCCTTTCTCCAGGCCCAGGTAACCTCAGCAATGGCTCTGGTGGACAGTGATGTCCTTACCTTGTGTCTTCTTTGAGGACACAGCACAATCAGCAGATTTGACCTCAGGAAACACAAACCCAGGCTTGGGCAAATGGGCCACCTCGGGAGCCTGGGCCCACCTCATTTCCATGGGTCACGACTGTCCTGGTGCATTGGTCACACATTCTGTTGTGGGATGAATGTCACAGAAAGCCAAGCCAGAGCAGAACTGCTGACATCTTCCCATTCCACAGTAGGAAAGCTCCCTCTCTATCACATAAGAAAGCACCATCACTTGCTGCTATGATTTTACAGCAGCTACTCATCACATAACTCCCAAAAACCTCTGCTCTACTCCTGGCAAGTGCCTTCTGGGATTTTAGCCAATCCTGCAGGGATCACCTTTCCCATCGGTGTTGGTACCTTTTGTCCTTAAGAGAAGTTCTTTGTCTGAGTCAATCAGAGCTCTCGGTTTTGTGCACATGGAAGATTTTACGGGTGCTTCTACCTGTCATCCCCAGTGGTTTTCTGTAGCAGCAGGCCAAGTGCACAAATGCTTTACAAAATACGGAACAACACAAACCTCAGAACTACAAGTCTCCAAAGCAGCTTCAAGTCAGAGAAAACAAAACCTTGACAACAGAATTCAGCACCACCTCAAGTTTCTTGCTGTCTAAAGACAATCTTTAGAGCAAAACTGGTATCAGTTCATAATGCCATCTATCAAGATTCTGGGAGGTTTTTGGAAGTTTAATGTTTCAAATTTTCCCCACTTTTCTCCTCCTTTAAAAGCTTATACACAAACACACACACACACAGAACTTTCTTCTGCTTTAAGAAGGAACACACATAAAAACACATACACAGGAACACATTAATTTTTTTCAGGATCTTTTCTTTCTGTGTGTCCCATTCCTCACGTCTTCCAAGTAATAGTGGATTCTATCTCACGTTTCTACAAGCTGTGGGGATAACATGGCAGGAAATAAAACTGATCTTCTCCCTACTTGCCTGCTCTGGGAACCTTTGCTGAGATACTGCAAATTCCTGCATTTCTGGGAAGAGCTCACACCTTGCCCATTGTGACCAAAGTGGGAGATGCCAGAAGAGATCTATCCAATTTCCAGTGCCTGCATTGAAACAATGGATTATAATCAAGACAGAAAATAATGACAGTTACAGAGTAGGAGGACACAATTCCCCAGAGCCCATCTAACCAACTGCTGCCCCTTTTTTGGTTTTGACTGAGACTCTTTGGCCAGTCTGATCTCTGCTGCAGGCCTGCTTTTCTCATCTCTATGGTACTCTTAGGTTCATCTCCCTCTATTTTGAGAATCTGTGTTCTCCTTGGCTTGGATCCTTTCAGTGCCCTCCCAAGGGCATTATATCCCATTGAGCATTTATTGCTTCCAGAATCTTTTGTTCCCCCACTCCAGATCCCCTTCACTGACTGTTTCTGTACATCTTTGATCAGCCCAAACCAAGGGTTCTCTCCTTTCCATGAAGGAGTGAGGGAACACAGCAGCTGACACTTAAAAACCAAGGGAGTCTGGAGGGTTCAGTGGTGGGGCTGCCTACATCCACTGATTGTGGTAAAGGACACAAGTTAGGCTTGAGCTAGAGACCAAGGTCAGGCTGCTTGGGGAAGGAAACATAAAAGAGGAATAGAAGAGGCAAAAAATGAAAATGCAGTGACAGGGAATGGGAAGAATGTGAGGAAGATGGTTCACAGTGGACAGGAAGCATTTGTTTCACGCGGAGCAGGAAGCAGGGAGATCTCCAGGGAGGCTTCCCAGACATTTGTTCTAACTAGAATACACAGAGGAAATTTCCACCCCTGATTTTTGTAATGTTTAACGTGGGAGGTAAAGTCTGACAAAGGTACAGCTCTGAAACTTTACCATTTCCCTGTCTGTCCTGACCACTATTATATGGGCAGCTCAGTCCATCCCAATACACTTCCCCTCCAAGCCCCTGCCTTCCAGAGGTACAGAGCATCCTCAGCCCCCCTGCTCAGGGCCTCATACCCAGATCTCTGCAGAGCTTTGGGAGATGGGGCACAAGACGAGGCTGTGCCGAGTCTCGCCGCCGGGGCCAAGCCCATTTCCCCGGTGCCGTCTCGGCTATCGATCGTGCAGCTCTGCAATACACAACAAGAAAAGAGCCAGGAACAGCACCTCTCTGCAGAATCCCTGTGCCATTTCGAGCAGGCAAGCAAAGCGAAAGGGCAGGAGGAGCATTTCCAGGCCCAGAACACCTGTGCAGAGAGCCCTGCCAGCGCAAGGACACCTCTGCTCCTGTCTGGTGCTGCTCCGTAAACCCGAGCCTGCTGGCTGCAGTCACTGTGCTGCACTCGCCCGAGTTTCACACGCCGCGTGTCCCTCCTGAGATTTGCCACCAGCTTAATTGAGTGCACGTTGGAGAAGGTCCCCCCGCCCCTACCCTCCTGCAGACCCAATCAGGCCTCCTGATTATGCAAATTAAATACAGCAACATCATCACCGTCAATACACACCACCACCACCACCTCCCCCGCCCCGCGCTTCTCCCCCGCCCCATTCAGCACAAAAAGGGAGGGGGGTGGTGGGGGGTGGGTGAAGAAGAGTAACAAACCCTTCATTCATAACCAGAAACATTAATTATATGTAATGATGGGCAGTCAACTCCCCGAAGCATTTGCATAATTACTAATGCAAATGGATTCAGAGTGCCTCTCTTCTTCTGTGCAGGGAATTTAATTGGAAAATGCATAAAAGCATGAGGAGGGAGGAGGGTGCTCGGAGTGGTCTGAAGTGGCACGCGCAAAGCACGGGAGCTCTCTGGAAATGGAGGAGGATGCCTGGTCACTCCCTCCCGACTCCTGTGGCCAAACTGCATTTTCTTCCCTTGCCTACTCCAGCATCACCTCCTTTTCTGGGGAGCAGGCACAAGAGAGCTCGAGGGGTAGGATTAGAAAGCATCCAGGTCAGTCATCTTGATCCCAAGGGAATTATAGGATTTAATGAAATTAGGAAATTCTCACCTAGGTGACTCAAAGCGAGCGAGTAATAGTGCATGCCACATGATTGACAGGAGGATTCCTTGGGCCCTTTGGCCCCACAGATCTCCAGTAGCTTCGTCCTTCTCTATTCCCCTACACGTGCTGGTGGTTGCTGAGCTTCCCTGAGGCAGAACTCGCTGCTTTCTCCCCACTGCCTCCAGTTTTGCTGCCACAGGCCTCAGCTCCCTTCCCAAGCAAAAGCAACACCACAGCAACTGCAGCACAACAGCCAGAGCCAGAACCTCCCCATTGCCTCAGGGAATGTCTTTTCCTCCTTCTTGGAGGAAGATACTCCAACAATGCTGGAATTTGCAGTATCCATGGCTAAAGGGGTGTCAAATCTGAGACAGCCAACTCCTGTGGTCTTCTCAGTCCCCAGACTCACTCCCAAGTTTTTCAGGCCAGTGCATCTCTATGGCGAGGATTTGGGAAGGGGTGAACAAGAGTTCATGCAGCCATATGCTTGTTCTTCCACCTTTTCCTTGCAGTTATTCCCCATCTCTCTGGAGTTTGGCACTGGGTTTGGGTCTGTTCTGCAGACAGTGCACAGGAGGTCAGCTGTGCACCCACTGCCCTTGCCCTTCTCAAGGGGCTGAGTTCCTGAATGGAGATAAGTTTTGCATTGCACTGTGAGCAGCTGGTGAGGCAGCAGATGGCTTGGAATCTGTAAAAGCTAAAAAAAAAAAAAATTAAAGTGCCGCTGTCAGAGCCCCAGGTATTGTTCACTCATTCCCAGGGCCACCAGACTCCGAGTGCATATCAAATAGTGAACGTGCCCTTGGAATCATCATCAGAGGCAATTGTGCAAAACAGTGACAGAGCCACTCAAATGTCCCCAGCCAGGTGGCTGAAGAGGACACGCTGTGACAACAACAGAGCTCTGCATCATCACAGAGGGACAATCAACCCTTCATCTTGCCCCTCTGCCATCCTTCAGCAGTGGCGCAGCACCCCGAGGGACTGGACACCAGTCACGGCTTTATTGCACTATAAAGCACCGTGCACACCTTTGGCAGTGCATAAATAACAGCAATAATGTGGTCCCTTGAGCAAAGCAGCATTTCATCAGCAAGAAAATTGTCCTCTCTCTCCCTCTTAAAGTTGCAGTGGGTTCCGCCAGCAGTCCCTCGCTCTGGGTTTGCACATCTGCTTTCCACTGCAACCGCCCGCAATTCGGCGAGGGCTTGGCTGCTTTCCATCTTTTTCTTGTCAAAAAATTTTGTTTAACTTTTAATACTTGTGAGAACCAGACCCAGGAAAAAGGCAGCTTTGGCAATGAATCTCTCTCCTTCCAACTCCTGACTTGCCTCAGCAGCTACTCCAAGCCTGGGATCCCATTTTAGCACCACCAGTAGGACAGAAAATCTGACCGTCATCTCCACACTCCAGAACCAGTGCCTTAGGCAAGCCTGAGATGGAAAAATGTTTCAACTATCCTTGTCCTCTTTTGTTAGCTCACCAGGGGCCCCACTGGAGACCTGCTGAATTCAGCCAAAGCTGCAGGTTTCCAGCACCTCCACAAAACAAATGAACAAAACCCCTCAAGGAGTCCAGCTGATGGCATGGATGGCTGAAGGATTGGTGCACACAGAGAGAGTACCTCATACTCAGGCACGTTTAAGTGAGGGATTCTTTCTCAGAATATTGTTTTATCTTTAAGTGATTCAATGATAACAAATTCTGAATTTTACTGGTATACTTTGTTCACTCTAGATCCCCCAAATGTGTGTGCGGGGATGGGTTAAACTATTTTCCATAGGAGAAATCCAAAGTCTAAGCTCTCAGCCTACATTTACCTTTATTTGTTGGGTTTTTCCTTGGGGATTTTGTTTGGGATTTTTTTTAATAATGGCACATTTGGATATATAGATATTTTGCCTGGATTACAGAATGCTTTGAAATCTGGTGCACATTTGATCCATTTTCCCAATAGAGCAAAAATGGACAGAAACCACGGGGTACATTTTCACTCCCTCCAGCTAATCTCAATGCAAAGAGTAGCCCAGCATCACTTCTTTTAGAAAATATCCCTTTTTTATTCATTTATCAGTAGAGAAAGGAGAAGATTGAAACAAAAAAACTGCAAAAAACCCCACTAAGCAGTGTAACTGCTGATTAAACCTTGTCTCAGTTGAGAGTTCAACCTGAACATATCTAAAATTTTAGCAAAGTTAATCTACACATTTCCATGGAGAGAAAAACAAAGCTTTTTAATCATTGTGTGAAGCCTGGACCAGAGACCAGAAATGAGAACAAGGAAGGTAGTTTTGCTCGATGTGAGCTCTGCTCTTGGCTTTGGAACCCCACTAAAGGTGAGGAAGAACAATTCTGCAGGAGTTTACTAAGACAGTTTGAAAAGCAAACAACTGCCACAGCAAGTATTATTTAATTTTCTTGCACAGATTTAACACTGTCATGTGTCAAACAGGTTTGAGGGCCCTCAAACTTTTTAAATGAAGGCTGCCCCAGAGCCCTGTGATAATATTTGCCCAGTCTCAGCTGCCTCTGCATGGAGGGAAGCTCCATCCCTGTTCTGGGAATTCCTGCCTGTTCCTGAAGCAGCAGGAGAGCTGCCACAGGCAGCATAGCAGAAATAATGAGCTCTCTTATAGCTCAGGATGAGAAACAGACAGGAGTTTTTGGGGACAAAAGGGAGGAAGATTTCCTCAAAAGCCAGCACAGGCCCTCCCTCCAATCTTGCAGCGCGGGTAGAGCTTGCGGATGGAGGAAATCAATGAGTACAAGTTGAAGGACTGGAACTGACTGAGAAAGGTACTTCAAATTCTCACTCCCCCAGAGACTGTGTGCAGTGACTCAGGCTGCCTTGCAAAGCCTGCTTCATTTCCCCAGACTTCCTTGTTGTTTGAGATCAAGGGTTGGGTAAGTGATCTCAAACAGCAGTACTTAATATTTGTACAATATCCTCAAGACTAATGAACCCTAAAAGTCTTCACAGATTTCATACAGAAATCACCTCAACTATCACAGCAAGATTTCTAAAAGCTAAATTCATCCAGATTATCACGTTTTCTGAGCCTGTTGATCTCTAAATATTATTTTTCCCCCTATATTTACCATGGCATGAATCCAAAGTCCCACTATCTGGAGGGTTGTTGGCCCATGAACCAGAATGACTCAGAACAAAAGAAATAGAGATGTATAATAAAAAATTAATCTGAGAATTATTTACTTCCCTTTATCTTGCTCAGGGAACAACCTCATGTTGCCAGCACTGTCAGCAGCACTACAGCAATAATTCAAGACAGATCTCCTGAAGATTTGGTGTTTTCTTAAGTGAGCAGAGAAATTATTTTGCATGAATCATTGAAGGTACCTATAATTGTCACAAGACTCATGATAGGTTTTCAGAAGTTTCTCTGTTGCTTGTGGTGGACTCAGATGAGAGACAGTCCACAAACAAAACCTTGTAAAGGTTGGTAGAGAACATTTCTGAAATGGATTATTGTCTGCAAATACACAGTAACAAAGTGGCTGCTGTGAAACCACAAAGGCACACAACACTACTGTTTAGTTGTTTGCAGAGATCTCTTGAATCAGTAGCAAATTAAATAACGTTGTTTCTACAAGATTAACTCCTACCTAAAATGCTGCATCTTCATAAGGCAAAATCTTTGTTTATTGACAAAAATATATTAACTTCTTTTTCAGTACAGGAAATAAAGACATCCTAGAAAAGGACAATTTTATTTGCTGTCTCTACACTACAACCTCTGGAAACAAAAATATTTTCAATAATCATTTATAGCTCCAAAGCTGAATAGGAAGCAACCCATTGTCTACACGATGACTTTGAAAGCAAAGCTGAAACTTCATTTGGAATATTTTTTAAAAGTTAAAGATTTACTGTAATGCAATTATTTCAATATTGGCAAAGTGTCTCTACTTGTAACTGGTAACGTTCATTTCTACACAGAGTTATAATTCCCAAGGCCAATGGAATACAGGAATATATCATACAGCAAGTATCCCATGGATATATCATCCTTTGATCAAGGAGGCTGCATTGGGAAGTTTTAAATCTCTTTAAACTCATCTCCCAAAGTGATTCAGCTTTCCCACAGGGTCCTTGCATATGCTACATTTGAAAAGTTGGGGTTTTTTATGCTCTTAAGCTGCTGGAAGTGACTTTGGTGCAGGGGAAGAGGATCAGATTGTTCAGCAGCAATTTTTAAGCTCTTTCAGGTTGTCCAACACAGGAAGGCACTTCCAGTACTCCACACTAAGGGTCCTTTTGCAGAGTGCTAAAAGCTTTTTAATGATAGAGTTTTTAAAATTAAAACAATGGCAGAACACATTAAAGCTAAGTTGCAAAAGGGAGTTAAAGAGAAATTATTTGACCATAACGGCAACTTTAATCCCAGAACACATTGTATCCAAGAGAAAGGAAAGCAATTGCATTCAGCATTAGGCATTAGCTCTCAAATATCTGCCTTTATATTTCAATTAATTCTAGCGCTTTAATCCAATTCAGCCATTGATAAAAACTGTTTACTTCTCAGGAAACCATGAACATTACTACTCCAAGGCCAAAATTTCACAAAAATCTCTGTGGAGCTGTACCCTGACCACAGCACATGCTAAGAGCTGGAAACACAAGCACAGGCTTCAGAAATCCTACACTGACAGGTGGCCAAAGTCCCTGAAACTCTGGGAGTCCAGCTCTAAGAGTGTGCCTCATGTCCTTCCCTTTGCAGTAACAGAAATAACGTTTTCCTTGAGAAATGAGCTAGGGCAGATTGCAGAAATAGTGACTCTGTTAAGGCAGAATTTCAAATTAAAGTCAATTTCAATTATACATGTAAAGAGTTTTGTGAAATCATTTCAAAAAACAAAGTTACATTGAAATGCATTGGGACTGCTAATAAGTATTTTATTTTAGATAAAAATTGACACTTAAGAAAATTGAATTTTTTTACTTGCAGACAATGGAAAAGCAGACTAGAAACGTTAAGAAAAATAGTTCTTTAAAATGTCATTTATAGCAATTAGCTAGACAAGGTAGTTGTGCTAATTCTGTAATATCTGGGCCCCAACTGTGTGTAGTTTCCAATCAATGACAGACAAAACTATTGTACAGCATTTCCTCAGCCAAGCAGAGCAGAGGACCTCTACACTGCACAGGTTTTCAGCTCCAGAGAAGCCATTTCCACACCCTCAGATACAGCAGAGACACAGCCCAGGGAACTTTCCTGCCCTGGCAAAAGGAAATGAGAGGGAAGATCACCTTTCCTCCAGGCAGAGGGGAGCTCTGCAGGACAGTTATTTTTCTAGGTGGACTCTACTTCCAGCACTCACCATGGGTGGTTCCCATCACACATGAACCTGTGCACCTCAGTGTGATATTAAAACGTGTATTTCGTCGTAACATTAACATGTTGCAACAACGCTTTAAACATTAGCTTTGATGCAAAATTTGCGGTTCTCAGCTGCTTCTGAACATCAAGGCCCACACAACAAAGCACACCAGCCACAAGACTGTGCTCTTCATCAACCGAAAATGAGAGCAATCACCATCCTTTCTATTTTGCAAGCAGTGCTCAGGTTTGTGTAACAGTCAAACCCAGTGAAAGCCGAAGCAGCACTACCAACCTCTGCCACTTTGTTGAAGGTTCTATCCCTGAGCTGCTCAGAGCTCTGCAATCCAGGGGAGCTGCACCCTGGAGCTGCTGTTTGCTCACTGTGCCTTTATTCCAGCACCCAAAGCTCCTGCAGATGTTCTGGGACCAGGAGATCACACGCAAATCCAGTCCACAGCCCAGAACTGCACCCAGACTCACACACAGAGGCAGCATTCTCACAGCTGCTTTCCTTAACGAAGAGCTGGGTTAGATACTTAAATAAACCCAGGGAAATCTGTATGCTAGGCATGACTCCACCACAGGCTCCCTCTGTGACCTTCAGCAGGTCATTTAAGCTCTCAGTAAAAATAAGACTGATAACACTTCTATCTGCCTTTTCTATTTAGACCTTAAGCTGCTCAGACAGAGACTGTCTCTTACATGCACTGAGCCTGGAACAGGTGGGGCCTCTTAGGATAATTATCTGCCTTACAGTAGTTAACAGCAACAATGCACGCAGCAGTTCCTTGGACAGGGATGCACTGCTCCAGAAACATTGCAAAGGAAAACAAGTACAAAGCAGGAAGTTGTGGATGAGCAGAACAGGGATATTATTGAATGCAAACATATCTTTGAGCTCTGTGATCGAACTGGAAGGCAGGGTTTGGGCTGTAACGAAAGAAATCTTGTTATTACCCACTTGCACAGCCTGACAGCACAGCCCCATGCAGAATGCATGAAAGCTTTCCCTTTCTATTATGCTTAGGGGCTGTGATGGAAACCCATTTTTTCTTCTTTTCATAAATAAAACCATAAATGACTAGCAGTCTGGAAAGGCAAAATCTTGCGGGGGGGGGAGCTGCTCTCATGTTTTATCAATGATGAAGCAGAGCACTGGGCATCATGATTTGTCTGTTTGCCTGTTTTCATTATCTTTTTAATGTTAACATTAAAGCCTTCTGGAGACTGTATTTAAAAATCTGGTGTCAAATGACTAGTTGAATAGAGATGAAATGCACCCTGGAGAATAGCAGGTAATAGCAAGGCTTTGCTTCTGCTTGTGAGCTGAGAAATGTGTTGTAATGTCAGTGCTGGGTGTTGCTGAAAAATCCTTTCGTGTTCCAGGTTCTCTGGATTGTCTTGTCTCCTTTGGCCTTTACTCAACAATGGCCAAAGGAGAGTTGGGGGCCATGGGATCCCAAACTGCAGCACTTTCTGGTTAAGATGCAGCTGCTCTGACTTACTTCAGGCTCTGAGTGCTGCCCCAAGCACTCACAAGGTGGTTACAGTCCCAGTCCATCCACTGGGAGCTGGAGTGCTCAGGGATGCTCCAAATAAAAGGGAGGTGAAGAGTTAAAAACAGCTCTACTTTCATATGCCCTTCTTATGCTGCACAACATAGAGCCTGAAACCCTTAGGCCAGCTATTGTTTTGTTGATTTTTTTAACTTTAGTTGTTTGTTTTCAGTCCTGCTCAGGGTTTTTTTATTAGACACTCAGGTCTTGTCAATTCTGTTTCACTAGAAGACTTTGTAGATGTGTAGAGAACTAATAGGTTTAGGATATCTGAGGAACCAATAAATTGCAAGAGCCCTAAAAAATCACAAACAGATTTTTATCTAAAATGAGGCAGTTGCTTACAGGGTACCACAAAGATGCATTTTGCTAACATAACAAATGTTCAGGCCAGCTTTTGCTAAGCAGGAGGTGCAGACTGCTTAGGAAATTTGCTTCACAGCCCACCCAAAAATGCTGAGGCAAGTGCAAAAACCATACACACATGCTTATGTGCACATACACACAAGGATTTTCAATAAGGAGTAAGCAACTTTCCTCTGAATTCCTCTGCTACTCTTACTTACTGGTTTCTGCCAGACTCTCCCTGATTTCGCCAGTGCATTCTGTGCAAGAGCAGCTGATAATTATCCTCTATTGGGCATCAAAGCCAGAACTGATGGGTGAGATCATTTATGCCTCATTCCCATTTTTCATACACACATATATATGTTGCTTATGGCACAATTCAGTCCTTCTGTCACTGCTCTGCTACAGAAATACTGGCAATGGGGAACAATTATCTGCTTGTGCCCTTCTGTCCTTCCTGATGGAGATGGAAAAAACCATGGAAAATAGTGAAAAATACTTACCAAACTCTCTGAAGCAAACCTGCCGCCTCTGAGCCTACTGGAGCCGTTATTCCCACATGTGCAGTGCACAAATGAAGGAAACTATTTGATTCCAAAGTCAAAAACCTGATAAACTCTAAGGAAAAGTGAAAACATCAGAGCCCAGAAAATGGATCATTAGCCAACTGTGAGTGACAAGATGATTTCATTCCTGTGTTTCTTCCTTGCCTTCTTTACCAAGGCCCATCTACAGGGCCTATCCAGGAGCAAGGGTGTAGGCTGGACTCCACAGAGGAGCCAGTCGGTTATGAGGGAGCCAGATTCCTTATGGCAGCTGTGATTAAAGATTCTCTACTTCAACTGCACTCAGGCAGGTGCTTATCTGCCTAGAGAACTCATTAAGTTGATAGTAAAACTGAAAGGGAAATCATCGGGATCTAAAGTGGAGGCCTAAAGATGAGCACAATCCCCAGTGTGCTCCTGAATCAGGGACAGGGTAAGCAAAGAGCAGAGAAAAGGGAATTATTTCAGCTTTTTTCCCTTCTGGATGCTCCATATGCTCCAGCCAGCTGTTCTGGGTTTGTTCATGCTCATTACAGTGGGCATGTGTGACAGACTCTACCTCCCTTCAGAGTGACTCAATCAAACAAGGTCTCAAATGGTTTGCTCGAGGCCTTAGCGCAGTGTGTCCCCCCAGAGCTCCACACCCCTATCTCTCCTCCTGTCTAAACCCAGTGGCTCTAACGAGTCCCACCTTGTTAGGTGTGGTTAAGAGGAAGGTTTGGTGACTGTTCTGTCTGTTCTGTCTTCAGCCAGAGTTTCCTCCTTCACCCACTGCCATCTCACACACATTTTGGCTACCAGAGGGAATATGCCTCACTAAAACAACAAGCAAACTTGTTTTGGGCAAATCAATTTTATAGCTGAGAATCTATTCTGAGGAGCAAATTAACATGCTTGGAGCTTTCATGGCCCCAGAGCTTGACCTGCTCACCAGTGTCACAGGAGCATTCCCAGGTGGCTCTGCCTCCACTGCTCCAGCCATGTCACTGACCCCTGGGAGTCCCCGGAGGGAGCAGAGGCTCGACCAATTGCACAGCACTGGGCCAAACCCTGAGATCTGGGCTGAGGAGGACCTTAGACATCCAAAAGTGGTCAGCTGGCACATCCCAGGATCAGAGCTCTCACTTATTCCCAAGGAGAGGGGCTCTCTGCTTTGGGGTTTAGTATTCTGTCATTTCTTCCAAAGACTACCATGCCTCTCGCCCACAATGGGTCTGAAACATGATGACAGGAGAATTTGGCTGTTTTCCTGCTACTGTCCCAAACAATCGTATCTCCAAAACACTTGCAGCCTTCTCTGAGCCTTTCTTTTCTTATTATTTCACCCATTCAAACACCAAAAACCTTCCCCATCATTTTTTTCCGGTAGATTTCCCTTGCAGTGGCTGAGTGGGTCCTCCCACTGTTCCCCCACATGTTGTCTCTCAGCTTTAATCAAAGTCACTTCCTTATTTCCCATCTGATTACCCAAGTGCTGCCTGGCCCTCAGCCACCCTCAGAGCTGGCATAAGCAGGTGCAGCTCTGACAAAGTGACATCAATCTGTGTGCACCCTGAATTGGAGTTGTCTTCCTGATGGAGACCTCTCGATCCCAAGCATCTCTGAAAGCACAGTCGCATGGTTTGCACATGTGACTGAAGCACAGGAGAGGAGGCAGTCCTTGCCTCTTTAACCTACCCAAGGATCACCAAATGAAGAATCTGCCTCATTCTGCACACCTTCTCCCTCTCTTTGAAATGTAAATGCGCTCTTTTCGGCTTGGGTATTGGGTCAGAGGGACTGATGAGCCCGCTGAGAGCTCCTGTGGTCTCAGCAAAGCCTTCATTTACATTTCTCACAACCAAATCACCCTCTGTGCTCTCCCTTGTTATCCCATTTGAGGCCCTTCCCGGCCAAAAGGCTGCAGTGCTCCCTTCAGCTTCCTGCAGAGGTGTCAACCCCACAACGAATATCTGACTTTTCTGCACCATCATTGCTGCAGCACTGCACAGGCAGTGCCGACGGTCAGCCACAGCCTGTCCCTCGTACCTACAGCTTGTACCTGGCAGAAGGCACCGGGGACTGCCCTGCTGCAGTAACTGTAACCGATCAGAAGAGCAAATGAACTGATTCTCCTTTCTAGCCTGGTTCCCAGCTGACTGCAGAAACGCCTGTCTGCAGATTCATCTTCTGGGAACTCCCAGAGTCCCGGAGCCCACGCAGATACAAACCAGAGCCTGGTTTTCAGAAGACATATTTGTGCCAGAAGCCTTGAAAGTATTTCTAAGCTACAAGCAACACTCTGCTGACTCACATTTCCACAGAAAGCCATTCAGTTTTCAGAAGCATCAATGATATCTGCCCAGGGACCCTCAGCTCTTTGAGTTATTAGGTTTGCTTTACTAGAGAAGCCAACACAAAATCTTGTGTTTTGGACACCATCAGGATTTGAGCAGTGGAACTCCTTGTTTCAAGGGGCTGGATGCTATAAATTCTTGTAAGCTGAAAGAGCGACTGAACAAATTCAAGGGAGAAAACCCCATCTAGAGCTACTGACTGTAGGAAATGACATTTGGCTAAGAATGTCAAATCTCTGGAGATAGAGAGAATCTATCAAGAGGTGTCACTACATGCTTACCCTGTTCCTACATTCATCCTCAGGCATCCATTATTTACCACTGCAGGAGAAGGAACACTTGGCTGGCTGGATGCTCTTATTTAGGCTAAGGCAAGCAAAGCACCCTCGAATACACCTGTACACCTCAACTACCTGCACAAACCTTCACAAGGCTGTCCATCATCACCACATTGCACCAGGAGCTACAACAAAGAGACATAGTGTCATTATGAATGATTTGCCTCTTGATACACTCCAGAGAGCACTCCTGTCTAGGGTCAGAGACCTGCATTTACTCTACTGCATTCAACACCCAAGGGAGAAACTGAGAATAGTCATCCCAAGGAATTTTACAAACATCAAGTTGGATAGCATGGCCAGAAGGCAAAGATGAGCCGATTTCTCTCTCCCCCTGAGAGCAATGACTGTGATACCAGCAGCCACACACAGAGCTGCACTCGGTTTATCTGCATTCCTCAGCTTGGACAGAATGAATCCCAACTTCAACAATACACACAGAGAACAGAACCTGCACCTCATTGCCCTGTATGATAAAGTAATGCACTGCTGGAGACTCATTCTTCTATCAAAATTGTTTTTGAGGAATTACAGGACAGCATCTCTGAGAACACCCTGAGAAGGGCTGTTTTCAAACACTCCTGTGTTTTCAGTCACTGCCGGCAAGTTCCTGATCAGAATAACCCCTGCATTTGGCCAAAGGAAAAGCAATCAAGATCAGAGTCCCACTGTGATTCCAGGGAGAAAGATGTGCAAAGAAGGCCTCCCAAGGTCATGGCTGAGAAACCACATCCACAGCTGCACCAGCAGCTGTCAGGCTGTGCCAAGATGCCTTTGCTCAGGAGGTCCCTGGGACATCAAGGACATCACTGAGCACAGGGACTAGGTACAGACAGCATGTTTCAGACTCCTGTGACCTGGGCACAGAGAATAAAGCCCACCTGCTCATTCTCTAAACACAGAGCTGTGCACCAGCCCTTCAGATGCAATTCAGCCTCATGCTGGAAAAACAAAGGGAGGTGCTAAAGGCCACGGCTTCTCCTTTTTTCCTTGACAGCTCTGAAACACCAAATATACCACAGCATCTGGGCTAGGCAGCCCAGTGCATGCTGTCTCTCCCTTGCCAGGGAGACTGACTGACACATTAGATCAGACACACAGATAATGGGCTGGGACAACTTGAAGCCCCATCTCAAGCCAATTCCTGTTTGCAGCATTAATCTCCAGTGACAGAGGGCCCCCAACATGCAGAAACCAGCTGTGCAGCACTGTAAGTAGGACATCGTGTCATACATGCTAAGGGGATCACAAGGGACTTCTGAGGTGCCTAGATGCATGCTAGAACATCCCAATAAGAAACTCTGCCAGTGGTAGAGGAAAGGCTGAACTGGCTGTTGTGAACAGTGGAGTAGAACAGAGAAGTGCCAGGATACAGATGGGAAGGCTGAAGTCTCCCTCAAGACAGACTGCATGTAACCCATCGCTAAGCTTCCTATCAGTAGATGTACAAAGCACTTTCCTGTCACTGGGAGATCTCAGATATCTCTAAAATTAATGCCAAAGAGAAGCCACAAAATTAACCCTTGATCAGGGAGGGTCTTCTCCCCCACTGCCCGCGTTGTGCACGCAGTGATCCATCAGCCCTGTCGCTCACGGGCTGGCTGCAGCCACAGCCTCTCCCTCTCCCTCCACGTTCCAGGTGACCTCTGCCTGATCTCCACTTCAAATGCTCCACCTCTAGCCCCTCTGTCTTCCCTGGTGGCACATCCACCCTCTGCTTCTGCCACAGAGCTATGAATCATGATAGAATAATAAGCTCGTTTATGAGCTGCACACAAGCCCAAAGGACCAAAGAGCGGAATAAATCGCTACAAAGCCCTCTAAGCCGATTTATTCATTCAACAGTTTCTTGCTTTGACTCCAGCCTCCTCGAACCGGTGTCCAAACATTGTGGTAGTACAACAGGAAAAACAGCAACCTTCTTTCAAGAGGTTCATTACTTTTTTCTTTTTGAGATCAAGAGATGAACTGCCTTGTAGAGGATTTGAAGCCTGGCCTGCCAGCTGAATGCATCACTGCTCTGGCTGACTCCCAGGCTTGCTGTGAGGCTTGCTGCCCTGGGTAACATGTAAATGAGCTGCTAGCACAGGTTTGCAGCACACAGCCTAGCCAGGGAAAGATACTGCCTCAACTCCAGGGCCCTCTTGTCCTCAGGATAGTGGATGAGGATTTAATTGTAGACCTCTCTTGGTGCAGAAAGACTCCCGAAGTTGAGCAGAGCTTTTTGCTGACTGGTAGTACAATATTGTGTCAATAAAGGGGACCCTGCCCTTCATTCACACCAAGGATCACAACACTCAGCAGATACCAGTCCCCCCAGGCAGAGCTGCATCCACATGATAGCTGAGATCCACTCACCATATGTCAGAACAGGAAACAGAGGCAAGGCAGGCTGAACACACAGATCCAAGGCTGCCTTTCTAGGAAGGTATAGAGCTGGGACAGAAATCTTCAGATTCCTCCTTCCTGTCCCTCACCATCTTAGTTCCCCTTTCACCTTTCCCCCCAAACCTTTGTGCCAATAGCCAGCTTATTGTTGAAGGCCTGTCTGTCCTTCAAGCTTACCCATTCCTGGGCTTTCTCACCCTGGCCTCCCCAGGATGCTGGTAGAAAAATGGTACTTCTGTAGCTTTTTCAACATTGTCACAGCTCAGGTGCAGAGAATAAACAGAACATGTGGTCACACAGGATTTGCCCTTTGAGCAGCCACTCACAGAAATCAAGGTAAGTATCCAAGCCTGGAGTTGCTCCTTCTCAACCTCACCACAGAGAATATGATCTACTATGACACACATGACGCAGCAACTGGAGATCCCAGAGCTGTTTCTCTATCTGCCCCTGAATTACCTGAATGGCTCAGGTAAAAAAGTGTTCTCACCTGCAAGAAATGCTTGCAATTGCTCTTTAAACTCCCTTTTTTTTGTTGGTTTTTTTGGTTTTTTTGAGGGTGAGAAAAACTGCAATGACTCAATAATTCAGCCCAGTGGAACATACATCTGGGATACAGAACAGGGTCAGGGTCCATAGCAGACTGCACTGCTGCTCCCTAAGCCTATCTGTGACTGCCAGGTGCTACATGAATGCAGAATATTGCTCCCTTATAGATGATTTGGACAGGAACTATGAAGGAAGAAGCAGGACACAGCTATAAGAGAAGTAAGCTCAGGATGGCATCTACTAGCAAGCATCCAATTTAGTGACTACCCATAAACCAGGCAGTATGAATAAGAGACATTAATGGAGCTCTCACAGGCTTTTGCTATTACTTTTACACATGAGCATCACAGCAAAAAGGAAGTCTTAATAGTAAGCTGAGCCCCTTGATTCATTACTCCCTCTAAGTCCTAAAAGCCCCATAGTGAGACAGAAAGCACCAAAACAAACTGCAAGCAGCTTTTCCCTGATCCAGAGGAGTTTTACCCTTTGGGAGGTAGTTGGCCATTTTTACCGATGTCCTCCCTGCCAAATCCACAAGATTTTCTGAAATCCCTCTGCAGAACAGTTGGCTTTCCAACTGTGTTGCCTTCATGCTGAGAGTATCCCAAATTTATCTCCGTGGGGATGAGAGGAGCCAAGAGAAAGGAATCCAGTTCTTATTCAGATGAATGCCCCTTTGCTTTCAAAAAAGCCCAGGAATGTCTCAGTTGGCATTTTTGTCCATGAATAAACACTGGTGAAAGGTGTATTATATGGCTTAAAGGAGCAGCTCACTATCAATACAAACAACTGCCAGGCTCACATTGCCTCTGCTTTGCAGGATGACTCAATGCTTTGAAAGGCTTTTACAACTTCCTCTCCTCTGCATAATTAAAAAGTGATTATTTTTGCAACGCAAGATGGAGTCACATTCAACATCCTGTGGGCAGCAAGAAGCTAAAGCAAGGGAGAGAGAGGCACATTTTGCAACTAGAGGATAAATGGCCTTCAAAAAATTGCAGAGGAGGAACAGAAATTGCAAGAAAAGGAGAGGCTGGAAGTGAGAGGAGGGACTATTCAGTCCTGTAGTGGTGCAAATTTTGGTAAAGTACTTGCTTCAAGATCAGGGTCGAGGTCCATTTAGCAGAGCAGCGGGGGAGAATCAAACCAAATTAGTGAAGACAATGAATTCTTCCCTGTGCATTCTGCAGGCTCAACTCAGCACCCACTGCAGCTATTGGAAATCTTCCAAATGACTGCACTGACCCTCAAAGCCTGGCAGTAAGGCCTGGGCTAAGAATCACTAGCAGGAGCTGTCCAGGGCCCAACCAAACCTGGAGTCTCTGAAGGTATCCCACATGCACAGGGATCTCTTCAGCTCGTGGGGAACAGGTCAAAGCCTTCTGCTGGAGTGCAGGTGAAGCTGTTGATCAAGACAGAAAACTGAGAAAGCAGGCTGACTTCTGTGACTGCACGACTGGTCACTGTCTTTAGAAAGGGCAATTCCACATCTTCCTTGCAAAGATGGAGAGCAGCTTGCTTGGCAGTTCAGGGAGCAGCAGTGGAGGCTGTCACAGCTCAACACAAGGCACAGCTCACATCTGTCCCATGCTGCCACCCAGCCAGGCACACGTTATCCTAGCACGGTGCTGATGTAGGCTCAGCAGTGCCTGAGATGCCCACAGAACAGACAGAGCCCACTCGTGCTGCCTGTGAGAGCTCCCACAGCAGTGTCAGTACTTGCATGTGAAACAGCTGATTGAAATTTGGCCCTTGCCTGTTTTCAAGAACAGCAGCCTCAGAGCAATCACACTGTACATACAAAAAGGGTTTTTTTTCTTTTTTTTTTAATCTTTAAAGCAGCTCTGGGACTGATTTCAAAGGCACTCAGGCGGTGTGGTGCTTTCAAGAATCTCTTGGATTCAAGAATCAAGAACCTGACTGTTTTGGGACACTTATTAAGAGCCCACAAAGTGCTTTTGAACAAGGAACTTGGCCCCTTGAAGGCATTTTGTTACTGTGGATACTACAGCTGGATGGCTTCAAACTGGTTCCACAACACAGAGACTGATCCAACACTTCACAGTATTCAGTTCAGACATTTTTTCCTCATTTTCACAGGCAAATTAACCACTTAAATTTGACTTTGCATCAATAAATTGCCTGAGATAATAGGATAGATGAAAAGAAGAGCTGACTAGCAGGAAAACATGGTAAAAAGGTGCTTGACTGCATGAGTCAGTTCTGGCCTGTGTGTCAGTGGCACAATTAGTCCTCCCTTGCAGGCCACATGGTTTCATGTTGTATTTGACAGACAAATCAATCCTCCCTTTCTTCTAAGCATTGTCTAATGAATAAATCAACAAGGTCACTGGTGCTGCTGCTTTGCCCTTTCCCTGCCAGGCAGCTGGAGCTGGACCTGCTGCCTGGCTCCATCTGCTGTGCTTCCAACAGGATCCAAGTGTCCTAGAGAGCAAGAGGAGCTGTTCAAACACACAACTGGGCAGCCAAAGTCCCTGGGTTTACTGCTGACCACTGTGTTGTCTTGGACAAGTCACACTAACCCCGAAGCCAAACAATGCATTTACTCAATAGACTTTGTCAGGCGAGCCAGTGGGGGGAAGAGGGGGAAACCAAGGAACGAGTACCCAAGGACTTGATGGCACTGGTTGGCGTGGGAGCTGCCACAAAGCAGTCAAGGGGGCAGGAGAACACACTGCAGCCCAGCCCCCTCCTGCCTGGCACAGCCCCTGGCACAGCAGCCCCAGGGCTTTGCTGGAGAGCCCACAGTGGTTACGCCAGGCACTATAAACAAATTGCTGTGATGATCTGGTCTTGTGTGTGCTAAGGGGCCCTGAGCTATTGATGCAATAATAACAACAACAGCAGTAATTTACTCAGCACCAAGTATATATCAAGTGTTTGCAAAATGCACTGGCAGATGAGGCTGCTGTCCCAAAGCACTCACTCTGAATGGAGAAGAGGGAGAGATGGGAAAACACACACAAGGGGATGGGTGAGAATGGCAGCACATCTGAGACCAGCAAGTGAAGCTTCTGGCAGACCTGGTACTACCCAGCCCTACCCAGCTGTTCTTGCATTTTTGTTTTACCCAAAGTTGTTCCCATGACAACTTTGCCTCAGAACTCCAAACAAGACCAGCATCCCCCAAGTAAAGTATTTCCCACATCTCATCTAGCTCCTTCACTCATGCATCTCACCATCTAGCACCCCTGAAATTCCAGCAGAACAACGTCCAGGACCAAAATGTTTTTGGGGGCCCACAGAAAGTGCTTCCTTCAGCCTGATCCAAAGCCCAGGGTAAGAGGTGAGTGTGATTTCTGTGGCAACCACAGGAGGGTTGGGAAAAAGGATGCAAAGGAAGAGCCAGCTGAGAAGGCAGAAGAGTGCTGAAAGGGGAAGGGGTGACCCAAAGCTAACTAGGCCTGAAGTCAAGTGAAGAGAGTGTTACACTTCTGACCTTGTGGAGAGGACTCCTTGAGAGAAGAGCACATATCCCCTGCCAAGGCATGGGCAGCAGCCAGTCATACAGAGGAGAAGCATGTCTGAGCTGGAAAATGGCCAAGAGCTCCATGCGACAAGTCTCTCACCCTCAAAGGGAAGCATTTTCTCATTCATACCCTCTCCCTTATTGCCCCCAACACTGCCAGTCCTCCTTCCCAAGCTGCTTCTACCCTCCCTTTTCCCTGCCAAGCTGACAGGCTGCTTCCAGCACCCAGGCAGCTTTTCCCCTTTCCTAGGCAGGGAAGTCCCTGCCTTTCCCCTGCTAGCTCTAAGAGCCAGTAATGCCATGGGAGCCAGTAGCTGCTCCATCCCTAGCTGTCACCCACACGTTCATATGATTTGTGGATGTGCTGACACACAAACACTTAGGAGAGCTGTAGGAAACTTGTGCAGGGATAACCCAGCAGCCTGGCACAGCAGGAGAGCCCTGAATACAAACAGCTGTGAGGAAAAAACCCAGAAAGCAGAACAGAAGAGAGAGCAGAGGCAGGAGGAAGAGACAACATGGACTTGCAGGAGGAACAGAGGAGGCAAGCAGTGCACCTCAGTGCAGGGCAAAGGATCCAGCAGGAGAAAGCCTAATGAAGTCCTTGGGGAAATGATCTGTAAATCAGTCCCTTTTCCTTGATATTAAAATGAGAATGAGTTACCTACCACTAACTTTGCCTCCTGAAATGGGCCAGGAAACCCTGGTCCTGAGAGAACATTGTGGCCTGGAGAAGTGTTTCTCTTCACCATACCAACTGCCCACCAAAGGGATAGGAGATACTCCCAGGAAAAGCACAAACCATCTGCCTTAGCTAGGCTAGCCAGAGCAGATCTCTAATGTTCTCCCTGAGGCATTCATTGAAAGTTCCATTTAGATACAAAGCAAGAAGAGGAATGCTGCAATGCCTTCTTTGTCTTGCACACACTGAAACCACTTCTTCTTGAGCCCAAAAGCTCTCTGAACAACTGACTGCCTTCACTGGCTGTTAGCCACAACATCGAGGAAAGGCCCTGCCAGCTGCTGAAGAGAGAATGCCCATACAGTAATGAAAGATGACTAACTGTTATGCCATTGGTACAGATATTAATTACAAATACAGCTTTCTGCCATGCAGGCATTCTAGTAATCATGTAAACAACAACTTCAACTGCCTCCTTCCATCAAATTGATGGAATAAGAAGGCAGTCCTCTGGGCTAGTATGAATCACCAAAATGCAGCCACCCCCAGGGTGGGATGCAACTGTGTGCAGTGACAGCACCTAATCTATAAAGGCAGAAACAAGCATGACTGTACCAGCCACAACAGGAGACAGAAGTGAAACAAAGCAGAGAGCACCAAAATTCCTCCCTGCCACAACTTTCCTAAAATTAGAGGAGAGAAACCAAAAGCAGGGCTCTTATTATTAACCCTGCCTCTAGCCTTGATGCACAGTGACCCTCGTTGGTGACTCTAAAGGCACCTCAGAGGGTCACACTCCATCTTGAAGACATCCCCATTACCAACCCTTTGCACCTTCCTCACTGGTCTAAGTGTGGCAGGGGTTGAGGATGTTGTAAGGACAGAGCAAAGCACCAGGAAAATGAAGAGCCTGTTGGGCTTGGCACAAGGCATCGCCCCACACACTGCAACTTGTAGCATTCCTCCCCACACACATCCTCCCACACTCCAGAGAACAAGAGTACTGTGGGAGGAGAGATGTCTGCCTGCTACTGGCTTGGCTTGGACTCCCTTCACTGCCTCCTTCCTCACCCCAGCATGGCAGAGTCACCTGTATATCAACTTCAGGAGACCAAGTTGCTGCCTTCTTTCCTGTGGATCTGTTTGAGCATGGAACAGGTTCCCCTCCCATCTCCCCCTCACTGTCTTTTATAGCAGTCTGGGTGTACAGGTACTCAGCAGAAGCTGAGCTGTAAATCCAGTTCCAAGACAATAAATTCAGGTTGCTGAAAACACACATTCATTGCCAGTGAGCACAGGAACCCAGGGTTTTGCAGACAGCAAGGCTATTAAATGATGCTGTCAGAACAAGTTTATTTGACTGCATCAGCTTTTGTAGATATAAGCAAAATGGAATTTAGTCCTGCTTGGGATCACCCCCAGCACTGCAGCCTAGGAGTACAGGCAATGCCCACTCCCTGCCTGTTCACAGTTGCCCAGGGGCAGAACACACAGAACAGTCACCAAGCCATCAACGGGAGAGTAAAACCAGGCCCCAGGTCCATGAGCAAGACTAAGCTGTACAGCTTTTTTTTGTCCATATCTAACTTGAGAGACAGAACTACACCAAGTTTAACCTCTCAAAGAAAACAGTGAGGTCCTGCTCTTCCATAAATGCAGACAAGCCTGGAAGTGGAGGTGTGGACAACAACCTCCCCAACAGGATATAGTCCCACCACACTTGAGTCAAGCCGTTAAAAACAGGTCTATTAATAAAACATCAAGCAAAAATAAGATAAGAAACCAGGTCTGAGGTCAGTCCAGGAAATCCAAACAATCCTCAGTTCAGGAAAAAGCTGAAAGCAGATACACTGAAACTCAGAAAAGGGCTGAGGCTCAGGCCTTAAATGGTGCTGCAGGGCTGATGGGTAGAGAGGTGGATGGAGGGCCCAGGTGAGGGTGATCAGGGCAATTAAAGCCTGTTAGAGCACACTGCCCTGACAGGGAAACACTATGTTCTAGGGCACAGCTCTGATGCCCTGTTCCCTTCAGAAAACTCTTCCTGAGGAACAGGGCTCCTTGAACTTGTTCCTTCCTTCCAGAGCTGCTGTCAAAGAATATTGAGCTGGAGATGATGAGGAAGCTGCAAGAGATGGCAGACTCTGAAGGAGGAAAGGAAGAAGAGAGAAGGAAAGAAAAGGGAAACTAAGAGACAGAGAAGGCAGTGGACAAATTATAATCACTTGACAGAAGCAGGAAATCCTGGCTGCTCAAATGGAGCACAGTCCCTTTAACACGTTCCTTCCTCCAGGCCCCACTGAGATCCCCAGCCAGCACTGCCATGTCATACAAGCAGCTTTCTTCTCCAGTGCAGACAGGACAGGCAGGCAGCTGGGACACACAGTACCTCTGTAACCCACTGATCCCGTTTCCCACTTCACAACTGTGATTAAGAGAAAGGAAAACCTTCAGCAGGCAGCATAGTGGGAGCATCTATCTTGGGACCACAGAGGCAACATCTCATCTGCTGAGAATCTGGAAGAAATTCTGCTGCAGGACATTTAGAAAGGTGACCTAGATCCCACAGGGATGCTGAGCAGATGCTCTGTTACAGTGACCAGCTCTTGCTGCAGATACCTGAAGTTTATTCCTAGCAACTTCCTGGGGAATTTGGAGGAGATTTTCTTGTTTCACTCAGCTTACTTCACTAAACTAGGAATCAACTGGCACTTGTTTTCCTGGAGCATTCAAAACAAATTCCCCATCTGCCCAATGACCATTGCTTCACCTGCTGATCCCCATGCTTGGAGTGAAATTTGGGCTCTCTCTGGAAAAAGGATTTACCTTGCAGAAGCACCCCAGGATCAGTTTCTATCCCATTGGAAGCCCTACAAAGCTACATTGCTGCTGAGTTACACAGTTATGCAGCCCCATGAGACTCACTGCCAGGTCCTCCCAAGCTACAAAAGCCAAGAAGTTATATCAGATCTGAGTGTAAGAGGACAATGTTAGAGAGCAGCATGAACCACTGGACTGAAACAAGGGGCAGGTGAATCATGCCTTGCATATGGAGGCATCACAATTTCTAAGGTCTCTACAAAGTAACAGAGCTACAGGCAATAGAGCTGGGCCCACAGGTAGGGGTCACACAGAAGAAAACAGGGTCAGAGCAAACACTAAGCAACATGGACAACTCTTTTTACTTCAGGCAGGTGCCCACTAGATAGCTACCTGGCTAAACAGGGCACATCCAGCAAAATTCCTCATTTCTGCTTTTATGAGATTTCCAAAATTGCTGGGAGGTGATTTCTAAATTCCACTTTAAATTAATGTGAATCAGGCACTGAAAACCCTATGGTAACTTGGCAAATCTCTGCTTTAATATAAAGTTTCACTGTAATTAATATCTCATTGTGGAGCTCTGGGATGTACTGCAAGGAGGTCACTGGAGCGTCTCTGGCATTTTCCTGAAGGCCTAAATTCAGGCTGAACAATAAGGAAATCACATGGGGCAAGCACAGCAGTTCTGTGGTTTCAAAAGGACACAGCACCCCCAATATCAGCTTACACAAGGAGGGTTCAGCCAATGCTTCTCATGCCCCTGGGAGCCCAGGAATTACTTTTGAATCGTATTAGCAGGCCCACTGTCAGAAGTCTGGAACTCATTTTGCAGCATTCAACACCTCACTTAGGAAACCTCACAAGGTGTACCAATCAAAAACTTGAAGGCTGTGGAGGCAGACAGCCTCAGTGTATGCTCCTGCTGCAGCAGCTCTATTATTAGCACAGGCCAAGAGCCCAGACACTCCTCTGCAGCAGAACTGGCTTCATTTCTGTGTCTCCATGCACAGTTATCACAGGATTCAAATGCCCCCATTGACTTGTCAAAGCAGTACTGCCAAGGCACAATGACCCTGATCTCTGCACCCAGGGCTTCTCCCCACAGCAGAGCAGCACTCTGAGCTGACCTTGCCAACCAACAGCACTGCCAGCCCAAGACTCCTGCAGAGAGCAAGGTGCCCCCAAAACTGCACTTCAGCCACCCCAAAAGTAGCACAGTGCAGGGAGGCAGGGATATTCCCAAGGCATGAGCCTTTCCCATGGGAAATGGTGTTGAGCAAGACACAGTCAGATGTGTTGTGTAACTGCAGCTTTACACTCACCCTAAACAATAGTTGCCTTAAATCAACAGAAAATAAGATGCTGAGAAGCAGACAGCAAAACAATGAGAAGTGGATGAGGAGAGACCAGGAAGGAGTAGTTCAAGCTTCTAAATAAATCTGACGGGGAATATTCGTCTTAAATCAGGGTTGCCACAAGCTGGTTGGAAATCTGCCTGGCCAATTTTCCTGTCATCTTGCCAGTTGCTGGGGAGACAGATGAATTTGCCAAGAGTGGTTTTTTTTTTTTTAATATTCAAGACCAGGATTTGCTGCACAAGCCCAGACACACTGTACATGCTGTGCTGACAGCTTTGGTTCTGCTCATCTTAAACTGCTCTCCCAACAGAACCACACAGGTGTTACATCAAATCCCAAGACAGACCCAAACTTATTTAAGTGGAGTCAGGAGTGCTGTGCAACTAAAGCATGGACATAGTGCATGCTGCACTCCCTCTGACCCAGGATTTAGTATAAAATCACCCGTTGTCACCACAGACAACAGCTCTCAACCCCAGTCTGGACACATTTTTGTTGTGGGTATGAGCAGAGATGAGATTCCATCCATTGCTTCCACTCCACAGTCCAAATTGCTCCCATCTTGGTAGCCTTCCTGCTTTATATTAGGGATGGGTAAACCCATTCTGATGAGAAGGAAGCAAAGAAGAGTGAATCAGAGCCAGGGAGCAGCATCTGGGAGTCCTGGGCTTTATTCCCAGCACTGCCACTGATATGTTACAGAACCATTAAACTGCTCCACCTCAGACTTCCTCATCTAAAATGGGCTCATAGTTTCCTTTCAAGAGACACATTGGCCTACAATTGGCCACAAAGCTCCCACAACATGTCAGCACATAGAACTACGTAAAAACCCTAAATATACAATACAGCAAGAGAGAGCAAACATTTTAAAAAATGAAAGACTCAGGATTGCAGTGGAATTTCCAGAAGGGACACTTTTAGCACAGACAGTTTGACCCAGCCTGGGTACCTCCCAGGCCAAGCAGGCTGTGTCTTCCCTGAGAGAATTTTTAACACATTGTCAATTAAATCTTGGCAATCATGCATAACCTTGTGAAACTAAGGCAGTGGGTGCTTTAAGCCAAGAGAGTGGGACTACCAGCACCTAAAGCTGACCTCAGACAGCTAATCTGGGAAGAAAATTATTTTGACTGGTCAGAAAAGGATCTTTTTCAGGGAGGAATGAGATTTTTCCAAGGCAATCCACTCCAGCTTTATTTAGCCGCTGGGAAGACAACATTACAAGCCAGCTTCAGTAGGAACAAATTCAGATAACCTTAACATACCCAGAAATCCAAGTCCTCCCCAGAAACATGCACAGCCCATTGAAAACAAGGGTTAAGAAGAAAACAGTTATTTTGTGCCTGGCATTCACATAGTTGGATTCTAGCCTGAAAATAAAGGAATATAGAAAAACACTTGTAAAAATACAAATGCGATGTGTTCAAACCATGCTTCCATTGACTTTGAACAGTGTTATGCCTGGAGTGAAATGGCTCTGTTGGGCTTAAGCTTGTCTTCAGAAATGCATTTTGAGTTCTCAGTAATGCCATGGGAACCACACGGGCGTCTCCAAGGGAAGAATTTGGCCAACTCCATTTAACTATTTAAAATTCCAGCGTTATTTGCAGAATACAGGCCAGAGTCCCATAAAAGCAAAACAATTTGAAGAGAAAGATATTCCAGAATGACTGTGAAATGGCAAACTGCACCCTCTTCTCTCATCAAAACACATCCGTTTACAAAGTGATCAGCGTGGGTATTGATTCAGGCAAGGAAGAGGCAATATTTACCTAAGCACCTGCACTTATGATGTGTCAACCCACCAAACAGCCTGCAAGCCCAGCAATCATTTACCATGGGAGAGGAGTCTCTATCATTTCAGCCTTAAAAGAGCCATGAAGCAGCAGATAGTGTACTCCAAAGTGTGCATTTTGGCAGCGTGGGAATAAGTCATTCTGTGCTAGAGCCAGAGCCTTCTGTTTTGGGTCATGTGGACTCAAATGAGCTGCTAAAATCCATTCTCACGTGTTTTTCTCCCTCTTGTCACTGTAGTCATCTCTTAAAAATCCCTGTGCTTGGGATTTGAGCAGGAATTTCTCTCCCAACTTTCTCATAAGCAATAAAAAGCAAGCACAGAGCTCAGCAAAGAAAGCAAAAGAGCCATATATGCCTCTTCCCACACTCTTGTCATGTTTCTCCCACAACCCCCACCTGCCGAAGCCAGCCTGGGTGTTGTGAACAGCAGAGGAGAACGAGCAGGGATTTAAACTCATCCTAGAAAGTCCCCAGCCCTCCACTCACATGCTACTCATTTCAATCCACCCCTGCTAACTAAATCCCCCTATCCCACATCCCAACCTTACAAACAGTTGTTTAACAGATAACTCTGGGCATAAAAGAATTGGAGATGTAAGGAATGCCACTGGGGCTCTCAGCAGAGAAATCTGCAATATCAGGGATCAGTTTAAAGGGCCTGAACTACCTCCCAAAGCAGATATTGATGTGTCCAGAACACAGCATTTTGCAGAGTAACATCACTGCACTCACATGTGCTCATCAGCCCCAGCACTCTGCACTCCCTGCAAATACAAGGAGGTGTGCTGGACTTCAAACACTGTTAACCCAGAACAGGGCTCACTTTGGAAATGGGGACTTTTTTTTGGAAATGTTTATGTGGTGAATGGCATCTCCTCACCACTGAGAAAGCAAATCTAAACCCCAAAGAGTTCTCAGCACAAGGGAAGCAGGTTCCAAAAAGCACACACTGCCTAATGATGATTATTAGGACATTTTATGTGTCACTAGGTAGTGTTTGGAGGTTGGTACCAGAAAATGCACACAGGCAATCCACTACCAGCACTCCAGCCTCTGTGCTGGCAGGGGAGGAAACCCAGGAAAGGAGACAGCAAATGCAGATTTAAAATGTTCTCCTATTAGTTCCTTTTTGTCAGTGATTGGCGCAGAAGGGACCTGAGAGACAAACAGCACATTTTCCTGCTCTGCTTCCACAGAACCTTTTGGATTCAGTCCCACCTCAGTTTTGTCACCATATCAGGACTCACACAGACACATCACAGGACATCCCCAATTTACCACTATCCTATGACAAGGCTGGCTCCATGACACAAACACACCCCAGCAGAACAGGACAGAACCAGGCCACAGCTTGCACTCCTTGACAGGCAGAGACAGCATTTCAAGACCCCCCAAAAGAGTCTTAGTCTTCATTCCCCTCTCTCAGCACAAGCACAAGCCCTTTTCAGGGAAAGACTGTGTTTCTTTCCTGCCAGCCCTCAGCTGAAATGAGCAGGCTCCAGCAGTCAGCGGGACAGCTGGGTCACACATAGTGGCACAGAACTGGCACCATAGCAATAGAGACAGTCATCTCCATGCCATTTGGTACCAGGGGTGTCTGGAATCCCAGCAAGGCTCTGGCAGAGCACAGTGCCCGTGGCTCCTAGGCACAGCTTGCAGCAGAGTGCAATCCCCATCGTGACAGGCTCCCTACAGGTGGAGCTGGCAGCACCCTCGGCAGGTACGGCCAGGAGACACTTCTCATTCCCAGGCCATTCCAACACACTCTTGAACAACTGTTTCACAATTCCATGTGTTCCCAGAGCTGCAGAGTTTTGAATCATTGCTGAAAAGCCTCTTCAGCTGCTTGTGAGTTACAGAGTCATGAAAAGGACACTTTTTTTTTTTTTGGGGGGGGGGTTATCCCCCAACAAATCTCAACCCCCCAACAAATCTCAAAAGCCTTCAAGTCAGAAAGTGTGGCCCACACTTGAGACCTGATGGTACCTCAATGAGGAGCCTCTGCTTTCCTAAACTGCAAAAAGCTGGGCTTTGATTTAACCAAGTTATGAGCGTATGAAAATTGCATACTGAGCATGCAATGTAGTAGAAGCATTTGTGCAGTCTTAACTCTACATTAGCATATTCTAAGTCATTTATTTAATTAAGTGTTGCAAATTGTTTTTCTGTTAATTATTTCAGTATTGGACATTATTATTTTCCCTTTTGGAAGACAGAATCTATTTCATGAGGGTTAATAATCCTGCTAACTCTCTTTCCCTTAACTGTTCCTTGCTGCTGATAAGGTTCCATGTGCTTTTGTCAGACTGTAGGCTTCTAGCTCATTTATAATTGGATACATCCTGTACTGAGTATCTCTAGAAGTGCTGATATGATATCCCAGATGGTAATATTCCCTCTTTTCTCTGCGTGTAATTTCACAAAAAGGCCCACTGACAGCTAGTGTTTAAAGGAAATTCGTGTAAGCAGACATGGTAGGTGATCTGATCTGCTTTATATTAGGGATGGGTAAATCCATTCTGATGAGAAGGAAGCAAAGAAGAGTGAATCAGAGCCAGGGAGCAGCATCTGGGAGTCCTGGGCTTTATTCCCAGCACTGCCACTGATGTGTTACAGAACCATTAAACTGCTCCACCTCAGACTTCCTCATCTAAAATGGGCTTATTATTGACTGTACCTACCTGGTAGGTGTCTAGTGGGGATTAACTAATATTTGGAAACACTTTGAGAACCTCTGAGGGAAGGTACAATATAAATGCAAAGCAGTTGCACTGCTGCTCTATTAACTGTTGCCAGCCTGCCCTGCTCCATTTGAACTGCCTGCCCACAGACCTGAACCAACAATGAATGCAAAGAATTAAGGTGAAGAACAGTCACAAGCAAAATTTCATCCAGAGGGGAGTCCCCACGACATTTCCAAGGAATGTGTCTCCCATCTGCCTTGCTATTCGTACACAAAAGCAAACCTCTTCAAGCAATAAGGGGCTGTTCAGCAAACCATGAAGAGCTGAAGGCATTATCAGGACTAAACACACTAATGAATTTCTTCTCCCATAACTTATTCAAACATTTCACATCTGCAAAGCTGAGCTGGGAATCTCCGAAGAAGGATCTCACTCTGTCTCACAGTATTCTCATCTACATCTTCTCAAAAAAAAATCTATCTGTGAGCTTTTAGCTGGTTTCATTCCTGCAACCTGAGACCACTCTAAACCTCTGCAGGAAAAAAAGAATACAAACCCAGTGAGGACAATAGTTCTCAACCTTCAGACACCAAGTGGTCCCTTCCTTCTGCAAAATCATCCACATACCATAAACAAGAGCAACAAAGCATAGGACAGTAAGGCAGTCATTTTTCAAAAGGCCGATAGGCTGGCCCTACCCTGAGTAAGAATAACAGACATTGGACTAGAAAAATTAATATATTTTAACCTCAAAGCATCACATAAACATTAACCTCATCAGCCTGATCTCTAGCATGCGATATTATTCTTTCCATTCTGTAAAGCAGTCTAAAAGATTGAGGAGGACCTCACTCTGAAATCCACTCCAAGCAGCCTAAAATGGTACTGCCCCTCTTCAGCCTCCTTTCCTCTCTCTTCACCCAAAGATGTTTATCTTTTTCTTAAACTCACACACGTCCCAAAGTAATTTAGAAGGCCAGGGCACCAGGCAGGGCCAAAGGCTAGCACATGAATTTGCTGTGCTGTCTTCAGTCTCCCAGAAAACTTTCCTGAGTCCTAATAAAGATATCTGAAACAAGATGCTAATGCTGGATTATCCAGGTAATCTGCCAGAGTTACTTCCCTGGTTTGCCTGGTTATAAATAATGAATTAGGCCTTTACTTATTATTTCTCCTGCCCTTTGGGGTCGCTGTGAGGCTGGGGAAGGAATACAAATTTAAGAATATTAGATCCATTTATTAATATCAATTTCTGCCAATCCTGCATGAGAGATGTCCCTCGCCCTGTGCGTGCTACCGATACTCTGGGATGTTAATGGCATGGATCTAATAGCTACGAACTGGCCCAGCCTTACTCACCATTCCCAGAAATTGAATTTTAAAAAGGCAGATGGGTGCTTCATAAGTGGAAACAGAATCATGTGCCAGTTTTCATTTCTTTTCCATTCCTGAGCACTGGTGAAATGAAGTCTCCCCACTGGCTTTGTCCACATAAGCCTGTCGTAACAATTTAGGCCCCATCTTAAGAGCCCCTGTTAGTCCCACTCTGGATTTCTAAAGAACCACCTTAACCCTTTCTCTGCTGTCTTCCTCTGCAGCACCCATTCAGCTGAACACAGCCACAGCAACCACACAGGCTTCCAGGGATCTTTAGGCTGAGAGAACAAATCTGTGCCACAGCCCCTCCACTTTCTCCCTCTTGCCTTATTCCATCTGCTCTTTGAAATAAAGGTAATTAATTCCAGACATAACTATGAGTATGCCTGCAGCACTCACTGTGCTGGAAGTCCCAAGCTGAGCCTTACTCAAGGGACTGGGGTAAATTTCACCTATAGTCTGAATGCTGGTAGACTCCTTAGTGCAGACAGCTTTTACCACCAGGCTCCTCAGCCTGCCCAAGGGTCTTTTGGCAGCAACAGCAATCACCAAGAGCTACAATAATGTGCTCACAGGTGTCAGTATTTTCCCAAGAACCAGACAAAATGCTGCTTCCTGCCTTCTATGCACCAATGTGAACAAAGGTGGCCACGTGACCACTCCTGGTAGGCTTCAACCGTGCGGTTCATTTAATTACCTTAATGAGTCTCGTAATAACTTCAAAGGCACCTCACTAAAGGGATCAGTCACCAGCTGAAGGGAGGAGAAGCTATGGAAGCAAGAGTGTTAAGTTTCTTTAACTTGAATATAGAGATGTTTTTGAGACCCTAGAACTGCTCAGAGCTGGGATCACTGCTGATCAGTCTGCATGAGCTCTCCTTTCAGGCAGTAACTGAGACTTCAGCAAGGCCCTCCTCAGTCTCCATCTCTTTAGCAACAGGCTCAAAGACCAGGCCAGGAACCATCCCACCTGTGCTTAAGGCACAGAGATCACTTCTGTGCTGAGGATCTTGGGACAGAATTCGAGTCTTCATTCGAGTCTTCAGGGCTTATTTCAGTCAATTCTTGAACTCCAGACACATCCTCAATAAAGCCAGGCCAGATCCAGTCACTGTCTCTAGATGTACAGGGAGGGCATCCTTGTGAATACCAATTTCCTCTGGAAGCCTCACGTACATCTCCCTCCTGCCACACCAGAGGCTTGCCCAGCAAATGAAGCAGCAGCACACTCCACCACATTCTCTCTTCAGACTCAAGATTGTGGTTATGTTGCAAAAATAATTGGAAATCTCAGCCAAAATACATGAGGAAAACAGATTTCACAGTGCAGAGTTTCTCTACGTTTCAAAATACTTCTGAAATCTTTGTAGAGTCAAGAATGTGCTGTTTTCTTCTTTTTCCACTTTGATGCCGTTTCATCTACACCTTTGAAACATGGATCTCCTTTCTTAAGTATAAACACAGCTCCTTAAAGCCCTCTTATGCTTAAAATGCACCTTTTCAATACCTGACACATATTTGAAACAAAATAGAGTGTATGAATCGCTGCACTGAAGGTTGTTAGCATGGCTAAAGGGAATAGCCCTGAGCGATAATGCCCAAGAAATGGACAATTGTTACTGGAGATGTTCCCTGGAGCACATTTCATGGTCCTCAGCGTTTGCAGATGTTTCCCATTTGCTCGTGGACACTCTGGAAGTCGATGGCAGATATTAGTGGCTTCCTCTCCTACGGAGTGCAAGTGCTGTCTCACGAGGAAAGACCAGGCTGCCACAGCACTTAAATTAGGACCTGACATTCCCTTTCCTCCCTCATAGCACAGACCATTTGTTCCCCTTCTCTCTCAGATGGCATACCTGAGTCCCTTGGGGAATGCTGCTAATTGAATGGGAAGTGAGACTGTGAGCAAGCAGAAAAGGCAGATGGCTACAGCTGAGGGATAAGTGCAGTTTTAAATTCTGCTGCCAACTGAAAGCCCATCCCTTGGAGACCAGGCGATTTCAGCAATGGCCTCAGTCTGAAGGTCATAAAGTGGATATTCTCTCTTTTCCAGGCCTAGGTGATGACCACAGAGGAGCTGTCTGATCACCACACCCAAGGCATACACCCCTAGGACTGCCTGGAGACATGCTCATGACCCAACCTGAAGGTTTCTTTGTAATATTGATGTAGGTGGGATTTCTTCCCCTTGAATTTGCTATGAAATTCTTATCCTGCAGCCTCCAGAATCCCACAGTAAGCTTGGGAAGGAGCAGAGAGAAGTGTGGGAGACATGAAGGCCAGAACATTGCACTGTTCATGTCTTGTAGCCCAGAAGAAAGGATAGTCTCCAGACCAGTTTCACATTTCACTGACAGCCAATATGAACATTTTAAACCTGGTGTTGGCCAGCCAGAGCTGGCAAAGAGTGAGAACACACACAAATTGCTGCTGTTTCTAGTGAATTTTGTATGAAATGGGGTGATCTCAGAGGCACGTGAACGATGAATTCGAAGAGCCAACTCCAGACCCTAGAAATGCAGGAGCAAGCAGCTAGGTGCTCATCCACTTGGGAAAACAGGAGCAGGCTGAGCCTTGCTGTGTTTCTGAGGCAACTAAAAACAAAACCAGCAAAGGGAGAGAGATATTGAGAGAGAGGGGGAAGGAATTTCCTCGTTGCACATTAGAAATACTACACAAAGATTCAATTTTAAACCCACACACCACAGTGTTTGCCATCATTCTTTGTGGATCACTTGATATCATCCCACCACCCACAGCATCTGACATCAGCCTCTGCAGAGCAGCCTGTAGCTATACCAGGCTTCCACCTTCTCAGTCTCAGAGATAAGTATGTGAAAGATCTCTGTCCAATCCTGGTGGGATAGGCAAGGTGGCAGCTGATTATGCCCCTAATATCACTCATCTGGGGACAGCTCTCATGCAGAGGAAAACCCTGACTTCAACAGTTTCACAAAAGACATTTAACTGCATCTTGTTTGGTCAAACTCCTCCTGGAGCTACTACACTCAGCTCACAGCCATCCTTGTCACCTCAAACTGGCCACAACAGCTGTTGGCATGGTCTGGAGAGCAAGGCAGGCCCAGAGCAATGCCAGCTCCCACCTCCCCATGCCAGCTGAAGCTAGTGGGATGAGAGAGGATTTTCTCCCTTCTGTGCCCTTCAGCCACTTCATTCATCTCCTGCCCAAAAGTGGGAATAGTGCAAATTTTCAGTCATAGCTATAGTTTATCAGTGTCTGCATATGGCTGATGGAGTGATCCTTGCAGTGTAAGGTCTCTGTTCTCTTTTATAATACTGTGTCACACACTACTCTCCTGAGCAGAGGTCAGGTTTTAAACAAGGATGGAGGAAAAGCAAGTTTAGATGCAGAGGATAAGACTGAGGCAGTAGAGATTAGAGCAGCCTGAGGAAAGCTGAAAGTCATACTGTGGCATCCCATTGCCTTCTATCTGACAGACCTGGCTTTTAAACACCACTCCCGTGTGTCACTTTGTGCACTTACTGCTCCGTGAATTTATTTACCAAGGCAATCCAAGAAGAAAACAAAGAAAAAAAAAAAGCCCAGGAAGTTACTCAGATTACAAGTCTTCACAATTAGAACTTTGATATTTATGGCACTGTAAGACAGAGGCACATTAATAAATAATACTTTGCTCTTTTACAGCACTTTTCCTCTAATGATCTCCAAGCAATTTACAAGATTTTGCTAGCTGAGCTTCACCAAACCCCTGCAAGGCAAGGAATAGATAAATTGAATCCTTTGCTCCCAGCCAAAGTTAAGATCTCTGGGAGGGAAGCAATGTAATACACCAAAGCAGCACTGCCAAATGCATACAACTACAAAAATAAGGCAAGTGCAGCATTTTTAACTGTTCAGCAATACCTAAAATACCAGCTCATGCTGAGGCTTCACCATGCTGGGCACTGCCTGATACACAGTAATGATATTCCTTGAGCCAAGAACACGAGACATGCAAAGCATAGAAGAATGTGGGGTCAGGACAGATAGAAAACCACCTAAGACATGTCTTGCATGCATTGCAGTGCTCTAATCAACACACAGCATGCCCTGGCTGCTTGGGGCTGGCACTCTATTGCAGGAAGAATATTTTCTGAACACCTGAGCTGTCAGAGTCTGGGCTTCCCTCAGGAAGCAGCTACGGCAGCAACTTTGGCATCCAGGGCCCAGACACAACAGAGGCACAGGGCAGCAGATGGCAGCAGGGCTGGGTGGCAGCCAGCTGGCTGGGTTACATGGAGCTTTTGGGCAGCTGACCAAAGCCTCCAGATCACAGGAATGTCACCCAGGTGAGGACAGCAGAGCTGAGCAGATTCACATCTACCAGAGCAGATGTAGGTTTCAGTTCCTGTATCACTCTGGAGTCCTTCCTTCCACTCTTTTATCCTTGTAAAGTGTGAGATTATCTCCTGCACTTAGACAAAGAAAATTATTTCTTCCTGGAGGCAGAAAAAGCTGCTGGGTTAGGACAGGGGGACCCCAAAGGCTGGAGTGTCTTCAAGCCACAATTCTGTGACTGATCCCTGTGGGCCTTGCACTAACACCAGTATCTCCCTTAGCTCCTGGGCAGTGAAGAAACCTTCTCTGGCTGTTTTGCCCTTAAAGCTCAAGAGATTGACCTTTGCTTATTCTTTCCCAAGCTTGTTAGAGCCAGGTCCTAAGCGTGCTAACTAATGATGGCAAGGTTTAATGCAGACCAGGCTGTGCTGTACTCAGAGCAAAGCCTGATGCTGGTCCCACACGAAGAGGTGCAAAAGCAGAGAGATCCTTGCGATTTTTTTGCACAGGTTGGCTTCTCCAAGCCCAAAACTGCAGGGCAAGCACAGCAGAGGGGCACTGCACAACTGCTGGGTGGGCTTGCTGCTCACTCTCTGGCCTACTGCCAAAGCCAGCTGATTTACCACCCTGTCAAGAAGAAAAATTAGATGCCCTGCTTAGAGGTTTATATTTATTGGAATAGAAAAAAATCGCAACAAAGGACCTACTCAGTGACTGCTGGAAATATGTGTAAACCAGTTAAACACACTTTATAAAACCTTACAACAATAATACACTTTTACTGAAACAATCACAGGAGCAATTTCACCTGTACTTACTGTCCAGTCATCTGAGCACAAACAGCCCTGAGATTTATGTGCAAGTGGAAACATAATTTCTATTATCTCCAACATTAAACTTGGCAATGGAAAATCCCATGCCTAGAGTGCAAAATCAATTTCAATAACCAGAATAGCAAGAAGTCAAAGGCAGGACTTGGAAAGGACATGAGTTTCTCAAATAGCCAGCCAGCTTGCTTTATAATGGGAATGCCACTGGGATAGGATGGGATGGGCAATTGGACATTCTGACTAGATTTTCTCTCTCAGCATGAAATATTGCTGTAGTTACATGAGGCGGCTTCTGGACCACAGCAGTGGCTCTCAAACTTTGTTTTTCCTGTCAAACCCCACACTTGGGGTGTACAAGACAGGAGAGCAATGACTGAACTGCAGGACTTTAGACTGCTTTTCACCTGAGGCAGGACCAGGTACTTCAGAACAAGATGTCCTAATTCCTATAGGAGGTCATCTGCCCCCCGTCCCAATCCTCACTGCAGCAAAGGCATTGTGTGAGATAACAGGTCCTGGATAACAGGTTAGGGATACAGGTGGAGCCCATCTTGCCTTTCAGGGAGCAGATGAATTAGGAAACCATGCCAGGCCGATTTGCCGCAGTTACAAGACATTACCCTAACAGACAAACTTTATTATCTCTTCCCACTGTTGAGGTTTGAAGGTGACAGAGGGGAGCTGCTATAACAACTCCGAATATTCCTTGTGCCAGTGAAATACCAGCCCCCCCCGTAAGCTCACCCCAAATTGCCACATTCTGCTTTGGAGGCAAAATGCAGACAGCTTGCCGAGCCTTGAACCTACAGACACCTGGATCCAGGATTTGCACCAGCTCAAATGGGATGGCAGGAACTCCAGAGGTTCCTGAAGTTATCATGCCATTCCTAAAAGTACCAGCTGCAGATGGGGAAAGCTGCAAGTATGGGCTTCAAAGTGATGCCTTCACACAGTTCCATTTATGCATTCTCTTTTAGGACCTCTTCACTGGGGACGGCTTTACAGAAAGCTGGAGTGACAGTATTGCTGAACCAAGAACTCAGATCCTCAACGCACCCTTGTGCAGACAGCACTTCAGCTGCCCTTTCCATCACTTCCTGTACTTTCCAGGGAGTCATGGCAGATTTTAATCCATTACTCCACCCTCTGGGAACCAAGACAGGCTTGTACTAGGACACCTTTGCCCTGCAAAGGGAAATCTTTTGCCCACACATTGAAAACACTGTAGGTTCCCCTCTGCAGTAAATTCAAGATTAAAGCACAGAACCAGCATTTCACGTTTATCAGAAAAGCTATAGCACATACAGACACAAAAACCTTCTAAAAGAGGCAGTAAAAAATTAAATGCCATCTTCAGTGCAAGAATACTCACAAGTCACAAAGAGCTGAGCCTCTGCCATGAACTACAATCAAGAAATGAACCCAAGGCACGAACCTCTCTCCCAGCTCCCCTCACTCATGTCTGTATGATAACCAACAGCCAGTGCTGCGGAAAAGGAGAGAGACTCCTGAGTGATCCTCCCTAATAGATTCGTCTTTTATCATGTTTTCATGACCTTTGTAAAAGGCAATTTAAATTCTAATTGTCCTGTGAGCACCACAGGAATCAATTAGTGACAAGAGATGTTAATTGTGCAGACTGGGAGGAGGGATTGCTGGGCTGCTCGGCTCCAACACGGGGTTAAGAGCCCAGGGGAATGCTGGGATGGTTGGGGCTTTAATCAGTCCTCCCTTTCTAATAGTTTCCATGTTGTGCTGCAGTTGTCAAGGTCCATTAGTCTTCTGGAGCTCTGAGCAAAGCAGTGGCATCCCCTCCACTCCTGCACTCCCCAAGCACATGCACAAAGGAACAGAAGGAACTGCCACTAAGAAAGCAAACCCTAAAACCTCACTCTCTTTTTGTTCTTGCTTCCTCTCCCTACAGACTCTGCATAGAAATTGGGTTTTGGGCACTGGCACTTACACAGCAAATGCTTTGTGTTGGTGCGCTGTAAGGGAGGTGAGCCTGGTCCTGTCACCTAAAGGTCCAGCCTGAGCTGTGTGTGAAAAGGAAACCCTCCTGGTTTTGTTCTAGGGCACAGTGCTTCTCCATGAAGACCCTGGAACTGATCACACTGACCCTTGAAATGACAGACAGAGGGCAGGCTGGATGCCCAGTATTTACACTGCACAAGCATGGAGGGGGAAAATCTGTCTGCGCCAGAATGAGAACATGCAGCTCAACAGACTGTCCAGCCCACCCTGGCACAGGTACCTCTCAGAAAAGAAGACTTGACAGAAATAATCAGGTGCACCCTGAGATACAGCATTTGTTAACTACTTCTCCTTAGGGTAAAAAGCAGTGCCACCCTCACCTGTACCCGCTGGCTGGCACAGTCACCCAGGGGCACAGAAGTCCTCAGCATCTCCAAGACATATAGCATGACTTCATGCTGAGAAAGCCTGTGCTGTGCCAAGTCATGCATTTGGGATGGTTAAATCCCCCCGAAATAATAACCCAACCAGTATTTTCTATTAAATACCATCACAGGCCACTATCACCACCTAAATCCCTCTACATTACCCACTTGGCCAACCAGCAACCTTGGAAGCTGCCTTGGTTAGGTGCTGTGCCTTAATTACTTCTGTTCTGCCTGAAACAGAGTAAATCTCTTTCTTCCTCAGCATATGTTCTTTTTGGGAATGCTCTCCCTATGGACAGAGATGGATTTGATTTTTAATTACATTTTATTTTTTAAATGTGTCACATTCTCTAGCCTCTGGAATAGGTGTTGGGAACCATTTTCTAAGGAGCACTAAACACAATGGGAATGACCCATTTGACACTCCATTATGTATTCTAATGACATTATTGTCATTTTTTAAACTGAGCTTTAGGCACCCGCCCTGAAGAAAGGAGAAGAGAGAAGACCTCAGAGTCTGTGAAAGTCTCAGTTCTGCTCCTTGGTGGTGGCATCAGAACCTTCCGTTGATTTATGAGCATGAAGCTAAGCATAACTTTAGCCACTTTTGATTTGGAAGAAATAGTTAAACTGCTTACCTGGGATCCTAAATTTTTATTGCAAATCCCACATGCAGGAAGTTTTCTGAGGGCAGCAAGGCTCGATAACACTGGGAGGATACTAGATGAAGGATGGCCTAGGTCAGAAAGGTTACTTAGGAAATAAGTAAGCCAGAGGAATCATGTAGTGTGGCCAGGTTTGATGTGTAAGCCAGAGGGGCAGGAAGGAGCCTGGAATTAGTGTCACACTGAAATTTCTGAGACATATCCTCTGCAGGGGACCCAGAGCTTCACACCAGCACAATGGATTCCTGTGGCGCAAACAGGAAGAAAACCTGGCAGGTGTGAAGTGCAATCCCCACTTGAGGCTCCCCCCATTGCTTGCCAGAAAGTCCTTTCCAGCTGCCACATCCATTTGCCTGAGCAGTGGAACAAAGCTGGTTTCACTTCCAACAGTACAGAATTAGCAATTTCTCTACTCACCCTCTGCCCAGTGCATCTACAGAGCCTTTTCTGAATTTCCATTAAAAATAATAATGCATTTCGTTCTGCTTCACAAGGCCCATTGGTCACCTGCCTGTATCTCTTTCAGACTCCACTAGTTCCTCCTTTCTTTCACCAGCATAATCATTTTATGCTCTCATCTTTTCACTCCATTATTTGTGTGATTGTGGACACATTTTTATTGCTGAGATTTACAAAACAACTCATCAACCCTTACACAGTAGAGCTGTCCCTGTTCTAAAAGAGGGAGGCAGTGGTTGTGTGAGTTGATCCCCACACCCACACCAGGCTCCTGAGGTGCAGCTGATCAGTCTCACACCTGGGGTTACCTGAGCCCTACATGGCAGAGCCCAGGGCTGGCAGGCACGGTGCTACACAGTTCCTGGTGCAGATGAGAGGGGGCTTTGCTTCCTCTGCAAGGTTTGATGCCCTCACACAAAATTAGCAAACAGTGAACCCAATCTTTTCAAAGCAAACAGGAAACAAGTGCCTTCTGAAGGACCAGACAGAACTAAGTAAAACAGGCTTATCCATCACAAGATTCCCTGAGGCATCACTTGCCTGTGCCTAGGGACCAGCTGAGCAGTGAAACTCCCTCTGGAGGCTGCTAATGCCTTCCTCTGCTCTCTGAAAAGGATGGCAGAGTCAGGCTCACTCCTTCCTTTCCCACTTTATTCATTCCCCAGCATCTGCATTGCGTGCTAACACAGCCTGCACTATCTCTGAGCATTCAGGGAGGGCGGGAGAGCTCCAGCCAAACCCATGGCCTCAGCAAAGGCTGCATTCACAGCCAGGCACTCAGCACAACAGGGAAGCCTCATGTGTAAGAGCTGCTCCTGGACAGGAGCTGATGTAAAGAGCTGCCAGAGGAAACCTTTTTCTTGGCACAGCAACTTCTAACACTTCCATAAATCCAAGGAATTAGTCTGCATAACATCTAATCTGCTAATAACATGGATATTGTACATTATACGTGCACATGCCATAGATATTAAATACTGAGGTGTTAATACAAAAAACGATGAAGTGTATCATGCACACCTAATTACCAGTCGTTACTCCAGACAGAGCCAGTTTTGCCTACGCCTTTATCTTCAGCATTCACAGAGTGTGCCTTAGGGGTCCCAATTTTCCTAATCCTAATCCTAAATGTAATCTTTAACCTTCCTTTAAACCCTCCAAAATTGCTGCCCTGAATGTCTCCTGTGATGCTGTTACTTATTCACAGTTAAAGGCAGCATTATTTCAGCAGCCCATCTACCTCTTGTTCTCCTGATTCTCTCTATTCACAGGCAGCTTTGCTTCTTTCCTTTTTCTGTTCACCTGGAATAGCCTGTAATGGCTCCCCCATGGATCCTCACTACCCACCTGTCTCAGTCCAGGCAGGACAGCTGGAATCAGGTGCCTTGCTGAGAGCAGGCACTGGTGGCTTTCATGAGCAGAACTGTGCCTAAGGCAGGTGCTAAAGCTTCACCAACTTTTGCTTTTTTTTTTCTCCTCTGCTCCTGCAAGACTGATCCCATACAAAATGAGAGAGGTCCAAGAACAGGCACCTTCAAAACTACACCAGATCCTACACCTCAGCAACCAAACATTTCTTCAATGAGACACAAAAAGGAAAGAAAGGGAGTAAAAAACAAGTAGCAGTTGTGAGAACTGGGCTACAGAGTGCGGCCATCAAGACAGAAATTTCATTTGCCAAGAAGGAATTTAAACTGATTGGCTTCTAGTAGCATGGAGTGAATGTTGACACTAATTTGACTTAAAAGCCACTATTATTTTTCAAAGCCCTTTTCCCCAGCTACCAAAAAATACAGCCACATCCAAAAGCTACAAGAAAACATATCAAGTTTCACCAACTGACTTGCAGCCAAGTTCCCATGATGGCACCTGGCATTTACCACATCAGAACAAAGTCAAGCCACTGAGTCCAGCAGCAAAAATGCTTCTTGTTTATTTTACTTATTTTATCTTTGTAGCATCAACCATGCCTATACCAAGTCCATAGAGCCCTGAGGCTACATATATAACTCAGCCTCCTGCTGCCAGAAAAAAAAAAAAAAAAAAAAAAAGAAAAAATTGTCTCTCTCAGCACCAACTCCAACCATTTATGTCTGGGCAGGGACTGATGATGAAGCCTGGCACAAAGTCTTTGTCTGGCTCTAATACACTTGTTCCTGTGTTTGGCCATCAGGATGCTTTGGTGGAGCTGTGTCTGCCTTGCTGGGAAACATTAAGATCTCTTCCAGAGCTCTGCTAGAAACTGCTGCCCTTTTGTCTTCACTATAGTCTGATGCAGAAGAGAAAGCCATCATGTTCCTTCTGTGATGGGGTGTCTTATTTTTTCCCAGTCATAGAATTATATGGGTTGGAAAAAATCCCTACAATCATCAAGTCTGTCCATTTGCCCAGCACAGCCACGGCCACTACTCACCCATGTCCCCAAGTGCCACATCCACACAGCTTTTAAATCCTTCCAGGGATGATGATTCCACCACTGCCCTGGGCAGCCTGTGCTTGACAACGCTTTTGATTAAAAAATTTCCCTATTATCCAATCTAAATCTCCCTTAGTGCATCCTGAAGCTGTTTCCTCTTGCCTTGTTGCTTGTCACCTGGGAGAAGAGACTGACCCCCACCTGGCTACAACCTCCTCTCTGGTTCTATCTGATGCAGGGATATTGTAGCAACCGCTCACTTGCTTTTCCCTGGTTCCTGAAACTGAGTTTTCACAAGGAAAACATGACATTGTGGCCAGCAAACAGTACCTGTGCATCACAGGACTTGTCTCAACTCTGTGTTACACAATCTGGTGGTCTCTGGGCAGTGTCTAAAACAGCCCCTCCAAAGCTGAGACACACAGCCTTTTTCTGGAATCCAAACTGTATGGAAATGAAAGCACAGGGAGTTGATGTGACTGCAAACAGCAGCTGGATGTAAAGGTTCTTTTACTCATATTTGCAGAAATATAAGAGCAGAGGAGCTTTCTGTTTTGCTGGGGGTGATACACCCCTGATAATGTTCCTAAAAATGGCATTCTTTTGTCAGTTTGAGAGTCCCACATTTTGCCAGGCACTCCTGAGCTGGGGAATAGTGCTGGGGCACACAAGCCCTGGCTGCAGCAGCTCCATGGAGAGGCACTGAGGTCTCTGTCCCATGGCAGGGAGCAGAGCAGGCACCTCTAGGAGTGAGCCTGCAGCCCCTGACACTGTGCTGTCACAAAGATCTGTTAGAGCAGCCAGGGCTGCAATTAAAGCTTCCTTTGCCCATGTGAGGGGGGGAAATGTACTGGCAGACCGAGAACATGGAAAAATGGGATGTGAGTTGAAGCTAATGGGAGGAAACAAGATTGTTTTAACAGCGGCAGCCACTGGGTGGTAGAGTCTGCTACCGAGAAAGGTGGCAAAGGAGGTGCTGCTGCCAGGGGCCACTGTGGCCCATAAAGAGTAGGAACTACTAACTCAGGGATGCTCTTAAAGTCCTGGAGTCAGCCACATCCCAATGGTCCTGCCAGCCCTGCTCTCACAGGTCACATCAAATCAAAGCAGAAGGAGCATGTCCTTGGTCAAAAGGAGGGCACAGGGTTACACTGAACCCCCCCCAATTAAAATGAGGCAAGATGGATAACACAAAAATCAGCTCCAAGATCAATATTTCTATTCATTTACAAGCATAACAAGGTTAGAGAGGTGAGCAGAGTAAATAATTAACTCATTTACAGGATTTTGTTGGTTTTTTCAGAGTCATTTTATTCTCCTGGGTGATTAGCTATGCAGTTGACATTAATCACAACTGCAGCAATTATTTGAAGTATTTGATTAATCAATCCAGAGGAAAAAGAGAGCCAGGCCAAGATACCCTTGCTGCACAGCTCTGCTGGTCAATCAGTCAATACACAGGTGCTGGCTTTCAGAAAGGTGACATGTTTCCTGCAGGGTATAAAGAGTCCTCTGGCTGGCTGGATACAGCAGTAAGATGGATATAACACGTAAGTCAGGGAAGATGCAGACCATGATGCTTTTCAGCTGAATTAAAGAGTATTTATTAATGCTAGACTTGCTGAATTGGGAATTTCAACTTGGGGCGCTCCAGCTACTGAAACACAAATACAATCAAATGCTTGCCCAGACCTGATGATACATGTGAAAAATACCATTACAGAGCAGTGTGTCTCAGCCAACACTGGCAGAGGGCTGAAACTCCTAACTCTTTCTTTCTCATCTATAATCTGAGAAGCGATTTCAATTAAGGAATAACAAGGAACATAGAAGGTGGTCTGAGCATTATTATTATTATTATTAAAAGATCAGGTTGGAAAAGATCAGGGGTATACTTTCTTTTTCTTGCTATTTTCCTTCTAATAATCATTCCTGGAATTTCTGTTTACAACTCCTACTCCTGGTAGCAGTGATCTTCAAACGGAATTGGAGGAAGCTCCACACTTGGAAAACCACCAAAATCGAGTTTCAGCACCTTTTTGACAATTCTCACACCTACCGACAGACAGCTGGTAATGTGCTATATTATAATACATTCTCATCTGGTTTTGCTCTGGATTAGGCTGCTGCTTTCAAAAATGCAAATGTTAACTCCCAGAACAAACTTTGCTTGATGATGTTAAGCTTATGTGTAAACTGAAATGCAGCAGACTTTCATTACAAGAGCTCAACCATTTAAAAAGATGAAAATTACAAGATGGGACACATTTTTAAAACAAATATTAGAACATTCAACCTGTATTTTATTGATTATGCTTCCCCATCTAACACTTCTACTGCTGCATATAAATGAAACTAATGTTTCTTTAGCACAAAAACTATAAAGAATCAAAAATGTTTTGGACTGCTACAACTCCTGCAGGGAATTTGCCTCATAAACATGGCAAGGCGAAGCTCTGCTGCATGGCTGCTGATTGCACTCTCTTCAGGGCACAACCCAGGTGGAAAATAAGTTCTCCTGTGTGCAAACAGGATACCAGACTGCAACACTCCCAAGGCTTTTTGCACACAGATCCTTCATGCACAAAGCCAGGAGGTTCCCACTCCAGTAGAGGACATGCTGCAGGAAGAGAGACAGGGTCTAGGATAAGGCACTACATACATGCTTTTGGTAAGATCAACCACTCCAAGTTTTTTGTCTGCTCCTCAAGCAGCATATTTCTTACATCTGGCATGCAAAATACTGTAATAGTGAAGAACATCCCATTTTGATTTAAATGAATGCATTTATTTCCAAAAGGGAGACCATAAGTTAAACAAACACATTTCTCTCTTTGCACATGAAAGCATTGTTTTGTCACAGATGTACAGTATAATACATTTATTTTCTCAATTGTTTTGTATTTGTAAGGCACTGCCAGTTATTTGGATGGGTTTGTAAGGATGAAGCAAATTGCTCTGTGGGGCTCTATTCAGGGAACATAATACTCCCACAAAAGCACCATAATTCTGCATGCAGCAACACAAACTGCCACGACACTGCAGCAGCTGGCAGGGTGGATAGAGTTAGCATTATCAAAACCAGCACGGCAACTCCGCTCCAGAAGCCCCTTATATGCATAAATAAATGATGAATGTACATTGATTAGCCCGCACCCAGACTCCAAGGAACCCTGCCTTCCTGCAATATAATTTAGAACCTCACCACAGTTGCTTGGTCCATTCAGATGCCTGGGGAGCACTTCAGCTTGTCCTTGGATCAAACTGGCCTTGCCCAAAGCTCTGGAGCCCTGCTCACAGGTGTGCACTGGGGCAGATCAGGGACTGTGCCTCATCCCCGAGCCATGGGGAACAGCCAACAACACAGAATGGCATCAGCAACGTACCAGGAGGGGCATTTTGGGAGGTCTGCCACACAGAGAGCTGAGAGGAAGAACATCCTGCCAGGGATCACGTCTGTTCCAGAAGCTGGATATAAATTCAGCTGCACCTATCCATCTGACTGAGTACCTCCCTTCTCCAGGCATGCAAAATGGCAAAACAAGCTGTCACAGAAACACTTCATGAGACTATGTTTTTCATCACAACTACAACAAACTGGAAATGTGCACAGGCCCAGTGGACATTGCTGCCCCCAAACTCTCAGGCTTCTCCAGCTATTTGCCAGCTTCTTCCACAGCTCTAACCAGCTCCCACTTGGCACATTCTAGCTTCCTGAAATTTGACCACAGAGCCCTTCCTATCCATTTCTAAGTCCTTCTGGTTACACAAAAATGGGCTTTAAAAACCAAGAAAAATGTGTTCTGAATACAAGCTGACTAACCCACATTACTTAACTCAGGTTAAAGCAGGACTAAGACAAGGCAGGTTGACCTAGAGGCTCAAGTAAAACATAATGTGGGAATTCATATTTCAAGTCAACTTGTCTTGTTTGATATTGGATCTGAGTGCAAAGCTTTTAGCATGCATAGGTAAATAGGTTTGTACTGAATATATAAGACAATAATAATGATATATAGGCAGAATGAACACCTAGATCCAATAGGGAAGCCTCCTGTTCTTCTGCTACCTCTCTAAAATATCACTGCATTTTCCTATGTCGGGTGACTTGCCCTTTAAAGACACTTCCTTCACTTCCTGACTAATTTCTGTGGGTCATCTGTGGGGCTGCTGAAGCCAGGCCTCTCCTTGCATACTAATGATTCCTCTCAGCCTAGGAATGTGCTTTTGGGTGCTGCTTCTGTTACCATACACAAGCTCAGCTTGAGAGAACCCAACAGAGCCTAATTTACAAGAGCAGGTGCACTGAAATTGAGTGAGAGGAAAATCTGTGTCAGCAGGAAAATTGAGAGGAGCTGTGCAGGTGGACCGTAAGAAAAACCAAAGCAACCACCCCTTGCTTTAAACTCATTGTCTCCTACAGTCATGAGAGGGGGAAAGTTTCATGAAGAGGTCCAATGGTGATTGAGACATTAACTTCAAGTCTCTGCTGGAATCCTTTATCCAGAAGTTGTCTGGGATCCCATGGTTCTTCTTCATGTTTTCCATTAGCTCTTTGTATGCAGCATCATTAGCAGCTTGTAACAGCTCATGACCTCAGAAAATTTACTGCTTAGAGCACTGACAGACAATGATAATAATAACAATGCAGAAGGGAATTTGGGCAGAAAAGAAATCTCAGCTTTCTAGATTTTTTGCAGGATAGCGTTAGTTTTGATCAGTCAGCTCCAATGCGAAAGCCAGGAAGGAGCTGACTCAGTGAACACACTAAGTGGTGATTTCACACAGCAGCCTAATGATGACAATGATGGTGTTGTGGTAGCTTGTGTACAGCTACTGAGCATCACTGTGAGAGAAGGAAAAGTCCTGCAATATATTGCTGTGATTCCTAATAGGTCAGTAGAATTCCTGTTGTCAGAGTTCTAAGGGAGGTCTTGAATCATTGCTGGAGCAGGGAGGTGGCAAAAAAAGGCAGCGTCAGCTGAGTTCTCCAAGCTCTCTGCAAAGGTGAGTCAGACCATTATCCCTGTTTTGCACATCCCTATGTGATTAGCCCAAAGAGACTTACCTCAAATGAGCATCCCTCAAGATGTCCAGCCCATCTTTTCCAATTCCCAGCCTGTCACTCATCAAACTACAACAGATCCCTGGAAGACTGTAGTCCCTGACCTCTGGAGTGGCAGTGACTAAATCCTATAGAGAGCATGAGAGCTGAGATGATTTTCCTGCTGCTGGTGGTTACCTAAGAAAATTCTAGAGAACACTGTTCTCACAAACAGGACAGGAAGGCAGTGCTATTGCAGAGCCAGGATGTATCCATTGCATGGGTGGCTTGGTCCCTCTGCCAGCCACAGCAAAGAGAAAAATTACACAGAAATAACTCTGATAAGAGCAAGTAGATTATCTGTGCATTTGCTAGCAAGTTGGATTAGGGTTTTGCAGAATCATAGAAGGGTTTAAGTTGGAAGGGACCTCAAACCAACTCGTTCCAAGCCCCTGCCATGGGCAAGGACACCTTGCACTAGACCAGGACAGTCCATGGCCTCAAACACTGCCAGGGAAGGGGCATCCACAGCTTCACAGGGTCTGCAAGACCCTAGGGCCACAGTATCACCACCCCCACAGGGAAGAAGCAGATCAATTAATGGCATTCACTGAATTCAACACCACGGGGCTGGTGGGGAGCAAGGGAGAAGAGACAGCCACTGTGGCTGGATGGAAGCACAAGGACAGGTCAAATAGATTTACAAGAAGTTTGAAGTAGGAACTTCTCAGCATAAGGCAGCAATTGTAACGAAATACACTGATATCAGATGGCAATCAATACAGATTGAAAATTGTGTCAACCAATGTGTCAACTTTACAAAGCACCTCCCTATTTCAAGAGGATTGTTAAGAAAAAAAAAAAGAAGTGCAACTATTCACTGCAGTTAACACAGCTGAAACTGTGTTTTGTGTCTAGAGCTGAAGTCATTGCATGACTTCATGTCTGAAATGAGCGAATGGAAAGGAACACATGGGACAGATCGCTGGGCTCGGGGCTCAGGGCGCTGCCTCTCCGGTGCCCGCCAGGGGTCCCCCGCGCTCAATCCCACCGCGGGGAATTCTCTCCTGGCAGGATGTTTGTCATCCCACGCCATCCCTTCCCCCGCCTGTGCTGCCCAACCATCCCACAGCTCCCCGGACACCAGGCCACTGACACCTCACAGCTCCTCACCAGGCTGAAACCCAGCGGTTAATGACACATCTCTGGGGTTTTGTGCACGTAATCCCACACCAGGCATTCCCGGGCAGCTAGAACAGACGGAGCCACAGCAATGAATCCATTATTTGTCTGCATGGTCACATCATCTGTACACGCCTGAGACCAAACACATGGACCAAACACACCTCATGCTAGAGGCATACACGTCCTTGCTTCTCAGAGGCTGCAAGCACTGGTGTGATATCAGATTTCCAGGGATGGATTTGAGCCTCACAAATCCACATGCGAGAACACCAGTGGTTACAAAGCACGGACTGTAAGTTACTGGTGGGTAATTATGGAGGGATGTGTCTGTGTGGCTCAGCTCCAACATCAACAGAGGGAAGAGCTCTGCCTATTGAGTCACCAGCAGCATTTCCTCCCAGCCCCTGGGCTTCCCGACAGGTCCCCTCTGAGTTACTGCCCAGACCCACAGCAGCTAAGCTGATAAAAGCTGCTGAGCTCACAGCCCCAGGGAACAGGGCTCCAGGCCCCCACAGTCAGGAGAGCTTTCCTGCCCACCACCGTGCTTCAAGGTCATGGTGCCTCACCAGCCTCTTTATTACAGCAGCTGAACTGAACACCAACAACATCCCAGTCCCAGCCACCACAGAAGCTTCAGAGAAGCCCTGCCATCATCAGACAAGGGCTGCAGGAATCACATAAGAGTTTTAGTGTCCCATCCCTTAGGTTATCAATGAGTCCCAAACTTTCCACAGCCCAAGTGCCCTTATGTAGGATAGAAGTCAGCATTTCCTCTGCAGGAAAATAATTTGGCTAATGAGAGATTGTTAAATGAGAGGAAGATGTTTCTTAATCAGAGACCAGATCCTATCAAAGACAGCAGAAGTGTGCCACACCTTCACATTATCACAAGGGCAATGAATACACAGGCATTTTTATTTTACCTTTGCAGTGTGCAAGGTTACCTGAATTCTCCTACATTTAGTTTATTTTCTGCTATTTGCTATACACTTTTCATTCACTTTCTATTTTGTCCTGCTGGTTTCTTCTTTTTCTATTCCTTTCTCAGTTCCACATTTTAGGTTCTGTTTCTTCTATTGTCCCCATCCCTTCCAGCAGAGCTGAACAGTGAACATGTGCTCCATGAAGTCTGTCTGCTCCATGTAATTTCCCACCATAATTTTCACTTAACAGATTTGATAGCCCCATAAAATAGTCACTGAAAAGTTTCCAACCATAAGAAGGACTTAGGACTCTAAACCTCTTCTCACTGGATCAGGTGCCAGACCACATGAACAAGCTAAAGCGACCGGTTTGATGAAGACCAGAGGGCATCTGCCAGGATTCTGCAGTAAAGCATCTGCTCTGCTGCCTGTGGGCTTTCCTGTGCTACTGCAGCAACACCTTCAGATATCTGTCAGAGCAGAGTAATTCCCCACGTCTGCAGGACATGTGAAGACATTTCTGAAGGCCAGTTAAAAGAAAGCTAAAAAATTCAGCTTCAGAACTGCATGCATCTCTGAAACAATAAATGTTTTGAGTGATCAGCATTTCTAGGCAGTGAAACAAATGAGCGTTTCCAGTCCCAGGGGAAGTGGGAAGCAAGCAAACTCCATTCCTCTGTTCCGTAGTGTAGAGGAAATCTGAGTGATTGATGGCAGTGGTAGGGAAATGCACATTCAGCTTATATTTCCAATGTAAATGACTTGCCACCTCACCCCTCTGCTTCCTCTTCCTTCACGTAGCCCCCACACTCCGGCTGGTAGCTGTAGCATGTGTGAATCAGGGAGGAAAAAGGAAACAGGACTTGTTAGACTGCTCCCCCCCCCCCAATTTAAATGAGAAAGATAACATGCTAAATCAAAGGGCAAACAGCTGTTCAGGCCTGAGCTCTTTTTGCCCACAGACCCGGGGTGGTGACATAGGGATGGACTAAGGAATCTTGCAGCATTGCTCCCAGACCCCATCTGTGCCAGGTGCAGAAAGCCCCTGCTCACAGAAATCTCCTTGCATTCCAAAAGTCAAAGCAGAAGGCAGAGAGGCTTTTTAGGATGCTGCACACCATCTGTGAGATCTGCCTGGTTCACAGGGATGCTGAGACACAGCGAAGGCCGGGGCAAGAGAAGGAATGGCGAGGAACACGGGAACATCCGCTGCAGGAGGCGTGGCCCTGCTCTTTCCCAGGCAGCTCACTGAGAGAGAGGTGCTTATTTTTACAAAGCAGGCTCTGAGATCTTAAAGAACCAATGTTGCCGTGGTGCCCTAAACCAATGAGTATGTGACCTACTCGTTCCCATTCTGTCCCTTGACCTTTTCCCATAGCATTCTCCAAAAGCATCACATGAAAAATAGCCCTTCTCAGCTCTCCAGAGGCTTTGGAGACAGCATCAAAGCTCTGTGCTTATAAACAATTCCAGCTAGGCCAAAATGCCATTCCAGCATCAGGAGTCCCAGGATTTCTAAGCCTGTCACAAGGAACTGGAGGGAGAGGGGGCAGGGGGGAGGCAGCATGTGTTGCCAAGGGAAGGGGGAAGTGAGGGCCAGGCAGCTGGAGTGTGAGATGAGCTCCAGGAAAGCCCTGTGGGCTGAAACAGGACTTGCACACACACCTGAGGCTACACGGGATCCTTTTGCCTTTTTGCTTATTACAAATAGCTCTCTTAGAATAGGCTGAAGGATCATTTACCTCACTGATCCTTCAACCTAATCTTCTTTTCCCCCTTCTCTCACCTTGCTCATCCACTAACACTCCAGCATCCATTCTGGAGAGGAATTTACAGCCCAAGTGAAGACAGAGAACTCAATAGAGTTGAGGCAGTCCTCGAGCATCAAGACTAGTTATTTGTTAACCCTTCAGGCTTTGAATAGCAGCTGTCCAACAAATACCTACAGGAATCCCTGTCAGGTCCCTCTGGTGTCTCACATCATCCTTGGCACACTCCTACCTTTGCTGAGGAAACTTCAACTGTTCACAGTTTTTGTGTTTCCTGATAGCTCCAGATCTAACTCCCCTCAGCAATAGCTGCACACACTCCTTGAACACCCTCTAAAAAGCAAATGTCACAGAAGATGCTCCATAATTGAGACCTTTTCTCAACAATCATCCTTTTCCCATGACTTCCATTTTGCCTGCATTTGATCCTCCATAGAATATTAAGAGCTGCAAGGGACCCAAAAGGATCCTCAAGTCAAATTCTTTGGTGAACGGCCCATACAGGGTGCAAACCCACAACTTTAGTGTTATTAGCACCATGTTCTAACCAACTGAGCTGATGATCTCAGGGGTTTTGTCTTCCTGCTCCTGCCAGAGACTGCAGGCAAGGCCTTTAGTTGGGCAATCCACAGCAAAAGCTGTTTGAACTCTAAATTACAGCTCATTGTCCCTTGTTTCAGTGCACTACTTTTTGCCATGAAAAGGGAGACAAAAAAGGGGTAAGTTTTTGTAATCATCTACCAGCACATCACCACCTCTGTGCTTGGAGCTTTACCGGTTAGGTCTGGGTCACACACTCCCCAGTACAACCCAGCAGCAAAGGGAAACCATTTTTATGTCTGGATATGTGGACTGGTGCTGGTGGTAGCCAAGCAGGTTTGTGTTTGGGTAGCTCTTACGTGGCAATAGGGACACTGCCCTCTTGCAGGGCAATAATTTCAGTCCCAACAAGGAAACTGGATAATTACAGAGAAAAGCAGCAGGCACTTCAATCATTCCTACTGTGTCAGGTCTTTTAAAATGTCATTGAAAAGAAATGGTGGGATAATGAATGCCTTGACTCACTTTCAAAGCACCGGGCAGGACAGACAGGAGGAAGAAACAAGGTTAGGAGGGCTCCATCATCTTTCCTGGTTCTTTCCAGTCCTGGGGACTGACCCTAGAGAGTGGGATATCTGGGGCAGGTGTGATCATAGGATGGCATAAAAATAGCAATACAATCATGGGAGTTCTATTGCTGTAGATGTCTCCAGTTTGAGAGCAAACTGCCTGACTTTACTCTGGTTGATCTTGTTCATTCTGTATTTTAGTTGTGGCCCTTCTTCACCATTTTTCCTTTTATACAGCATCAGAAAAGCATTAACTCATGACATTGTTTCATTCCACTGATATAAATGCTTAAATATCCTTCCTGATGTTTTGACATATATCACTTGAACAGACATTTAGAAACTTAAACCGTGGAAGCTGTAGGACATTTAAAAAAATTAGAAAATATGTGGACAATTCTTCTGCTATTTTAACAATAGGAAGTCTCAACACTTGTGTAAGACAGCCTGCAAATGTAGGGAAATATGTGCTTACCTGGCACAAATGCTAAACTGAGCACACAGATTTTTAGAGCCACACATTTACTGCATACCCTGCAAACATACTGTAACCCCCACATTCACAAAAACACATTCACAGCACATAAGGCAGGCACGGATTATTTTCAGTGCAAAGCACCTTTTTCTATAGGCAACAGGAGCATATGTACCAAGGGAGCACACATACACTGAGCATGCAGACAAAACATCCATTCATTTCATGCAACAAAGATTTATGTCTACCAAATGAAGAATTGTGCCTGTATATCCATTTAGAATAAATTTGACATTAGCAAATGCACAATTGCTGTGAAAGGAAATAATACATCTGATGCACTCAAAAAAACACCCTTAATTGTTCAGCCCAGAAAACAGAAAAACAGAACAATCAAATGAAATGCCACACACACAGGCACCGTATGTGCACAGAATGTACACTGGAGAAAGCACACCACCACAAACAAACAGTATTCCCAGAAGACTTCTCCATACACTTATATTGTGCTCAAATACACACAGGCAGATCCTCAACTACACACTCACCTGCACAAATATGTATCAGAAGAACAAAAGCCCATTACACATAAGGAGTCAAAAATGCACACTTCAGAAATGAGGAACACACTACACAAATACCCAACTCATGCATGTAAGTGTTATACACGTGCTCCACAGAAAATAATTCCTAAGTCTCCAATGCAGGCTGCCATTAATAATCCTAAGGCACTGGGGGCTGCATTCAACCCCACAGTTGAGAGCACAGCACTCAGAGCAGTGGGGCTGAGTCACTGCTGGCCCCACACAGGTTCAATGCTTACAGTTCATGGGTAGAATTTGATCTTCTCCCAGAGTAAGCACCTGCACTGCTGCTGTAATTCCCCAGAGCCATCTTAGAACTATATAAGCTACCGTGTCTGGACTGCCCTGTTGCAGCCAAAATCCATTTGGGGATTCATTGGTAATTCTCCTATTCACCCCCACCCCCCATCTAGGGGACCCAAGAATTCGATTTTATGGAGGGTAAATCACTACAACACTCACATGGGCATCTCAATTAGCACTGTGCCCTCTTACCTTACTACCTCTACAGCTGCTGGGGAGGCCAGCCACTGGTTCCACTACAGCACCAGTCACAACCTGAGCAACAAAGCAACTGCTGGAGGTGGAGGATAAAGGCATTTTACTCCCTTTTATTGCCCAGATAAGACCTCTGATAATTTTCCAGTCAGACTATCGAGTACCTAAACAGAAACAAATGCACCTAATCAAACGCATCAGTGGGCAATGCCAGAGCAGCCAGCCAGGCATGACTCCGGCATAAATCAAAAGCAGGAGGCAGAACACTCTGCTGCCTGCCCGAGGCCAACAGCCAGCCTTCCACTCCAGAGAGGTTTGAACACAGACAAAACACTCCTGTTCCACAGCTTCTGACCACTATAGGCTAAATGGGACATCCCACTGGGAGACAGACTCTGGCTTGCAGCTTGAACACCAGACTCAGTTTCAGCTGCTCCACATTCCAAACCTACTCCAGCTATGGACACAGAAAGGAATCCTGTGGCAGGTGATTCATTTCATCTAATGCACATCATTTAAAACTACTCAACCTCACTCCATCCTAAAGGTTTAGAAATAGCAAGGCACAACCACAGCATGTTTGCTTCTGCTTCTACAAACGTACATTTCTTTCTGCGGTGATGAAATCTAGACTTGCTTAGATACAGCTGTCCATGTTAAGTGAAACAAAATGCCTTCCACGTCTCTCCTTTGGTCCTTTGTCAGGGAAATGGGAATCAGCACTGCTCCCTTAGCTCTGCCAAAAGTTGCAGTCTCTCTAAATGCTATAAACTTGCACAGTACCCCACATGAAGAATGATCATCAGCCCAGCCTGATGGCACAGCCACAGAGAAACAGACACAACCTGGGGTCTGCTTTGTCCCTCCCAAACAACTCCGACCAAGCAAAGGTTGTGGAAACCCAGAAAAATGGGGAGTATCTTTTTCTGCAGGTGCTCAATGTGGTAAGCAGAACAAACGAAAAGAAAAACAAAACAAATCAGGAGAGACTAATGAATAAAAATAACAGACTCTCTGCTTTTCTCCTTGTAATTTCCCCACCCCAGACAGCTGTAATGTGGAAAGTATTGAAATTTAAATCATACCTCAGCCTAACCTCAGCTGACAGGCTGCCAATGCAATAATCTCAGCCTGGCTATCTTCTCTCAGGGAGAACGACAAACCAACTAAAGCAAAGTGATAAATTTTCAATTTTATTTTAAAATATACCAGATGGGAGATTTCATTGGAGTCATAAATATGTCAAAAGCAATGTTGGCATATGATTGGAGATTGCCCCCACCAAGGGAGCAGCTCTCCTTGTTTAGAAGTGCCATCAGATTCTTAATAAGAGGCTCCAGTTACACTGCAGCAAAACAGTCCCTATATTAAGCCAATTGAATGTCTATTTGCCAGACGTCTTTTTCTCTTTTCTGCCAGCTCCAGCTTCTTAAACAGGAGAAATGAGGGTGCTGAGGTCAGACCTAAGAATCACCAGTTTGAGTTCTCATTTTGTTGTTGGAAAATGGCTGAAAATTATTTGATTTCTCACCAATACCTGAAAACAGAATTTCATGTCAGTCAATGAAGCTTCCTTTGATTTCCTAGAATCCCAACCAGTAGGTGTCAACCAAGTTCAGCCTCAGATTTAAAGCAAATCGAATTCAAGCCCTTAATCCTAGCCACGGGTCAACCTCAAATTACGGAAATAGCACTTGGCCTCAGTCCCAAAATCTCATGTGAGCTAAAACCAGTTCTAAATCCCACCAGTCACTTCCAGAAATATGAGCTGCCTTTTGTAGCCTCTGCACCTCTCCTGCTTGTACCACTGGTGCTGTGACAGATCACAGTAGTCTAACAGGAAGAAGTCTGATATTTATGCCTTTTCATCATTTCAAAGGTATTACAGACTGGCTCCACCAGTAGGTCTCCGAGCGTGGTTCCCAACTTCCAGCTTACTCAGGAAATCCTCATATTCTCATACCAATAAATTCAAATCAATCAACTCTACCACCACTGATACACATACTCCACAATCTGGCTCACTGAAACTTTGACACTGAAAACAATGCAAAGCAAGTGAAAAATAACAGCAATCTGTTATTTTATGTTTTTTCATATAAATGCTTTGCAGATTTAATCTTTTAGCCACAAAACTGTAAAAAGGGGATAGAGAATTAGTAAGAGATCCAATATATAAAATATTACAAAATAATATCCTGCAGTTATAGCCAATCTAACAGTGACAGCACCACAGAGGGCAAGGCGAGAAGGAAATGTGAGCAAAAAGTGACATCAGTTCGCATAGGTTAGAGGTCTGTGGTCTTTTTAGACATTACTTATTCCTCACAGTCAAAGGAGTGCTAGATGGTCTTTCAGTATTCTCTCCAACAGATTGATCATTTGCTGTAGAAGGCTTTTAAAAAACTTCGTGAACATAAAACACCATCAGGTACATTTATCACAAAATATCATCCTCCTACCCACAGCCTCCAGTCCCGGACACGCCATTCACTGGTCTTCAAGCAGCAGATGCATCAAGACAAGCTGAAGCTTTTAGCAGCTTTTTAATCTGAAGGAGCAAATTGAAATAGAAGAATCATACCCATCAGTCTTAGGCTTAAAATATTTTGACTTAATGTACTACACAGTGAGGCTGGCATTCCTCTGGCTCCTGCAGCTTTTTAGATGGGGACTTGTACAATTCATCATTGATTGGCACACGGTCGGGGAAATCTGGTGAAGTACAAAACAGCTGGGAAAGAATTCAGCTCGCATTGTAATGCTTTTGACAAAACAGAAACCCATGCTGGGCACATGAAAGAGGATGGCCTGGCTCTACTCTTCCACCCTCAGGAGGACTCACTGAGAAAGCAGAATTGGCCAGTTCCAACCACATCTGAAACTATCATTTCCCAACATTCTGCCTAACAAGCACTGATAATGATGGAAGAGCATGGACAAAGCTGAATTCAGGAACACTGCTGCCTTCACAGGTTAAAAGGTCTGCGAGGCCATTTCCATTACAGAACCCATGGAACTATTTGGGGCACTAATGCCTCTCGGGGTGCTCTAATGGGCTGATGTACAATAGTACAGCCAAGCTGTAAGTCCTCCAGGACAGAGATTGCAGCTGACTGTATGTCTGTGCAATATTTAGCACAATTGAGCTTCAGCTCTAATAGCAGCCTCGAAGTGTTAACCGTGCTACAACAATGGGCAATGATAACTTAGATAATAAAAATAACATAATTCATCAGGAGTATCTATGGCATAATTACAAGGTTTATTCAAAGCACCTAATCAAATTGTTCAGCAACTTAGCACAAACAGGAACATAGAAGCAGATACTCCTAGATTAAGGAGCAAATTATGATTACTGCAGGTATAATTGCCTTGGAACTCCCCACACTTTAAGTCAGACCAAGGACTGACTAACAGCATGTTCAGGCAAGCACATATTTCTCCTTCTGGAAGATAAGTCCCAAACACTTGTTTAAGAGCAGTCTGAAAATGTAGAGGTCCATGAGTCCTGCACCTCTGAGCCCAAGAGGAACCAACCTCAGGCAGCTTGGTTAGCTTCAGACTTACTTAAGATGTCTTTAGGGCATCCTCTAGCTAAAATGGTGCACTAGTAAAGTCTATTTTATTATCTGAATAAATTTTATTATTTAATAAGTCACTTAACAAAGGAGTGAACTCATTTAGATACTGACTGGTTAACCTACCTGGCAAAAAAGTAATATCCGGGCAAGCAGGAATGTCACTTCACCAGGTTCCTCAGTTCCCAGTCCTCCCAGTAATGGGCAAACCTGCTGTCTCACTAGAAAGCTGTTCCACTAAATCATTGCAGCACACAATAACTACAAAGGTCTCAGAAGTTTTTACTGTACTCTAACATTTGGCAGTCACATGACATCAGTCTACAGAGAAGACCCTAAAGTAATCTCAAGAATATAAAATGCTGACATCCAACATCACAGGATGCCATCTAGCACAGGACACCCTCCTTTCCAACACAACACTGAACACTTCTCCAGTGCTGCCAGATGTCACAAACTCACTTGTGCTCCTGCTATGTGTTTGTCCACCTTCAGGAAAAAACAATTCACATGGCAGAGCTGAAGGCCTGAAAACACACAGCCACCTTTAAATGAAGCAGTAGCACCAGGAACAACCCACAGGGGGTGGGAATCAACAAAAAAACCATCCGCAACCAGGTCAGCTCCCATAGTCCTGCCAGGATCCCTCCTTTTTGTTTCCCTGATCCTCTTCCCATCCTAGCATCGCACCAGGACCTGGACACATCAGCAGATACAGGCTTCCCTCTGATGCAGCAGCTACCTTATAAATGATATAACAAATGTAAATTACTTTATGACAGTGATAACATCATCATCTGTAGTGTCCATGGGTTAATAAATTGTGCCCATGAACGAATATATGCTGACTCACTAACTAAGCTGCAAACGAGAGCTGTTTGTCTCCTGTGCAGTACCCTGAAAACCAGAGCCCCTCCTCTGCCAGGGAATTCATTTTCCCTGCTTTGGTGAGGGGAGAAGGAGGGAATTACTTCCTCTTGCTGGCTTCCCGCATTAGTAAAGCCCTGGAGGTTATTTAAATGGGAACTTCAAAGGAGGTGTATGATCTGCTGTTTACTGCTGGAGGAGGCTCATTTTACACTCAGATTTAAAAGCCTCTCTGACTCAGAGGCAAACAGCATCACTAACAGGCTTCGAGCCTCTCAGATACAGTCAGATCAGGTGCAGGGGGACAGCAGGAATGGGACAGACAGAGAAAGGATTTTTTTCTTTTTTTCAAGTGTTGGACAGGAAGGATTTTCAGGCTCAGTGGGGAGTGATAGGGAATGGTTCTCCATGAATAGAGAGTATAAATGCTCCAAATGGGGAGTAAGAGGCTGTTTGGTCTTTAGGCCAGTAAGGGAAGGGAATTATGGACAGTGGTTCTGAAGCACAGAGACAGTTATAGAGGGAAGAAAATCAGATATTCTCAAGTACTGAGCCTCCTGCACACTTACCCACCATGTCTTTTCATCAGGTCTTGAGGCTACTGTGTATGAGCTGCAATTCATTCCTTCCATCACTCTTTTTTCCTGGGGATGGCTGGGGATCAGGCAATGACTTACCTTGGGAAGCCTTACTAAGCAGATTCACTAATACAGAAGGAAGATTAAAAAAACCCCTGCTCCTGGCACTTGGATGGGAAGCTGCATTTGTGATGTGTCTTTGTTCTCCTAAGCACTGATTTCTTAGTCTGACATTAGGGTGGATTTGGAAGGGAGATGAGGTTTAGAGATAAGGTAATTCCCCCCCCACCAGATTAGATCCAGCCAGCACAACGAGCAGTCTATTTTATATTAAGGCAGCTCAACTACACCCTTTCACAGTTCCACTCAGCCTTGGCCACTGAAAACCTATCACACATATGAAATTTAATTGGTTAATTTTAATCATGTTTCTAAGTGTGGAGTTAGGGGTTTTATTCCTGGAAGCAGAGCAAATCTCTTCACCTCCATCTGTTTAAGCAACCAAGCACATGGAAGAAGCAGGCAAGATCAAAGAAACCATTTCCCTGGAGAACCTGTAAGTAGAATTTGTAAATACAGGAGCTTCTGCAGTTGGACATATGGACTTGCCCTTAAAACTCATTCTGGTCAAACCACAGAACTATGAATTTTCAGCTAAATCTATGCGCTTTTTTCCCCATGGGCATAACTAAAATGGAATCTTCTGAGAGAAAAAGCCATTTTACAAATTTTCTGACACATTCTCCCTAATACTGCCTACAGCAGGAAGCAGCAAGATTAGCGTGGTAGAAATATCACCTTGTGGGAGAAATAAGCTCCAGGTAATGCCAGCACTTACATATGGTTGACTGTAACTGCTCCAAGCATATTTCAACTTCTGTCTCCATCAGGCTGGGAAATTATTGCATATATATTCATCTGATACAAAAAAAGTGGGCCCTTGGAAGGATTTTTTTTTTCTCCCCTGAAAAATAAAAAAGGGTTGCTTTAATTAGAATCTACTCGCTAAAAGCTTGGTTTTGGAGCAATTGCATCAATTTTGTTCCATTAGCCACCATATGAAGCCAGATCAGGCTGGAAAAAGAAAGTAAATGAGAACAGAACAACAAAACCCACAGCCTAGAAGCAATCAAGCACCCAGGAGTATTGGAGGGGTTGAGGAATGCATCCCCTTATTTATGTATTTCACTGCTTTTCCCATGATTGCAATGCACAGGAAAGCAGAAGAGTGACAGCCACAGATAATGGGCTCAGAAGGTCATGAACCACAGGTGTATGTATCACTGGTGAAAACCCTCCATCCCAACTGATCCCTGCAGCTCCCAAGCAGCCACTCCAACTGCCCCACAGGTATGTGACAGATGTGTTTGCTCTCTCCCAACTTCACCAAGAACCTTCTAAACTGAGAGCACTGCTTGGACTGCTTTAGTCTCTTGAGGCAAAACTGTATTATTGGTTCCACCTGCCCCTCCAACAATTACAGTCAACGTACTCAAGGGTGCACAGATCAAACTTTTGCTCAAGTTTTAGATTATTCAGGCTTGCATATGACAATGGCTGTGTCTTCAAAGCTTTCTGAAAGAAACTAGCTGGAGGGCACGGACATGTTAAACAAGGGACTGTTTTTGCAAAAACTTTCTGTCAGTTTATGCAGACAGATGGGAAGGCTGTCTTCTGTGAAAGGCCCTGTTCTAGGAGCTCAGAGATGAAAACCAAAATGTAAATTCAACAAGTGAATATTCATAAGATGAAAACTTCACAAGACTATTTTATATTTAGAAGTATTTGCTTGAGAACATACCTCCCAACACCAGACATTTAAACTAATGAACCATCCAGACTGACACTACCTCTGAACCTTCTCATCACAGCAGCTCAGCAAATTATGTCTCTTGGGAGATCTGGAGTTGACAGGAACCCTTCCCTCTAGGGCAGCAACCTAGCCAGCTCTAGATCTACCAGAGAAGCCCAAATCTGATCCGTTCTCTTCTTCAAACATCAGACCGGGCTAATAAAAAAAGATTTCTTTAGCTGAAGCAGTGCTCAGTGTTCTCCCCTCCCCAGTCAAACCCCTTGGGTCAGCCTGTCATTTACTCTAAATCCTAAAAAAACCTAGTAGAATTTCACACTGACTCAAGTGAGGAACAAGACTGAAATTTAGGAGAAATTAAGTAGCCCATGAAGAGAAAATACAGATTGTGGAGACTGGTGAATTTAGGACCCCGAGAAACAAAATTTTTTGCAATGATTATTATTTACTATGCACACCCTCGTCCTCAGACATCAAACCCAGACAGGGCTCATTAGTATGCTAAATAAACAGCTTTTAAACTGATACAGTTCAATTATGTAGGACTATACAGCCATTGATTTTTATATTGGATCTTTTTTTTTTTATGTATCCACACCAAAATTAAGGATTTTTACATAAACGTATGTCTAGGCAGACTATACCCTCATGGTTAAAGATGGTGTAAAATCACACTTCCATTATATTTACAATTTCTGGCCAGGTGAATAAGGCCAGGCAGGAGGTTATTTCTGGCTGCTGCACTCAGTCATGTCATTCATTTTCTCTTATCCACTATTCTTTCCTGATACATTTTCTGCCTACTCTCTCATGCAAACAAAACAGGACTGTTTTCAGAAGGCTACACAAGACCTTTGCCACCTCCTTGTATAGATACCAGTTTCACTTGTGTTCTTAAAGGTCAGAGCTTGAGAAAGAATAATGAAAATAAGATTCAGCTGCAAGATTTGCACTATTTCACGCAGTACAGCTCAAGCAGAAAAAAGATATCACAAGTCTACTTTAAATAATAATTAAAAAGCCAACAAGGCATTACTGTTTCCAACCCCAAATCCTCTTAATCATATCCAAAACTACCAGTGGAGGTAGATGAATTAACAGAACAAAGCCTATGGATTCCTGTTCAGGTCACAGTGGTAGTTCCTGGAAACACAGGCTAAGACACAACCCTTTTTCAGGCAGCTCTGTCTAAATGGATGATGTTTACTCTTTTCATTTGCACAATGAAGAACTGAACCAGACCAAAATCAGCCCACTGCCCGAGAACTCTGTCTCCATCAGTTCTTTTAACATCGTCATCACTGAACTGAGTATCTTTCACTAATTTGTTGACTGGACCATGAAGCAGAAAGAGAATCTGTCACACAGAGAGAGCCTGGAAAACAAGCCCAGATCCTTGGGATCCAGGCTCAGTCCTCCCATCCCACCCTGAGAATGCCTTCATTGCATTTGCCCATGGTAGTGAAATACTGGATTAAGAGAAATTGCTGGTGAAGAACTAGGGAATCCAACTGGAATTTCCTATCATAAAGAAAAAGTAGCAGCAGTGACAGAAAGTAACAGAAGTGTTTCTTTAAGTGACAGGACTGACATTTTGGTGATGTGAAGCCCTCTCACTGCTAGTGCTGGTATTTTATCATGGAATTGGAACCCAGCTAGTAAGTATCAATAACATGAGAAACTCAGCAGAGAAACAGTGACCCCATTATATGTGAAACAGCACTGCTATTTTAGCTGAAGAAACATATGCTTTGTCAGCCTGGTAATACACTGCAGAGTTCCTCTTGGATTTTCCTTAGGAAGAACCCCCAGACAGATTCCTCTGTGAAGCTGCAGGATTACAGACACTGGATGATTCTAGGAAAAGCTGGAGACACAGTTTCAGCTTCCATATGGACTGATAACCCATAACCACATATATAACTTCTGAAGACTGCAGATGAAATCCTGGCTCCAGCAAAGTCAATAATTAAATTTTCATTAATTTCATGAGGGCCAAAAACTTTCCACTGAAGCTTTGGCTTTAGAAAACAGTTGATCTAATTGTGAAGTGTTTCCTATTAGATAAATATGTCAGAAGCACGTGACAGCAAACTGAACCAAGACAAACCAACCTGATATGTCATTTCAGTTCAGGCCAAAGTTGTGCTTCAGAAGAGTCTGATGAAGTTACTGTGGGGTTTGTTCTCCAAAACACCAGGCACAAGTGACATCGTGTCTCTCATTCACACTAAACACATATTGCCCAGTAATTTAACATCCAAATACTTTTTAATGTTTATGAAACTGCTGTCTGGGCTTTTATCATATAGGAGTTGTAAGACCACCTGTGTAACAGGACTGAACAATTGAGCTTTGTGTCCTAAGGCATCAAATGCTGATCTACACCACACTCCCTCACAAAATAGCCGCATCTGACAGAAGTCTTTATAAAAGTCTGTCATCCTGCACAGTTTGTCCACATTAAGATGATTTTTTATCTTTGTCTTTGATTTTTCCTCTTTGTTCTGTTAGTGCTTCAGCATTAGAGGGACCCATTTCTTTAACATTATAAATGTCTTGGACTCAAAGTCACTTTAGGTTCTGCTGCAGTATCACTGAACTTAACTACCAAACAGCCTCATTCATGAAATCCAGCTTCAGAATCCATTATTCTTGTGCTTCCCAGTACTGCCAAGAACATTTGACACAGACTTGGGAACAGACCAGATGCAGTGCCTATGTATCTGTTTCCTCAAGGAAGGGAGATAACCCTCAAACTCCCAGCAGGACTACCAGGAAAATACATGCAAGAGACATGACGAAGAAAACAGAAACACCAGAGTAAGGTAAATGTGTCCAGGCATCATTGCCAAGCTCAGCAGGTATGGTACAGAGCATACCTTCACTTCATCTGGCTTCAAACTGCTCCTTTTGCAGGCAATAAAATTACTGCAGAAATCCCAGGGAATAAACTGAGTTAACACCCCATTAAATACAAGAGACTTCCAATCCAAGGTAAGGACGTGCCCAGATTAAGCTACCCCTGTACAAACTGGCCCATGGGTAACATACATCACTACTACTGACTTCTGGTCTGAAAGAAAGAAAGAAAAGAAAAAGCTGAGATGAATTTCTACAAGGTAAGAAAGGATTTGTCCTCTGAAGCATGCTTGAACAGCACAATGTATTCTTCCATAAACATTCTTTCTACATTTGAATGCACACCCCAAGGGAGAAAGCCTGGAATTTGTTATTTTACATATTTTCTTTTATCAGTAATGTGATCTTGCTCCTCATCCCCCTCCCCCAGATTAAGCAGTCTTGATTTTATCCCTTCAGTTTGTTTTGTCATTATCTGGCTTGGACTCTGGTAACAGAGAGAAGAGCACTGTTGCTGGGTTGATTTGTTGCCTCCGTTTCTCAAAAGACAAGATAATTTAAAATGCTTATTTCCATTATTTTGGCCTTTTCTAAACACTTCAATTGCAGCAGTTGTAAGCCCCTTCTAAATCCACTGGATAGTTACATTCCAGTGACATTCATAAAAAAGTCTTTATAAGACAAATCTTTCTTGGTGGAGCCACTCAAGTCTATTTTAGTTGGTTTTAAGCTGAAACAGCTCAGCACAAAGGAAGAGGGCAAGAGAGGGAAAGAAAGGCAGGACAGGAAAACATACAGATAAGGGCAACAGCATGAAGCCAGGAGTTCTATTTTGATTGCCATGTATTTACTGACAGCCCTAGGTGCTGAAAAGGAGATAGTTCTCTACACTCTGTGCTCCCACATCAATTCAGTGTGCTGTTTCATGAAACTGGGAGCCAAAATGCAAGCAGGATACCTCCAGAAAGGAGCTCCTGCTTCTCTTCCTCTCCTCTCTGATGCTCATACTCACTTCACAAAAACCCTGCTGCTTGCCAGACTTCTACAGGAGCCTGGCCAGCAAACAAAACACAGGAAACTTTCTACAACAAACCAAAGCTGTGTAGTTTCTCAGTATTTTGATGCACTAGTGAAGCTCAGGGTTGGACAGGGGTGCTCCTGGCTGGAACAAGGCCATAGAGAAGCAGCTCCCACCTTGCTGTACATCTGAGAGCTGGTGGGGCTGATGAAGTGTGAAGCTGCTGCAGGCTTCCAGAACAAAATCCAGCTCTGCAAAGGCACGGTACTGTGTAAATACCAACAGCTGGAAAGCTTTCTTTCCATGGATTTATGTATGCACAACTCCTGCTACCTCCAAGTCAGCCGTGCTGATTTTGCCAACACACAGAGACAGCTTTAGCCAACCAGAAATCTTTATCACGACCACTCCTTGCTGTCAGAATGATGACCTCAAAGACAAGTTAACTCAGGTCATGTTTTATGTGCTTGCTCTCCTCTGCTGAACCCCTTCCACCCTGACCAGCTCTCAAAGAGTGGTAGGAAAAGAATATTCTATCTGCATGAAACAAAGATATGAATCTATTAAAAAAAACAGATACCAAACTCTGAGAAACTGCCATCTGCCTAGAACAAAACCAGGGAACTGACTTACATTTTCACACTCAGAAGCTCTGGCCTCCACTGCCAGGCTTTCTCATTCCAAGATAGATGGATCATCAGAGGGCACTCCAGGAGGAAATTGCTTAAGTGGATAGAGATTTCAGATATTTGGAAATGCACATTTACCGTGCAACTGTAAAGTCCTAAAACTACAGTGCAGCTGGAATTTCATTTTCACATTTGCTGCTTTTCCTCCTCAAAAGCACTTCAAGAATGTATGGAATTTGCAGGAATTTGCAATCTGAATTCAAACTTACTGAGGCTGAAAACTCAACCATTTCTGTACTGGCAGTAAGTGAACATTAACCTCAAGAATAAAGGCAAATTCTGTTCCTGTATCCTCTTCTTCTGTCCTTGTCCTACAAAATGCCTTCACAGATTTTTAATGGGGTGAAGATAGAAGGCAATTCTTGCCACCTTCACCACAAAAGAAAGAAAAAAAAAAAAAATTGTAAACCGAATTTGTCTCTGTGCATTTACATATGCCTGAGCCAGTAATCATCATTAATGCCAGTAAGCAAAAGGAAATCTAAACCCTTCCACCTGCACATCGAGCTCACATATGTGCCTGAAAGCCACATACCACTATACAGCAATTACTCCTTTTACAGGAGCAGATGCTTTGCTTAGGTAAAAGTGATTTAAGAGAACTGAAATCTTTGAATGACAATGTCAACACTCTCCATATAACCAGCTATTAAGCACAAGGCATGCAGCCTGTGTTCTGCTGCATTCTGTACAACATTCATCCTAAAAGCACTACAGTCCTTTCTGGGAAAGGCATTAGATTAATTTTTCAGAGCTTTTCACTTTCCTGGACTCAGCCATCCTGCTGGCCTGCACTTTTGATAAACTTCCTGCTACTTTGCCCCTAGCCCAAACAGTTTACTTCTCTTCCTCCAATATTCAAGACACAAAACCAGCAGAGGCAGGCATTTGAAGTGTTATTGAGGAAAAGAAACTTCCTCTGAGAAGAATCAGAATACTGATACAGTTGTTAACATCCATTTTGAAGGGTGAGGGATTGAAACAGTGCTTTCCAGGCCTCGAATTTCACCTGGGGATTTCTTTGCAAGTGTCTTGGGCTTAAGCAGTATTTCAAATAAATTAGATGAGGGAATTCTCTCTTGATTAACACTAGAACAGATTTAATAAAACTAGAATTGCCAGTATGAGATAGAAAGAGAAATCTCACAGGGCTATTACTTCAAAACAAAAACTAGAATTCTCTCTCTGATTTCCAGCCAGTCAGGTATTCAGATGTAACATTGTTCCACTCAATTCAAGGAAAACAGATGGCATCTACCAGCCAAGGATTTGGACAGGTAGAACCATTTTTCATTAGGTTTTTAGAATCCAAATTTATAAACAAAAAGATCACATGGACTTCAACGCATAGACATATGTCTATGGAAAAGTGACAATGCCTTTTGCCTTCCATTCAGTAAACAGAATATTTAACAACTTTAGAAGAGGAGCCATTTCATCAACAGGAAGAGACAGCAGAGACCCTTACAATTACCTTACATCTTAGAATAACTTGCATTTTTACATCTTCAGACACACAAACCATTAGTGTTTGCACAGTAAATAGCAAATAAAACCAAACCTCCACAGCATTAAGAATTATAGGTCAATTAATAAAACACATAAATCATTTTGTATAAATGCTATGCCTTGTATCACATAATGGATGTGGATACTTCAGCACACACCGAAATGGTACAGTTCATACAAAATCCAGAGACTTTGCAATTTTGGCAAATCATGAATATATTTTTTTAAAAGCTAAACTTAAAATAATCTCATTATTATCAGCAATGAAGGAGAAAGAAGCAGCAAAACTCTTAATGGTTAACAAGCAGAAAGATTCTATGGTAAAAGTAAAGGAGAGGCATCGATGTACTCCTGACTCTGAAGGATTCAATTGAAATGAAACAGGTTTAAAAGCTCCAATTTCAGATTCTAAATGAATCCACATTCCACATTATCAGCAGGAACCTGCCTGAACAAAGAGGAAGTGATCTCTTCCTCTTAAGAGCCCAAAGGCCTCAGATCCCCTCAACTTCCCTTAGATGATAATTAATCATCAGTCCAATTGCCCAGCTGCAGAGTAAACAGGGGGAACAAACAGGAACAAACAGCGGAAGTATTACACCACATTGTCTCAAATTGAGCATGATTTACCACCATCTGCTCCTGGGGCCACAAACTGGAGCACAGGTTAGAAAGGAATTAGGTTTTTCTCTTGTTATGAACTCACTGCTCTTTTGCTCTTACCCTTTCCTCCGGGTGTGCACCTGTCTTGCTGTTCCTGTCTGCAGCTCCAAACCAGCCAGTGGCACATGGCAGCTAAGTCTTCTATGCAGGTTTTCCCTACATTCCTTCTACTTCTAGTATCTTTACCATTACATAATTAGTGTTTAAAAAAAATCTCCAAAGCATTCTCAATCTCAATATAATCTGTCCCAGGAAGAAGACAGTACCAAGCCTGTTGGTATAGAAAGACCAGACACTAATCTGGCAACCAAAATAAGGAGATGTGACCACAAAAGTAACATAAAGACATGGCTGGTCACAGCACTGTGACCTCAGAAAGAGCAGCAGTAGAGGTAGAAGTCATCCCAACTCTTCCACAGAGCACTTACACCAAGTACAGATGTGATGAGGCTAGTTTGCTCCATTCTCAGCCAGCAGGCAGATAAAGGGAGGATAAAAATTGAGTAGGGGAGAAGAAAATCAAGTGGGGAGCAATAGTTATGATACAGAAGGTTTTTAAAGAAAATCACTATGATGGTGGGAAAATTAGGGAAAATAAAAGACGACAAGGATGTAAAAAAAGGGCTGAGTGAGAGACATGACATTTTTAAAGTTAGTCAGGTTGGGGAAGGGCCCTGACAACCATTAGCTATAATCAAAGACTCTGAAACTTTCACCACTACAAGTAATAATCTAAGTTCCTTTAGCTTTTTCAGAGGAAGACACTTAGGATGGAGAGGTGGAACAGGCACATTTCCATTCAAAGGTTAACTTACAGTTGCCAAAATCTCTGACGAGAGATCAATGTAGTAATAGTTCTTCCATGAAAATGCAGTTAAAATTGAATCAGAATGGATTCAACATTGAACAATTTTAATGAAGCAGTGTCAAACAAGCACATCAACTTCTTAAAAACCAAGGAGCTCCAAAGTTTAATTACAAAAACATTGTACAGAAAACTTGGCATTTAAACAATTCCAAACACATTAATCCAGCAAATGGATTCTGCTTTCATATATTTCTCTTAACATTTCTTTAAGTGACAAAAGCATTTTATTCCGCTCTTCTCCTTGACACCCACTTCATTTTTTTTTTCATCAGTCAACACTGAAAACTGTAAACTGAAGTGACACTCTGAAAACACTGGAAAGACAAAATCCATTTTTATAGGGTTAATCAACATAAATAAGAAGCTTCTTAATGAGACAAACCATCATCTGTCACATCATCAGTGAGCAAGAACTCAGTCTTCCCCCAGACGCTTCAAGATGGATAATCCACCCCGCCTCCTTCCTTGTGGAAAAATGCAAGAGATTTGTCAGCCCCCAGCTAATAACATCACCTTAAATTTCCTATCCCACAACACTTGCATGCTTCTCAGCAGAGATGGATGAGCAGTGTCGACGAGCAAATTTCTGTAAGCAGGGCAGCCTGAAGCCATCTGACCTTACTGATGGATTGGATATGTTACAGCCAGGAACTGCATCCTACATTACATGGAATTTCTGGAGTCTTTATGGGATACAACTCCAGGTATTAGGTAGGATGCCACAGGCAGAACTTCAGGATTTTGTAAATCAGCTTTGGCTATGCAGCGCATTTTGGCCACTTCAACAGAGAGTCAAACATCACCAGTTCTAAAAAAATCAAGATACATACAGGAGATGAAGGTGTAGATGCTTCTTCTGGAGGCATTAACAACCTCTAGGATTTACAACATTCATTATAGAACCAACTACAAAAGTTCACGGCAGCATCAGCTGGTCTCATCCATGCTAAGGAGAGTGGAAGTCAATGCAGCAAACTGAGGTTCCTTTTTGTGAAGTCTTGAAAGCAAAACAGATAACAAGGGAAAGGAGTTTCCTCCCTGAAGGAAGACTTGATTTACATGGAAATCCTTGTTACTTGGCTACAGCAATAACCCCAGGAGTAAGCTGAGACCTGGCATACAAGGTGCTGACCTGAAGACAGCTCCAGGCCAGCACAAAGTCCATGTGTACAGCACAGAAAAAGAAGAAACTGCTGTTTAATCTTCAAAATATTTGTGTCATGGGTACATTGAAGTGATGTTGACAGCAACACACTGCAGTAATGAAAGCAACCTCCAATTCATAAAAGGGAATCTTAACAGATGTCTAAAGCAGGAGCAAAGAGATTGTCATTTGGGAGCAAGAGCATTTCAACCATCCCCATAAAGCTCAGAGATGTCCAACAAGTGCTGAGCCAAAGTCAGAATCAACAATTTGACAGGAACCAAAGGGCAGGAAAAGTTTTGCATAAACCAGTGGGTGCCTCAGCTCTGCCAGGAGGTGTGGTGTCACTCAGCAAGATCAGACTCAAACGTGCAGAGCTCTATTCAATGCAAGTGAAAGGCCATTTAGGTCAGCTGGAACATAAATGCTGAATGCTATGGGCTCCGTGGGCAGTACTTGAACTGTACAAAAGGTGAGAGCAGAAACAAGCTGTAATGCTTAGTTCTGTGGGCTGCTATGTGCACCTAGCTGCTAATAACCTTCTCTGCTCTAATAATTCATGCAAAAATATATGTACTGCTTCCAGACACATTGCTTCCCAGCACAGCAATGTCAGCAGGGCAGGGAGGGAAAAAAAATGCTATCTCCATGCCCATTTCTCTTTTATGGAAAACTGTTTTCCCCATGACATCATTCTTTCAAAAACAAGGCAATAACATTAAATTAGACTGAACAATGTATCAGAGGAAGGGCAACCTTTGTGAGTTCAGTCTAAACCAAAGAATCCCATCTTCCCTACTAAGAAGAACTAATGTTTCATTTTCTATCTTGATTTCCACTGATCTTTGTGATAGTAAAATGCTCCAGCAAACGTTTTCAAGAGATAACAAGAGATCTTCACAGAAGAACAGGATGCAATGTGCAAGAGAGGTGCTTGAAGAGAGGAAAGAGAGGAAGTCTGTCTCACAGTAGAATCAAGCCACAAAGCATCAACCACAGCCAGTCTCTAGCAGGGAGCAAACTCACATTGTAGGAATTGCAGGCTAACACAAAAAAACCCAGGAATCTGCTTAAGAAAACTCCTATAAACGTAGCAGGAGGTGTAGGACAAGACAGTGCACCAAGGAAAACTCCCTGTTAGAGCAGAGAACACAAGCGCTGCTATCCAGTACTGCAAGAATCAGGGAACAAGATCAAAAGAAGAAAAGTAAAGTGAAGGAAGGTAACCCCACAGGATAAACATGAAAATAAACCAAAAGACACTAGAAGACATTAGGCAATATAACACATCAAAGTTATTACTACAACATAGATGCTGACTCCATTTCACAAGCTGAGATTTCATCTCCACAGTCAGCCAGTCCACAGAACGCAGGCACCCTCACACCCAGCAAAATCCATAAAAAATGTAGATTGCACAAAAGTTGCATGCTCTTAAATGTTCACACAGAGGACAGTTCCAAATGTTTAGTGCGCGGTGTCCGTGGCTTCTTAAGATCTTTTAATGCATTGATCTGTTTGTCTCCCTGACAAAACACACAGGCAGGGCCCAGGGCAAACCTGCCATCCTGCCTCCCACCCTAGGCTTTCCCTCATGGCTTCTTATTCCACACTGGCCAAAAAAATTTTGTAAAGCTTCCCCGGGTCACGAGACCTGCAGACGAAACAGAAAAATAAGGGTTAGAAGACTACAATCTGCCAGGACTAAACAGGCACCATGACATGGGTTTGTGGATGTTTGATCTGAAAACACAATATTCAGTACAGTAAAGCAGCCTCCAGAGACACAACCAAACTGAGCTGCTGTTTTCATCCAGTGCTGAGTAACAAAACCCTTCCTCCTCTTCTTCCCATAAACTGTTTGCACAAAGAAGTTTTTAGCATTCAGCACAGAAAACCCGAAATATTCACCAATACAGTCAAATAGTCCCTAAATGTACCAAGCCACCAAAACCCACCTCAGGTCTGTGAAAGAGTTGTTTTCAGGAGCATCATGGCACAGTTTTCTGTGGTATGGATTTGTGATGTGTCTCAACCTCAGACCACTTGGTTGACAGAGATTACATTCAGAATTAATATACTTCAAATGCACATTAACAAAGGGACACTGATGATGACAGTTTGTTGCTATAGTTTATCATGTACCAGCTGAACCTTTTATCCAAAGCTTCCTTGTTTTCTAGGAAATCTCTACCATTTTCTAGGTTTGCATCCAACAAAACCCAACCTTCCTCCTTCCAAAATTTTGTCTCAAAATATAATCATTGCCAAATGAAAGTCAGTGTAATTAACAGTCCCATTAATTACTTGATCATTATATTCAGTTATATGAATATCATTATCCAGTGAAACTATGTGATTATTAATCACATTTTTAATTGCCTTACACTGTTTTGCTGCTGAAAAGAGGGAAGGCGTTGGTAGGAAAAAGAAAAAAAGGAAGGGAGTACTATTTCTGAAATAGAGGTTAGAAGGAAGAATTTTAAAGCAAGAATTACTTTTTCTAAATCAATTACAGCTAAATCCAGCTTATCCAAGAAGATTGTATCTGCATGTTTAGGAACACAGAAATTGTCCATCCTGTAGGAAAGATGAAGCCATCTGGCAAGAGAATGAAAGTCTAGATTTCAGTAGCTTTGAGATATGATTTTTCTAGCAAGGTGCTTAAAGGACAAATATCCATTTCTGGGCCTGGCATACCCTTCTAATAACTGATGGATGAGAAACTGCTTTCCCTCTTAGCCCTTCTGTAAAACCTCCCCTCCCAATTCTCTTTCTGAGCCTGAGAACTAATTGAAAACAATACACAAAAAGGAGGAGGTTGATGAGCTGCTGAAAAATCTCAGACCTGGATCGACAAGCTGTTCCCTTCACAACTAGCAGCAGTAAAGGCACTTCTTTATTCTGCTGGGAGCTCAGTCATCTCTTAGAACTACAGTCCGTTCCATCTGGCTACCCTCCAGAAGGACAATGATCTCCCAGCTAAAGCCACACTATAATGGGAAATGTGCAATTAACTGTTCTACACAGCACCACAAAAGGTCAGAATCAGAAAGGATGAAAAACCCTGTCTTCGTATTTGCAGATGGCACAAGGCAGCTTTATTTGCATTTCTAAACAGTATTCAAGACATGTACAGTAGATCTCTACATAATAAATGCCTAAAGAATGAAGGTATGTACTTTGTTAAAATAAAAATAGGCAAACTCCTCATGGCTGCCTAGTGCTGTGCATCATGGGGAAGTGGGGGAGTGAGAAGTGTGAGAAATGCAAAGCAGCACAGTAATGCAGAAAGTCTGGTATTTACTTATTTGTTAATTTGTTTTCCTACTCTGTTCTCTATTACAGTTTTCTAAGCTGTTAAATAGCATCAAAAATACAGAATCATGAGCTCAATAATAATCTATGCACAAACCACATAAACATGAGTCTCAGCAAACGTTATGTACAGCTTAAACCATACCTCAGTGTTCCATCTGCATCTAAACCTTCCTAATTAGAACAGCTTGACTACAGTGGCTACAGAGCAGAGGTAGGGCATTTTCAGTTTATAAAAGAATTGGGTTCACCTGTAACCTCTTGAGACAAATAGGATTTCCCCGTGGCCATCAGTTTCTACAATTACTGCTGAAATCTTCAGATTTACTTCACTCAAGAAAGGAACCTTCTTCTAAATTAGTCACCCTGTTACCACTCTCTGTCAGAACTCTCACCTTATACAAATACATAAAGATCTTGCAGCTAAAGGGAATTTCAGATCCCTTTAATGCCGTGGAATACTTTCAGCCCAATTTGACTTTCATTAAGACAACCTGCTCCTGCAGCTTTGAGGAAGAAACCTTTTTGATTGTACAATATGGTGATCAGCACAGCAATCAGCACCAGAACTGGTGCCAGAGGCACAGAGCAGACACCAAGAGCAGCTTGGGAGAGAACACTTACCCTGCCACTAACGCTCCAGCCTGTTGACCACGTCCCGCACCGTGGCAATGAGGTTCTCGTTCTCCTGTGGGTTGGCCAGGATAATACTGTGCAGTCTGTTCATGTAGGAATCAATAGTTTCCATCGTGGGGGTTTCCCCACTGCCTACAGTGAACATAGTGAAATGAGCCACAAAGTATTTTGATGAGCACAGCAATTCAAAAAAGTTAGCACTATGCTAAGGGTAATTCGTGCCAACACACAAATTGCTATAGGAGGTGATTTTGCTATGCACCACCTCTTGTGACAGATTCTGCTAAACAATGTCCTCCTAACTCCACAAAGCAAGTAGTTCCAAGGATATCAGGACTAATGAAGCATGGTTCTCTTTGATTTGGGTCTCATAGTTGATTATAACAAACTCTTTCAGCTGGGCATTCATAGAATCTAAGTGGGTTCCCTGGCAGCTGACAATACAGACACAGCCTTTATTTTAATCAAGGAACTTGCAAGTCTTGTCTATTCTATTTAGTAACATTTTCATAAAACAGTGAAGGAGAGCAAGGACTGAATATGTGTCTTACTTTATTAGGAAGAGTAAGAGCAATAAGAAAACAAATGTCATGTCGAAATAAAGCACTGACTCTACACTTTCCACTGCATACATTTTAGTATTTTACTATCCCATGCAAGAAAAGCTCAGAAACAGCCACGAGCAAAGAAGTACAACAGCAGACCGTGTGTTCTCAGCTCACAACATCACAAACACGAGCAGCTCAATTCCCCTCTCTCACCTGGCAGTGGGACTCCAGCGAAGCTGCTGGTCAGTGCCTGGCGCAGGGTTTCGAGGTGCTGCTGCAGCACAGTGTTCCTGCTCCTCTCCTGGATCACATCCACCTCCAGCTTCTCCACGGCCGTGCGCATGCTCTCCACGTGTTTCTGCAGGGCAGCGTTCCTCTCCTCAAACTCCATGTTGGATTTGCGCAGCTGCCGCAGCTCTGCCTCCCGAGCTGTGAACATCAACCCATTCCCAGAGAGTCAAAAAACTGCAAAAAACATCCCTAGGACTGCTAGGCAATGAGGCAGAATGTTCTGGAGCGCTCAAATGGTAATTACAAACAGTGCAGATGTGGTTTAGAGATAAAAAGCATCACAACATGGAGTGATAACAGCACCTACAGTAGCACTTTTAAATAGAGTTCATTCCTAGAGAGAGACAAATCAGAAAACATTCGAAGAATCAGAATGGAAGTGAATGAGGGAATTGATCGGGAAGGAAGACTGCAAGACTGATTAGAAATACAATCAGAATGACAAAGTTTAGCAGCAGTGCTAAGAATCCTGCAAACAAGACAGCAGTTACAAAAATAATTTTCTACTGACCATGAAAAGTATCTGAATCTAAATTCTGTTCAGTCAAGAAGTCTTCAAGAAATCTGACAAAAAATACTCAACTCTTGAGACACACAGATATGAAAACCAGAGTAACAGAAAATATATCGGTGCAATCTTCCACATACAGGGGAAATAAAATACTGCTAACCAGTCTGAATCACCATCAGGATACATCTTAGATATTTCTTAGTCCTATGGAACAGTAGCTTGGACTGGCTGGAATAAACATCAGAAACATTCTCAAAAAAGGCTAATTTGGGAAGAGAATGCCAGGAAGAATTGCTTTTCAGCCATTGTGCATATACAGAGGTAAGGTAATAGCAGAAACTATATCCAAGTCTTGACTTGAGTTGAGATGGGAGAGTGCAAGGACTCTTTAGCTGGACAGCATTTACCAAGAACCTTGGAAAAGCAAGAAGGAAAGGGTCCTGCAAAAGCTAAACTTACCTTTACTATGATTCAGGAACTCTTCTGTGAAGATCGGAATATCAAAGACAGATCTCTCCTTTGTATCTGTTTCTTTCTACAACAGAAAGAGTAATAACATAGCTAAACAGGTTTTGTTTCAGGAATTCATTTAACTGTTCTGATCATGAGAACAAAAGGCCAAGGGGACCAAAACCTAAGGCAGCTAAAAGCTGTATGGATTATGGACACTTACAGCTCCTACCAAGAAAGGCCAAAGGATGTCTTAGATTTTGTTGATTAGACAGAGGTCTAATCAAACATCATCAGGAAATAACATAGAACATATTAAAATATACTCTTTCATCCTAATGGCATTATACATGAGAATTATTCAGTTTTAAAAACTATCTGAATGCATTTACATTTTCCACCATCAACCAACTGACATGCTCTGAAATAGTCTTTGCAGGAATATCCACAAACAGAAGACATAGTGAGTAAAATCCACAGTAAGTTTCATGGTTCTTTGGCCTTGCCAAAGCAAAAAAGCAAAAAAGACTTTTAAATCAGGAAATGCTCTACAACTTAGTCAAAGAACTGTACAAAATGTGATTTGACTCAAGGCAAAAACCCCCTACTATAACATACTTCAGTCACCACATCTAAATCAACAGGAATTAATGCTTGTTTTAGCACCTAAATCATTATGGACAAAGCCAATGCAGATTTGGTTTGATAAACTGCAGCAACTACAATCAACCTGTAACTGAACACAGAAATAAAGTTAAGTAGGAAAGAGTCTCTGTGGACAACAAAGGCTTTTCCCAACTCTCAAACACCATGGCTAATAACATGCCACAAACTCATCATCCAGAATTGCACTGTTACACATGACTGGTGTCCTCCAGCAGTCAACCTCAACGTTTGACAGCTGATAAGGGAATTCTGGCCTCTGAGTTCAGAGTATCTTGGTAGTATCTGCCACACAGAGGGGTACATGGGGTGACCTGAATGCCATCTGACAGTCACCCAAGACAGACAAGGCTAGATGGAACTACAGCTACTCTGTCTTTCTTTAAGGAGACAGACTGCCCATTGATTGCTTTTAAAGATAAACTGGTTGTTATTGTCTGGCACAATTACAGTTGAGGAGGTCTGTATTTACTGAGTGAGAACTCAAACTTCACTTGGCCTGAATCAACTGGAGACACATGAGAAACAGGCAAGACTGGAGGGAAGGGCAGCTCTTCCCAGCTCTGTGAGGCACCAAAGGCTTTATCTGGGGTTCATAATCACACGGTGCTTTTCACTGATGTTGTTTTATGTGCTGCTACAGGGCAAATGTCTCAATAGTATGTTTAGAAAGAAGTCGTACACAGAAGTGTGAATAAGGCATTCATTTTGTCTGAATGCTGCCTAGATGGCCAAGAATTAATTTCACCCCAAAATCCAGGATCTCAACATTAATGTGCACTAAGAAATGTTGGCAGTTATGAAGCTTGGTTAGAACACTTACAGAACAGCCATCTCTAACATTCTAATTCATGCTCACTATTACTACCTGTGTGCAAAGAGCCACTGGCTCGGATCATCACTGGCTCCTACACAATAGATGGAGGAGTAGAGAGTACTACAAAGAGAAGGTATTCTCTTTGCAGCCCTAGCATACAGGTTCTTCGGGTAAAAAACAAAAAAATATTAATGCTTTAGATGTAACTGTACAGCTTCCAAAAGGCAAGAAATTCTGCTAAGCAGAAGAATGATCATTAAAACCATCAGCACTCTCCCATTACAAAATACATTACCCAGCACATAAAAGATCCTCTTGAGAACCCTGAAGTACTTAAGCCACTCTGAAGTTCACTGAAGATTAAAATCCTAAGGCTTTGATTACCTCCTATTGAAAAGGACCCAGTCTGTTCAGTTCATGTATCATTTAGTCATACCTCAAACCAAAAGAGAATTAAAATTGTTTCTATCATTTGCCTTAAGTAAGATTGAGATGCTTCAAGAGTCAACAATCTCATCTGGTTATTAAAAACGAGGCTGAACTTTGAAGATTCTGCAATGAATCAGACTTGAAGTTCTTAGAGACTCGGTGAAGTATGATAATGAGATAGCTGAGATCTTGGGGGGTTTAAGCTCACCTCTCCTGCCATGGTCAGGCTGCAGACAGTGGAAGGAACAGATACAACAATAGAACAATGGAGAACAATTATTCAGGGGTTTAGTCACTGCTGATGACAATAGTTCCAGTGTATATTGCTATAGATCATGTTTATGAAATTAGAATTTGAAAGAAGAAAAATGTTCTATTTCATGCCCATAGTTGAACTCAGGGAACAGTGTCTGCATGTTTTTCAAGGCAATATCTATTAAAAGTTTTCTCTCATCCTTTAGTTATATTTTATTATAATTATTATTTGAATTGCCCATCACAAAACTCTTTAGAGATCAACTCTATGTACAATGTTTAAAATAACTTCAAACACGGACTCACAGAAACTACATCATAAACAGCTAAGTGGAGCAAGGGAAAGAAAGAAGCTTTCTTTGACCTTATTTTCTGATTTTCTCTCAAGAAATAATTTCATCAGCTTGTATGTGCTAATCACAAAGACAGCAACAAAAGTCAGTGTGGACAGGAGAAAGCAGCAAGTTGACAAAAAGCTTTAACCTCATTTCCAGTAACAACTTGAGCTTCTGAAAACAATGTATGTTTTTTCTGCTTATTTCCCACCTATACCAGATTATACTACTTGACATCCCTGCACAAAAGATGTGATAAGCACATCAGGTGATAAGCATGTGGGATTTTATGAATATAAAGGTGAAAAACACCAAGTCATCAAAGGCACGGTTCAGAGTAGGATGTCTGACTGACAGGTTGATGTTCAGCTGCATCTGATGAAGCTTAAACGTCCCACAGGGTGAGGAGAACTCGTTTTTAACTGCATTTATGATGTGAAAGATCAGCAATGATAGCTTGAATTTGAAGGGTAAGAGGGAAGACTGCAAATTTGTAGTTTGCCATCTGTATAACTTAGATGTTATGAAACGGTCACAGTCAACCTAGAACTTGAAGCCTTCAGTTGTTATACAGTTACAGACAAACTTGGATTCAGTGATTGTAGAATCAGAAAACCTGGGGACCATGTACTTCTAAAGGATAATCTCACTGCAAGCACTTCCTTTAGGAGTTAATAAAAGGCATATAAAAAACATGCTACCAAAACATTTTCCTGAAAGTTCCTTCAAGACCAGTAGTTGCCTTTCAGCAGTGCTCAGCCTTGTCACTACTGTAATGAACACATTAGAAGCCAACTAGATTGCTTTCCCAAGGCAAAAAACCTCACAAAGAAAAACAGATCTTTCAGAAAGCCCTATTGCTTACAAGTGAAGAGGCTGTGTATAAACAAGATTTTTTTTCCTTGCTCTTTGTTTGCAATTTATTGGTAACCATGAAAGAAGCTCTGTGGCCCTAGGTAATACAACTCGAGAAAGCTGCAGCGTCTCAAGGAGAGAGAAACCACAGTCAGCCAGGACACATAAGATTTGTGGTAAGATGACTGTGCTGCAGTTGATGAGCTCTATCTCCAGACATTATCACTCTTTTCCAATATTTAAATGTGCAGAGGGCAAGGGAGGGCAGGAGGAGGTTTAAGCCAGAGATTTTCCAATTATTTGACTGCTTTATCCATTTTCTCGTTTTCTTCTCAAGGAAGCCACAAGCATTTGTGTTACTGCAAAAAATCAGTACCTGGAACCAGCCACTTAAAGGTGCTAACTTGACAGGTTTATTGAGGTCTCACACTATTTTTGAATTCTTACCATTGCATTACAGAACAGACTTATGTTTTAAGTGTACCCTATGCTCCATTTCATCTATCATTTATACCTGCCCAAGACCTACTAAATTCTGTTTTGTCATACCAGTGAGTGTAATTCTAAGTTGTTTCTACGTTTTCAAAACCTGCATTAGGAAGAGGAAGAATTCATACTCAAGTTCTGATAAACTGGGTTTTGACTTCACTAAAAGTTTTTTTTCACCTGATCTAAATGTCGAATTAAGAGGTTTACCTCATGATCATGAGCTGGCTGTCTTGCTCCATCTGAAAAAAAAAAACAAACAAGAAATCTCTCAAAATAAGCAAAATCTAAGAAAACACGAACCAAAGAATTAAGGCAGTTACATAACCCTAATTAAACAACAATTCTAGAGAGACTTGTGCAGCTCTCCTACAAAGTCACAGAGAAGCTGTGCCCGACTTTGATGCTCTTAAAGCATATCCTCCAACACAATCTAGACACAGTTAAATTCACGTTAAGTACCTTTACACACAGCTGAGGTACACGCTGTGGGAAGAACACATTCACTTTTTAACCAGGCTTTAAATCCAAGGCTTTAAAGGAGTGTCAGGATACACGACTGGCTGGGAATCTTTTACTGTTCTAGCTAGGCACATACTTTTGTCCTATTCAATACCTTGTCTGTGTGATTTGCCTTTTTGTCTGTCCTGTGCTTTCCTGCTAAAGACTTTGTAGGCTTCAGTCTTCTGATACTGCTCCAGCTCCCGCATGTAACGCTCCTTATCTCTGTCTGCTTCATCAAGGTATCGCTGAAACAAAAAAGTCCAAGAGTTTCAGGGAGTTTCCTCCCCTTCAGGAGGAAGGGAAGAGAAACAACTTGTCAGACGAAGTGCTGATCCATTTCACCTATGCAAACAGGAGAAGAGTGAAGAAACAATGAGGTACAAAGACATAAGATCTTTGGATAAAATTACTGTACTCTGGTGCATATATATATATATATATATATATCTCCCATTTTCTCTTTTTTACAAGAACTCTTCTATTAATTTTTTTTTTTTTGCTAGGCCTAGGAGTAACTTACTACTAAGCTACTCTACTCAATGGAATGTTACCTATACGTTACAGACCAAACGCTTCTGTGGGCAGGATGAAGTGCTGCCAAACAATAACCTCTAATCAGATTACTCTTTATGGTTCAGACCTGTAACAGTGGAGTTACAAATACACTCTTGTTTTCATGCCCCACAGACAAAAAGCACCACCACACACCTGGCACATCTGAAAGGTGAACAAAACATCATGGCTATTGCAAAGAGCAGTGCAAAGATAAAAGAGCCTGGTTTTAATTGATATAATCTATCTGAATTTTGGTTAATAGAAATCTTTAATTGATATAATCTATCTGCATTTTGGTTATTAGAAACCTTTTTTATTAGCTTAAAGATGTTTCACATCTGCACGACAGCATGAGCTTAGCTGGAGAATTCTTCAGGGGAACTGATGAACTGAAAAACATTTAATGAATGGTCACTATGTTTACTAATGGGATCCTTTCAAGAAAAAAGTTGCTCTCCCAATTTTTTTCTCCAAATGAGTTTAAAATTCAATGAATGTAAGAATTAAATCAGTGAACCTTAGTCACCTGGTATTTTCTTTAAGTCATCGTAACAATACATTTAAGTTATGATTTCCATACATTTGCAACAGTTTTGACTCTGCTGATGACAGTGATAACATTCTGGACTGGGGTGCAAATTTGGTGATGCTGGGTTGGCATTGCTTTTGGACATGTATTTGTCTGTAAGATATTAATTCTTTTTTTCCATCTCCAGCTATATGTTGCTGAAAGGGCTCAGCAGTCTTCCCTTGATCTGTTCCGAGTTAGAAACTTACAGCTTTCCTCAAGGACAGATTCCCTGGGGATTTAAAAAGCAGCATGCAGAATAGAGATTTGAACTCAATTTCCTTTTTCCAAGGTTAAAAATCTGCCTGAGACATGATAAGAATATGTTAAAGTGCAGGGGACAGAAAGGCAGATGTCTTTTTCCCTTCTCTCCCAGCAGACATTTTCCTCACCGCAAGACACCCTCTCCATGGATGTAAATTTCCAACTTCACACAGCAGCAATTCTGACTTTTCTCTAAGCATCACCATTCTCACTATCCCTGCTACCAAATCAACTGCTTTGCCTTGCCACATATTTTCCATTATGGTTAAATCACAGTGCCTATGCACCATTTTATATCATCTCTGTAAGTTGTATTCTACAAGCTTAGTAAAAAGCAACAAAAGGAAATCTTGGGGGTTTTTTGTCTCATCTCATTTTTCATTACACCCTAAAAGTATTTTTCCAAGTTCAAATATGAAGATTAAATACATATGAAAGCATTCAGTTTCACTGAGATTTAAAAACTGCTTTTCAGTAATCTCCAAGTGGCAATCAGATGTGGACAGTAGGACCCATTAGCACTTAACCCACTAACAAGGTCCACTCCAGAAGGCCCTAAAAATCAGCCCAAACATGGCCTTGAGCTTCACACACTTACCAGATTGTGCAGAAGGCCACAGGACTCACAGTTAGGAGGTATCACATCCCAAGACTGTGGCCTTACAAGTCTCAGATGTATCTGAGTTGGGACAGCAGAGTTACATCCAGATGGATCACATGAACTGTGGGATGTCTCATTAGAGCAACCCCCACGTTCTGGATGTGTTCTTGCCTTACCTAGCGGATACAGTTCTTCCCCAGGTAACCCCTGGAGGAGATGCTATGGCCCTGCCAGGGTTCATCATGAGAACCTGTGCCCCTCATTTTGAAATATCCTCCTAAACACAAATGCGACAAAAGCCTGTGCCGCCTTCCTCACTGAACAACATTCCCATGGAAATTTCCATTCCCATGGAACAGCAGTGACATGCAGCAAGGACAAGGAAGTGCAGTGGTACCCGTTTCTCCTCAGGAGGCAGCTTGCTCCACTCATTGCCCAGCATCCTGGTGATCTCTGGGAAAGGGACTTCGGGCCTCTTTGCTCGCAGCTGCTCCCTGCGCTCATTCATGAACCGCACGTACCCGGTGAGGGGGGATTTGGGGGCATTGGTGTCCCTGAGGGGTTTCTTCCTCTTTCTCCCTTTGGCCCAGCCTCCTCGCTTGGTTCTTTGCTGCTGCACAATGAAAAAGGAAGACAATTCAGACTACTGCGTAAAAACAACCACCTCTGGAAGGAATAAACAACTTCAGTTGGACATGGCTGCAATCCTCTCGATGGATGCAGGTTTCAAACCCTACTTTACAGCGATCCTGACTTTTGTCTAAACAAAGCCAAACAAGTGTCAGTGTGAAAAGTAGCTTACAGTTTCTCCTAGTCCACAGGGACAACAAAATAACATTGGCATCAACTTCTGATTGTAAAATCACAGGGACTGATAATCCACAACATGTTGATCTCAACTAATGCAACTGCAAATGTTTTTTAATTACTTGTTTGCTTGATTTTAGTTTTTCTTGGCCTCACTTACCCTCCCCTGCAAGTCATTTACTTCAGGAGGGTTTTGGGAGAGATTTTGTGTATTAGTTAATAATTGACAGGTAGTTATTTTGCACCTTCCAGATCTTTATCCCTCATGCACAATGTGCCCAGAATGTGGGTGTAAAGACAGTATACAGGCTTTTCTACTCTCATCTGTTCAGTAGATTGTCTTTCCCACTAATCACCTCCAATGGAGCAACAAACAAACTCCAGAGGAGGGAATACTGTAAGATGTGTTTGGGGCTGTGAGTTCACAGGAATAACATTATTATCACTCATCCTCTTGGCTTCAAACTATTTCTACAGCCATCTCTGGACAACACTCTTTTCTAATGCTATGTAACATACAACTATTTTCAGTACTTCTAATCTTTCCCCAGATAAACATGTTCCTGCCATCGTGTTACTTTTGGTTTCCCTCCTGGAATTTTACTACTTAATTAAAAAAGGCCCTTACAGCTGAAAACAAACTACAAGGAGGAATATCAAATACATCTATCAAAAAAAAAAAAAAAAAACCCCACAAAAAAAACAAAAAACAAAAAAAAAAACCCAACCAAACAACAAAAAAAACCCTAACACAGAAAACCCCAAAACCACTTCCTAGTCCAACTTCAGGTCCTTCAGGATTTAGACACCAAAAATCATTGTTGGATGGTACACAAAGTATAGCTTAAAGTAGTAAAAACATAATGGTTTTAAAGACATCAGTTACTAGCAGAACAGCACAATGGTCTTACTTTGCTGGCTCAGAAGAGAGAAGATAGGTTGTGGCAGCTGAACATTCAGTCCTGAATGCAGCACCAGCTTGTGGGCCCCTCTGGCTAAGCTGAGACCCATGTGCTGTTCCCTGCACATTCCAACTGCCAGCTATCTGTGTGCAATTGTGCAACACAGCAGAAAACTAGGAAACCAGAAGATGAAAATGGCAAACGGATAAAAATTTGTGATCCTATTAAAAAAACCTCTGAGCAGGTAAGACAATATAATGGCCAAATTCCATGCCTTTGCTTCATTGAAGAGTTACTATTATTTCATCTCACCTCCTCCTCAGGCTTCTGCTCAGTGGTTTCAGCAGCATTAGAAGACTCATTTTGCTGCTGCTGAGCCTGTGACAAGTCCTCCACCAAATCTGGATTATTCACAGGCTGTGAAGTTCCACCACTGAATGAACTCTCCGAATTAGCTAATCTGAAAAAGCACAGAAGTGGAGAACAAAAAATTTAATCATCATCCTTGAATCACTTCCTCCCTAATCTCCTAAAATATGCAAAAATATTGCAAATACAGTCATTCTCACATTAGCAAGAAAAAATGGGATTTAAAAGTGATTTTTTAATCTATCCATGCAACCACTACAACGACCACAGTTCCTATGGACTTTCAGGCACAGTTTGATTTTTAAAGTGGTATTTTGTTTCATTTTTAGTGAAACATTTGATTACACAAACAACTTGCAAGCAAGTGCAGGTTTGGATCAGAAACCAGACAGCATGAATCTATCCTTCTTCAAAAGTACCAGAAGGCATTTGAAATGAGAAGTTTCATCATCAACCAAGACAGACCTTTCTGGATGTGTTTAATATATTTCTCCCCAAGTACATTTATAGGTCTGTGATTTGGTGTGATCTTGGATTGAACTTCATTCCACACAATCTCCTGTTCATACATGTGGGTATTTAAAGACAAACATGACTAGGTCCCAACAGGATCCAGAATGGCCATTACTTAATTTTGCTGCAAGAGCTGTATCAACCTGCCTTACTCCAAAAAAGGGCAAGATGTCTGCAGGAAAAAAGAAGAGTAAATGTGCAGAAATACTTCTGAAGGTAGACTGACAGTGACGAACACAGATTTTGGGGCAACAACCCCCTGGACAGTCTCAAAACTGTGCTCAGTATGCAAAATAATATAAGATTTTTGGACTCATCTCAGATTCTAAACCCTTCTTGAGGCTAAAGAATATTTGGCCTTACCCAGTTACATGAAAATTCCTTTAACAGCATGCTTCATGTTTCTTTTGTTCATTTAATCGAGTCTAAAGCTACCCATGTCTTTGGCAAATCTTAAATATTCAAAATAACTTTTCCTATTGATGTAGAATACAGCTATAAAAAATTGATACATATTAACAGAATTGTTATTTGAATGCCCATGGGAATATCTGTCTTCAGAGAGAACAGCATATTTTCATTACTCACTACAATCAGCAATTGTGCCATAATTACTGGCAAAAGGCTGGAGAGATCCACAGCTGACTTGGAGACACCAGACTGAGCTCCTATTACTGACAATTAGGGAGCAAGGGAACAAAGCAGGCACCCTCCCATAAGTTAATTATATTTGGTATGTGTCAAAAAAAATAGGAACAACACAGCTCTGGATTCACTGTTAGGGTTGGAAGAGTATTTCAGTTTTCCTCTCCATTCCCCCTTAGCAGAGAAGCTCTTTAAACTACACCTACAAGAAAAACTTCATGTGATGCAGCCATTTGCAGCAAACACTGACAAAAGCTCGGCCAAAACATTAATACCTCTTAAAAACAAACCTCATTTGAACATGGACATAATTTGGCACCAACAAGTTTGAAGTCCCAGATAAGTAAATCCAAATTTAGACCCATTTGAAGTGAAAGTGTTCACATTCATTTTTACGGGGCTTTGCTTGACTGCAAAGTCTGAATTTTACTGTCTGGTGCTTTGCAAAACAGAAAAGAAGCTTCAATTATCGAAACACAGTAAAAATTCCATGAATGCTTAAAAGAAAACTTCTCTTGGCATTGTGATTTTAAGAAGCCATTGTTGCAGTTTGTAAAAGCAGGGTCAGACTGACAAAAATGAGATATCAGTGATCAGTTTCAGAGATCATTGATGAACAGTGTATCTTTAATTGAAATCATTTACTTAGCAGGGACCACGATGGCTAATGGATCCTTCCTCTCTGTCCCCATAATGCCACTTGTCTTAAGACTGAAATCCTAGGGATTTAGCTTTTAAAGCTAAGAGATACTAAAGAACACTTTGTGACCACTTCCATCAGCTCAGGAGAGTTCTGCTTTCTCCTAAACAGAGTCCTGTGATCTTCTATTAAGGCCATGGGAACGTTGCAAGATTGAATTCTGTTGGTTTAGTTCTCTCTTTAAAAATTACTTAGAATGCCCTTCTCCCACTGAAACAATTTCCCTGACAAGTGCAGAGGTAGGATCTACCTGCTGAAGATGAAAAAGGAGTTGCTTACCCAGTTACATTAATTTCACTACCTTCCTTAGATCCATCCTCATCTGTAAAAAGTGGAGGAAGATTGGAGCCAGCTACCAAGTTCTCCATACCTCTGGGGAAAAATAATAAAGGTAAAAAAGGTTAAGTTAAATATGTCATTGTTTCCCTTCAGCAGCACTTCAATTCAAATGACACAATATACAGGAAATTTTTACCCTATGAACCAATTGGCCAGTCACAGCTGATTGGCTTCAGGACAGATCCTGTGGTCAGATATGCTTAGGGGCAGAGAACAAAGACTGTAAATGACACTTCAATTCTGAGTTTCCATTTTAACTGAGCTCTGTGCCAGTGCCATAGTGCTGCTGGAAACCCCTGCAGTTCTTTTATCCCTCAAGACAAACCTTCATTCACCATAGTCAGCACACAGGTAGGTAGATCCTGCTCTTCCAGTCCACCTGCCAGATTATTCTTCACAGTGCACCCTTCACCAGAGGTTTGTGTTGACCACAGAAGAAAACTGAAACCAAGTCCCCCCTGAAGTTTCAAACTAAGATTGTACTAATTATTCCTTGTCCAGATTTTCACAATTAATGCATGCATGCAGTTGAGCACTAAGTAAGAGAACAGCTGCTTAGAATATTTTATCTTCAATCCCATAGAACAGTTGCTGAAGCAAGTGGTTTAAGGACTGTATATTTCTCCTTGAATACAAACTGCCCCCAAATTAGGTGCAGTTCCATCTGTAACTTTGTGGCCTGTCACAGGAATTTATTGTGAGAGACAAAATCTGAAACTTTATTAATTTATCCCCTTCCTTACTAAAATACAAAACTGTTGTATTTTAATGGAAAAAAACCCAAACAAAACCTAAAAGTTTTAAACTCACTCTACGATTATGAGTTGCCAGTCAGGCCATTTTGAAGGGCCATACTAGTTAAATTCCTGTTCCTTCAATTTGGGAGTCACCTTTGATGAGCAGCAGATACTCAATTGCTGCTGTCCCTTTCATCCAGTACATGGGGGAAGCTTTGGGCCTCGAGGGACTGAGGAGAGCTGTCACCTTGTACTGCTTTTTCCTGAGTTGGTGTGCTTTCCATTCAGCACTGAAATCCAAGCAATCTGAGAATAAAATCCTGCTTCACGTTTTGAATATTAGATGTGTTTCCCCATATCCCACATCCAGTTCCAAAGGTAGATGTTTTCTACAGATAGAGGTCGCTTCTTCTTGCATCTTATAGATTTTGCAGATCTCTATCACAAGTGTGACATGGATGACATTCACCCTTTTCTCTTCTGCTTTTCCATCTGCTGAGATTCTTAGACCACCCTTAAGGATCCCATCATCCTGACTCCTCATCTAAAAAACAATTAAAGCTAAGCAGACTGCTCCTAGGTGATAGAGACATGAATCTCTAGCAGAGGAACACCTTTACTTGTGTATAGGAAAGGCTCATCCAGGAGTGAAGAAAGTGAATTCCTGCTTTGCCATTACAAACCAGGGACTGAGTAGAGTTTTAGGGGCTCAGCTTTAGAACTGTGGCACAGCTGGAGACTGACCAGGAAAGGGCTTCTAAGATGCTCAAGGATCTAAAGCACCTGGCCCCATAAGGGATGGTGAGGGAAACAGGCTTGCTCAGTCTGCCAGAGGAGGCCAAGGGCCAGTCTAAGAGAGCCTAAAGCTACTGGATGGATGTGGCAGAGAAGACAGAACCAAATTCTCCCCAGTTATACTGGCTTTGCACGTTCAGGCTGGACACCAGGAAGTGTTCCCAGAGAGGTGGAGTCTATCCTGGCAGATTTTAAATGCTAAAAGCTGTAACTGACCTAAACTAGTGTTGGCAATAGTCTTGCTCTGAGTGGGAGGCTGAACTAAGATGACCTTCCTCCAGATGTCCTTTCCAAGCAACATCTGCAGTTCTAGACATCACAACTCCACATTATGGGTTTTTTTCAAACACCAGCATCTCTGACAGGAAGAAAAAAGCAACTCAAATAATATAATGCTGTTAGGAAAAATAGCGAGGTACTCTGGTGAAACAAATAGGATTTTAATCCTTAAAGAAGGCAGTGCAAACAATACTTGCTCACACAGAGATAAGAATCTACACACATAGAAAAGAAACTACATAAAGGCTGGGACTTGATGTATCACAAGAAACCTGGAAATTCAAAGGATTTGAAAATTATGCTCTTCACTGCCCAGGAAGCTGTTTTAGCACAGCTTCTAAACATATAAAATAAATCACTTCATGCAGTTATCATCTAAGAGGGAAATTAAGTTCCGTTTCACGTTCCACTATATTCATCAGTTAAAAATCCTAAATTATGATTTTCAAAAAAGGAAGCTTAAGCAATTATGCCCATTGTAACCTTCTCACCAGGTCCTGACCTGTCTGCTCACATCTGGCCCAAGCTCACTTTCAAACTACAGGGAGGCAGCTGGACACCAACCCTAACAACATATAAACAGAACACAAACACAGGAAGTCAGAAGGTACACATTTTTTATTTAACCCATTTGTTTTAGATAGTAACGCTTTCAGATGATGCTGACCTAAAAAAAAGAGGTAGCATCAGTGAATTTATAGTGGCTTCTAATCAGTTCCAGAAAGCAAAAAACCAAAACAGTTTCCCCTAAAACTCACTGAGAGCAGATGGGAACCTACACGAGTCTTTCTGTCCCATTTCTCAGAGATAAGCCTTCCATGCCTCTGCTCCAAAATCTCTATCCACTACTGCAGAGCTCCATGTTTACTGAAACACATTTTACTAAATTCAAGGCAACAGAAACAATGTACACTTACTTTTCTACACATATACCCTCTTTTCATTTTTGAACTATATCCACCCAAATCCAAAAACAAAACTGAAACTGCTCTTAAATTCTAAATCCTACCAGCCCACCAGTTCAATGCAGGGAAGAATCTTCTCCAAATAAAACTAATTCAAACTGAAGCAGCTCTGAATTCACTGTGCTGCTCCACTACTGGCTGTGTTGGCTCAAGAAAGCCAACTGGATTTAGGCAGGAATAGAGAGACTGATTTATTCACTAACAGCAGTATTTGACAAGATTTCAAAAGCTCAACTAACACATACAGTAGCATTAGTTAAACCTCTGTATGAGCCTAGAAGAAAATCCTACATTATCAAAAATGTGGCTTAATTTATCTTTTCCTTTCCCTCTCTTCCCTGATCAATCAAGACTTCATGATACAGAAAGTGGACAATAGCATTTTGTAACTTTCAGTTTAAATTTTTCAGCTAGACACTTTGGTTGCATGCCACAGAGTTCATACTTGTATGAAATGGTACAGTGTACCAACATGGTCTGACAGAATTACTCAGGAAATGAAAGCAAAACATTTACAGCCTGAAGATCTAAGTGCTACTACACACATCAAGGATCAAACAGTGGGTAATTAAATAACATTCAAAACAAGAATATGGTTTAAATAAAGTTTCTTAATTTCTTCTCACATTACCTTTTGTAGGCCATGATAGGTAATTTTTATTCTGGTAGAAAAGATAAAGTAGCTGAGCTACATTCCACATACACTGAAAACTACCATATGATCAAATTTCTAATCACATTTTTACAGAAAGAAAGGAAAACTCAAAAGCAGGTAGCTTTAAAATCAGGGTGAGAACACATCCATGTCTGGAGCTAGACAGAAGGACTCACTTTCCCACAACATTACTGTGGCTGCACTGTTCACAGCACTACTAAAGGGCAGCACACGTAAAGACACCACAAAGTTCAGGGGCCTTTTGCACGTGCTGTAAGTGAAGGGTAAAACTTGCCACAGTCAACCTTTTCATCAAAGCATCAGAAACAGTAAAAACACCATTTAAAACGTGCAAACAATTTTATCTAGCAGACCACCGCAGCACAGCACTCCTGCATTATTCTTGTTTGTCAGGAGCCACCTGGAGTCAGAGCAGCACAGCCACACCAGCCCCACACAAGCCACAGGCAGCCAACATCCAGAATGTTCACTGCTTCCCAAAACCTAACCTGCTATGCTTGTGCAGTCACGGGGCTGGGCTCTGCAGGGTCTGCACAGCTCTGCTCACTAACAAGTCACTGTCACACACAGACTGACTTCTTTCTCATCCCAAGGTTGGCCGAGGCTCAAGATGTCCCTGAACACTGGGAAAAGAGTGAACAGCCCTTAGCAATGTTGCCTTCTCTATGGCTACATTACAGCAGATAATTTTATGAATAATAAAAAAAATAAATTACTAAACTCTTTAGCCATCCAATTACAAGGTAAGATTATAAATACGTATTATTTATTATGTTAAGCATATTTAAATATGAAGTCAGCATCAGAAATCCAACTTACAGGCTGATTATAAAACACTGCAGGAGTTCCAATTACCTCATCACCAGCTCTAGTTTTAGAAACGTTACTGCTGAGTGGAGATTTTTTCTCCTTAAACCTCTCATCCCCCTTTGCCAGAGTAAATAAGTCCAAATTTTACCATTCAGAGGCTAACAGATTACAAAAAAAAAAAAAAATTATCTGCTACATCACAGAAGATTCACAGTATTCCTCATATTAGCATCAGAATCCAAGCACTTCAGAATGCAAACGATCTAAATTCGGATCATTAACTGAGAGAAAAACCCACATGACCATCACTTCCTCTGCCTTTCCACATGGAGCCAGAACATCAGAAACAAAACTGAACTAAGCCCATCTCCTGTTAAAACCACAATGCTTTTGGAGCTGTCAGAGGAAGTTCAGATTCCCTCTGACAGAGCCTTTTCCTCCATCAAGCTGGAGCAGAAGCATGTTATCCAACATACTTCACTGCAAAAATTCAGATTTGACTTTTTCCCTACAGGCAACTCATTAGACAAAGGTTTTTGTGAGTAGGAAAATTGTAAGCTCAACCTAACGAGACAAAGGTTTTTCTGTCAAACCAGAAAACACATACCAGAGAATAGCCAACTGCTTTTATTTTTACTCCTTGCCAGTAAAAACAAAGAAAAACTACAGACTAGAATAGAGACTTGTAGGAAAAAATTCCAGAGTTCCACTGCATTTCCAAGCAGCTTAAGGAAAGAAGGGAAAGATGTAACACTTAAGTTTATGCTTAGTTTAATTGGGTCTTTGCAGCAATCACTAACAAAGCTATTCCTACTCTGACCTCAAACATCTGCAAACATGTATTTTAAAAGCACAAGTGTTTATTTCTGTATTCTATTCTTATTTATACAAAAGCTTTAGGACGAGGCACATACAAGACATCTGTCACACACACATATATCTGTAAAACCTTGCTGTTCTTTGGAATGAAAGCCACAGGAAAGGTATATACTCAACTCTGCAGACAAAGGCAAGAACAGCCCCACATTGATTCTCTTCCTTCAAATATATGAGTGAAATTTTGCATTACCAATAAACCAGCTTTTTAGAGTCCTTCAGGGAAAACAGAAGTCCACAATGAGATGAAAAATATTTGTGCTATAGATCCCTGCAGAGCTAAAACCAGTAACTGTGGTTACCTCTGGTATCCAGAGGAATCCAGCCCTTCACTGCAGGTAATGCATACCAATGGATTAGGATAGTTCATTTTATTCTGACTTTGTTCATGATAGCATTAATTGCCATTTAAATATATCTAATACCATTAACAAATACAATTCTACAAAACTAATTTAATTCTTGTGTTACAGATCTCACATGAGAAAACAGAAACCATTCAGATCACAAAAAATAAGTCTCAAAATAAATCCTGCGAATTTTTTATTTTTCATTAATCACTCTACCTAAAGTAAGTCCAATAGATGACTACCAGGGATTGTAATCTGCCCATAAAAATGTATTCTGAATTTCCAGTTACTATAGGCAATTTAGTCTACTTCTTCACCTGCTCAGCCACTTGAAAAGTTCTCTGGGATCTGAGGACCTTGTGTTTCACAGGACAAAGTTTTCCAATAGCTCCATTCCCATTAATGAGGTAAAAGGGGCACCCCATAAAACCCCACAATCAGCAGCCACGTAGTGTCACAAAGGGTGCCTGAAGCACAGCCACTTCTCAAACCACAGCAGCCATAAATCACTCAGACCTCACCAGACCCCGGTAACCTCCCCAGCAGTGAGCAGATGGTTACTTCCCTTCAAAACTGAAGTTCAATTCCTCTGATTATTTATGTCTGTGAGACTCAATCACTCACTGTTTGTGCAATGCAAACATAAAAGTGCCATGAGCAAAGCAGTTTATTAAAAAATGTAAATGAACAGACTGAAGTTTTTCATGGTGTTTACCCAGTTCAAACATTTACCAGCATCACACAAGTGAAACAAGAAACAGTATTAATTAATGCTTGAGGAGTACTTTGATTTAAAATGCCAAACAAGTATTCTGAACTAGAGATAACTGAATATCACGGAATCCTGATTGTGGATCCTGATTGTGACTGGCCAGTGAAATGCAAAGTCACGTATTTGAAAATAAAATTGAAGACTACATAGACCTGATGAGATTGTTTAAAAAAAAAAAAAAGTTGTTTAAAAGCTATTTTAGCACTTTTGCTCTTCCTCAAAGCTTTATCCATCACAGAAGTTGTAAAGGAGCTCACTTACATTCTGTGAGAGGAAGCTCTGGCTGCTGCCACAGAGGAATACAGATTGGGATTTTTCATGCACATACCCACCAAAACAAGTCATTACAGCCATTTTACAGAATATGGGGTCGAATACTTTGGATGTGAGAATATACTGAGAAAGAGATTAAGTATATACTTAAAAGAATGACTCACCACAGGCATCATGACCCAACACAAAAGCATCTACTCTGACCTCAAAAGCCACAAAGACAGCATGGAACTGGATATTTTAAATGCACTGATATGAGTACAGGGACAAAGGTTAGAGGAAATGAAGTGTGGGAAGAGTCAGTGATTCTCACACAAAACAAGCAACTCATTCTGCCTGTTTTCAGAGAAGATCCATCTTTAGAAAAAAATATGACATGTCAGCTTCCATACATTTTTGTTCTTATTTTCTTGCTGTTGCCATGCGTTATTCCAACATGAAACAAGTGAGCCTGAGCACTCAAACCCATCGTGAAGAAGAAATCACAATTTTTAGATAGCCTTAGTTGTGCAAAATAACAGGCAAATAAAATTGAACAACAGAACTGCTATTAGCAAATCCTTTCTAATAGCAAGAATAGTGAAGAATTGGATTGGGATGTTTGTTTCTAATCTGGCCTTAAAACTCTTTGGTAACAGGTTAATATCTATCAGAAATGAAAGTTTGGAGGTCGATTAAATGAAGTATACCAAAATCCCTTTTCAGCCAAGGCTCTTGCTGCAGTCCCACACGGCACCACTGGCATCACAGGATAAAAACTGTAAAGGCCTTGGAAATACACTGATGGAAAAACTACTAGGGAAAGTGAGCACAAAAGAACAGACAGGAGTTTCATGTAAGTATCAACACATCAGTGGACACTGATTACAAAACCTTGTCTGGATCCCTGAAAAGAAAAGAAACAGAAAAGACAGCCCAGTCCTACCAAAGCATCCTCTCCAGGAACAGCAGACAGCTCCTTTGACCACTGCTAACAAGATTTGAAAGCTGTCTTAGTTCACAGATAAAATATGTTAAAATGGGTATGAGAGGAAAAGACTACACCAATTTTAAAAAGTCAGAGAAATTTAAAAAGACAAACTTTATGCTCTAAACTAAGCACATACCAGGATACCCTTCTCAGCACCGAAGGGAGAGCTCACAGAAATTTTAAAATCATACAAAACCCGTGTATTTCCATGGCTCCATAAAACAATAAACTTAAATCAACAGCAGAACGTAGACAAGTTAGAATAAAGCTTTTCCTATACTCCTCCTCATCCAAAAGCAAGAGGAAATGACAATATTTAGCATCGTGAATGGAAAACAAGGGGGAAAACCAAGAAAAGCATAAACCCACTGGAGTGGTCTGACTGCTCTCCAGTGTCAAGCAACACATAAGAGATCCAGAGATGCATGTGAGGGATGGGAATATGCAAGCAGAAGGCACATTTTTGGAACACCTGCAGCATATGTAATGAAAACAGTTCATTTTGGAGCTGAAGTAGGATTAAGAAAAAAGCATCCCTGCCAGCAGTGTGCCTAAATATCCTAGGTTGAGTGCTTGGAACAACAGCTAGACATTTGCAATATTGCACCTGATCCTCAAACTGCCTCCAGTAGCCCAATGAAACTGCTCTGAGGGCAGTGGTGAACTTCCTCCTGCATCCTCTTCTTTGTGCATCTCCTGGGATATCATACAATAAGACAAGAAGGCAAAAGAGGTGAGGGGAAAACCCTAAGAGCAGAGTATCACTGCCTAGAGCTTGGAGCCAAAGAGCAAAGAAGAATCTGGGAAAAGCACATCCAAGACTTAATCTGCTCTTCCAACTTCCCTCTTCCACGCCTGCTCCTCATATGCTGGAAACAAGAAACTGCAGGTGTGAAACATGCACAAGCTTTGAAAAATAGAGTTGATCAATGCACTCAATAAATTTAGCCCTAAAAGAGAATGTCAATCTTTTCAAACAGGTTGATGACTGAACAGACATGAGGATGGAGGTCTCACATAACACAATGTCTTCAAGCACTTGCACTTGGAAGGATTCCTAATTTATGTTTAGTTGCAAGTGTTCTGAAAGATATCTGGCATTCAGGTTGGAGTATTTACCATATTTAGCAAACAGCAGCTTTATACTGCTTTTACATTTCTTTTGCATGATTTCATTTCTATATATATTTGTTGAGTAAATATGGTTCCCCTGAGCTAAAGCAGAAATATTAACCCAATTCCCCTATATATGGGTAGAGAAGCACAGCTGGTTTAAAGGTCATAAAGGAAATATTTTAAAGCTAAGAATACAACCAGACTTCAGAAATAAACTTTGAAGCAGTACCAATCTTAACCTTTATTTTGGACATCTCAGCTAATTGTTAGTCTTTCCTTGGTTTCTGAGATCTCAAGCTGCCCTGAGACTCTGACCTGAATATACATCATGCAATTCTTACTGCAAAGAGAAATAAGAACTAAAGTCTTTGTGATCCTTGCAAAAGGTCAGTAGCACTCTGGTTTACACAGCATTAAACAGTGGGAAAGTGGAAAAACATTTCTATTTTCAAAAGGGCTACAACACAGATTTCACCTCAGTATAGTATCTTAACCTGAAGTTCATCGCCTTGAGCACAAACAGACAAAGCCAACTGGTGGAAAACAAGAGTTCAGGCACCACAGCCCTTTTTTGATTTGTGAAGCCTAAACATTTTGCAACAGAAGTGTGAGCACAGAAAAGTTACTTTATTAGATTATCTTTTGCAATCTGTTAGAAGTAAGCACACAGATTAGATGAGGATCAAATAACACCTTTAATCCCCAAAGTTACCTCAATGGCTGAGCTAGACAACTGTCTTCTCACTCACCAGCACTCCCTTTTCATTTAAAAAGATGCCTCTGATAAAACCAGTCACTTATATTTTGCTCCTCCCAAAACAAAGGCAAAAAAGCATGATACTGCTTTTTAAACATTATAATTTTAAAAGTAAGAAGTCTTCAGATTTTATGAAAACTTCAATCATATTTGAGCTTATAGATATCCAAGAAAAAACATTTATTGGAAGCTTGTTTTTCCTGGTCTTTAACAGTCTCCCAAAACAGCTAATTCCCACCCTGGAACTGTTTCCTGACCTCTAGAAAGGGTCATCTATGTATAACTCCAGACAAAATATGGCCATAGCATTCCAAAGCTCCATGGTAAGATCACCAAAAAGAATTCAGCAGGTTCAGTTCACATCTCAACCGAGCTTTGTTTTTCATGATACAACAGACACTCAGGAGAAAGCATTAAGTTTGAGTGAAGCTTTACCTGCTGCTGTAAGCAGCACACAGTGACACTTCAGCAATGAGGACATCCCCAAAACACAAATCACCAGTCCCATCGCTGCCTGATCAGGAACAGCAATGAGTAAACCTCAGAGCAGATTGCCCTGTGTAAATAAAGAATCCTGGGAGAAGATACTGCACCAATCTCTACTTAATACATCCCATCCACAGCACAGCAAGTCTTGAGTTTAGCATGTAGGAAACAAGCAGTTTATTATTTGTTACTGTGCCAAGTAATTGAGCTGAATAGGAAACCCTGTTTGAAATTTCAGTTGGTAAAAATTGTGGCTTTTGACAATCGAAGTGTATTTCATTTACAGCTAACAGTTCAATTAACAAGAAGCAAAAACATTCATTCACTTCACAATGGAATTTTCTTCTACTCAAGTATTCATGTCTTAATCAGCATGAACTCATTTGCATTCCTATTTAAAATGCCTTTCTCAATAACACTTGCTGACATCACCCAATAGTTACACATTTTATACATAAATGTCTCCTAAGCACACACAAAAAATTCTGAAGATTCCATCTAGTTTTGCTGATTGAGATTCAGCCAGCCAAGCACAGCTCTAGTCAACACAGTTTCTCCGTTGGCTGCCCTTGCCCTGCTGCAGGGGAAAAAAACGAAACAATGTGACAAAAGTCCACATTTTCTGCAACACTGAATTAAATCTACTCCCAGAAATCAAGAAATACATCTTTTGCACCATTCACATTTAATGATTCCAAGTTTAGACTAGAAGTGGTTTCTAGAGGTCATTTGATCCCAACACCTACTCAAAACCAAGGTGAAGGCCATCTTTATGGCAGGTGCCATGTGACACCGTCTGGCTCAAATCCTGATCAACACGGATTTAAATCATCCAACACCCTCAGCTGCTATGTTTGTTTTTGTTTTTTGGTTTTTTTTTTTTGCTAGGAAGGTTACCAAGAGCTGAAGAAATAAGCACTGCTTATTTTCAGGACAAAGACAGTGATGAATGGAAGACAGGACAAAAGCAGCTGAGAAAGCCTTGACAGTGGCCATAGGAACAGAGGTGTATCAGACAACATCTCCCCCTGGAGAGACAAAGCTGGAGGGATAGGAGAATAAAACAACTCTGGAACAGAGCAAGTTTTCACTTTATTCATCTGTTAATCAGAGAATCCATCAAGAAGAACCTTAGCAAGGAATCCAGGATCTTCTCTCCTATTAGTGAAGCTGGACTTCCAATACTGCCCCAAATCAAAGACTCCCTCACCCTTTGAATTAAGCTCAGGTTTACTCTCAATTCTGAGTACAATAAGCAGTATTTACCCCAACTCACACCATTTCAACAAACAATAAAAAACAGTGACGAGCTGTTATTTCCAAGAGGAGTCCTGCCTTAGGCTTACTTCACAGAACCCAACTTCCAGCCATTTCAAGTAGGTTTAATTCAGTAGCAGCTTTCAGCAAGTTCTTTTTCTTTTCTTCAAATGGAGAGTTTAACTCCTGGCTGCTGTTTGCCACTCCACTAACTAGTCCATTTGTTCAATCTGTCCTTCAAATGAAGGGCACAGCAAAATGAACTGCACACACTTTTACAAGATTATAGGGCCAGATGACTGAGGGACCAAGAATGTACTGTAACATCAAGCCCTTCACCGCCTATGAGCAAAGGAAGCTCTCATTTCTAGCCTGACAGAGAATATATTGTTATCTGCATGACAAAAGGGCTTTAAATCTTAAAAGAAATAGTCAGCACTATATGAAAAATTGAAGAGACATTCTGTGCCAAAGCCGGATTATGAATCACCAAGTGACACTCCTGCCACCAACCAGCAGCATGAAACCATCTTTGCAGTGATACTCAAGCCCCACCTGAATAACCACTGCAGTGGTTAACACACTTGCAACCCCTCCCTCTCGGTTCAACAAGCAGAAAGAAACTGATCTGTCAACTGCTTCACTGATTTGACATTTCTCTATTCTTTCAATAAATTGCCATTCTAATTCCTGTCTGGTTTTGTCGATGCTGTTGTGCTTCTTTGCATTTCATTTACCTTTGAAACGCTAAATTATTTAGCGGTTGCAAGTCACAGCGAATGCCAGGAAACTCCTTTATCTGATCTGCAAAACCTCCAATTGCTCAAATTTCTGGTTTTTTAACTACAATGATATACAAATACATCCACTGAACTGAGATGCTGCCAAGCAGATCAGAAGCAGAGGCACTCAAGTCTCAAAACTACAAATATGACAGATGTATTTCCTACTACAGACTGACAACTGATTTGAGTAAAATTTACCTATTCCCCTGAAAGGTTAATTTTCAGGGAATATATTGCTGCATTACCACAGTCCTAACTCATCACTTGCCCAGAGTCTTCTACTGATCAGTCACTGATCTACATTCGCACGTGCTGGAAGGAAAACACCCAACAACGCCTCAGAGTTAGAGACCAGTAGGTGCCTACATTTATATAGCATTACTCAAATGTCTCCATAAAAAGTCCATTATAGACACTGAGCTACAAACATTACTGATCTCAGACTTGAGAACAAGGAACTGTATATCAAAGGAAAAAAACCACTTTTTCCTAATGTAATTCCCAGAAGTCTATCATATAAAGACACTAAGATAAAAGCTGGTTATCTTGTTTTTAAAAGTATCCAGGGCACATTTGAAATCTGTCTTCCCACTCTTCCTCACTATAAAAATGTAAACCCTTTGTATGCAGTTACTTGAATATCAGTACTTTTCCATGTAGCAACAATGTAAGAACAAAAACTCAAGGAACATGCTGAAAAGTTCCTTGTGATCAGTTATTTTCTGCATGCCTTGCAAACCCGTCCTGATAAATGCCTGTTCTGTAACTCCCTTGAGAAACACTCTGTTGAAATGACTTTGGGACAGAATGTATGTTTTTACAAGTGGAATAAAAATATATAAAAAACTTGCAAAAAAAAATCCAAACATGTAAAGTATATTTCTATAGAGAAAATGCAAGTAAGCCATCTGTAGCAGAGTTCACAGTTTTTCATACTTGCAATGAACTTTAAGTTTTTTAAGGTTAAAATAATATTAACAGAAAAGATTTCTCAAGTAAGAAAAGTATCTTTGATATCTGGAAAATTTTCGCATCACCACACATTCAAAACAATCCACATAAACTCTCACAGCCTAAGTTTAAAATGCAGTTAATAATCCTACAGCTTTTTATATCCAAATGTAAACAGAAGAGCAATCAAATCTTATGTCAAGACAAAGACAACTCGGGTTACTTCAATACAAATACCTGCAAAGTTTTTGTACTTTCCAAAAATTCCACGGGCTAGAACTAAAAAAGCTTATTTCCTTACAAAAACCCCTGCAGTACAGCCACAGGCATAGGCCAGAGGAGATGACTGTGATCACTGTGACCCATTCAACACCAGGCACTACCCTCTGCTAAAAAGCAGAAACACAGAGGAATTCAAACCTTCATCGTGGTTACCCAGTCTTGTTTTAAAGTAAGAAGCATCACTACAGCAGCTGTCCCACGTGGCACTTATGCACACAGAAAATTTGTACAACTTCTTACTGCAGCAGTCACTTAGATTTTGTTACAATTTCACAGGTTAGACCCTATAAGCCTGTATCAATAAACTCTGATTGTTATTTGATAAATGTATCATTTCAAGAAGTTAAACAAAGCTGCACCTGCATGTGTTTTTAGGAGCTAAATATGCCTTAAACTCAGGTTCAAACTGATCTTTTTCCAGTGTGCTAGCAACCTTTTCTGAATTCCAAAGTAGCTGTAGCAGTGCCAGTGCCAGCTGCAGGAGACATGTGTTGTACCTTTACTGTTAAGGTTCTTCTGTACTCTTATTTATATTTAAGGCTTAGCTTCTCAAGCTTCACTAAATGCTAATGTTCCCAAGCTGGATTATCCAGTCACCTCCAACACCTCTTCATGTCAATGCTTCCGAGGAGGCTTTCCCAGCCTACAACCATCCAGACCTACACTTGTTTTCATCTGACCAAATATCAAGTTTGGTTTGCTTGAGTACATTCTTTAAAAACAGAAAGCTGAACCAGGTTAGTCAACGACAACTACTGAAAAAGCACTTGACACATTACCTCTCCACAAATAACCCAGAAGTTTTAAATTGATGGCATTTTGTTCAAAACCATCAAAATTCAGCAAGAAGTATGAATCATACCTTGCTCTTCTGCACTACTCGTTAATTTAAATTGACATTTAAAAAGCAGGGATCAAACTAATAATGATTCAGAAGCTTTTCTCTCACTTTTTTTCCTATATTTGGAGCTCTAAGAAAAAAATATTTGTTCTTCTACATTTCAAGCAAATGTTTGGTGATAGTGAACAATTCACAGAGTCCTGATGATGTCATACAATTTATACACTGCTATTAACCGATGCAGAATGGGAAACTGGCAAAATACTGGTGGCAGAAGCTGGAAGAGGCCTGGAAATTGTATATCTCTAACACTCAAGCTTTGAATATTTTGATACAACCTAGATTTAAGGACAGCTTACAAAGCAGTAACTTGCTGCTGCAAAGAGAGGAAGGCCGTGCCCTCTCCCCCTTTCTCAGCTGGTTACAGCCATCTCCATAGCTTACTGGATATTTCATAGAGCTACTTAACCCCCTAACTCTTCCCTTTGAGAGAATCCCAGGAAAGCAAGGAGGCTCTGTATCTTCAACTAGACACAGCTGAAAGGAAGGGCTCAAAGAAATAGCAGAGCTTATTAAAAAGAACGTGCATGGGTAGGGGAACTCCCACTGCCATGCATGGGAAAGTCATATTAAGCTTTAAGAGCCACCTCCGATCACCCAAGATAACTTTTTGGATTCATTCTGCCAGCAGTGGGCTGTAGTTTTCACAAGATATCAAGAGAAGCATCCAGAAAGGTCCTCTGCCTGCATGAAGACAAGCCAGGTGCTGGAAGGTGCAGACTCCAGCTGTCCACTGCCTCAGGCTACAGTTTCACTGCAGCCTAAGCCTGCTGAGCTACCAACTACTCCTAGAGCATCATCTTTCAGCCTGACACCTGTCCCCTGGACAAATCACACGGTGGTTCAGCATGCTGAAGAAACAGAAGAGCATTTAGCTCATTTACCAAATTAGCTTATGCCAAAAGGAAGGGTGAAATTGCTCAGCAAAGGATCCAACAAGCAGCTGGCAGAAGAAAAAGGGATGTGAGTAACACAGCCAGGAGTTAGTGATGTACATTGCTATAACTCCACAGGCTGCAATTCAACTCTCCCTAAAATTCTACTGCTGCCAGAAACAAAGAACATTTGCAGCTATTCCAGTAACAGAGGGCCCCAAAATAGTCTTAAGTGGGACAAAATATGATTACCAGAAAAAATTAGGATTATATCATAAACCGACATTACTTTTTTCCCCCCTTTCCAATCGAAAGCAAAACATTTATTCTCCTGATGAAAGACAAGATTCTTCCCCATAAGTCTGGAAAAAAACCTTCAATTCCACAATTCTGATTAATTTCTACTTATTATTTATTATACTGGCTTCTCATATCTTGTATGAATTGCAGCAATTTCTTATCTTAAGCTCAGCAAAGAGTAGTTGGAGTCTATTCTGCCATGTTTCCTGTATATTGAAACAGTGAGGATATAGTCAAATATTGGTTATCTCAATTTTCATTTCAGCAGCAGCATAAGTCATGTGCAATTACAGCTAAAACATACTGCAGTAAATGCACCCCAAGCCAGCACTCTGCTCCAAAAGATTTTAGTAGGTTACCTATGATAGTTACTGACTAAATGTCAGGACTGGAAAAAAATGCATTCCAATATGCCTATATTTCAAGACTTTTGGAGACTCTGAAGATTTGCTCTTCTGCTCTAGAAATCCCACAGAATTTGTGATTCTTGAGATATTCCAAAAAGATGCTTGTAGATTTGAAGAGATGGTAGCTTTAAATAGAATATCCTGCTTCAGTAAGTCTTACTTTTTTATCCTTTAGGAATCAGGAGGTGTCTCTGTCAATGTCCTGGAAAAGTGAAAATTCAAACAAGGCAGACTATTCTTAAAGTAAGACGGGGAAAACTGGGGCATAAGAGCAGCACCATACCCAGGGAAATTGTTTAGAATACAAGTAAGGAAACAACACCCCTAAAACTACACTGCACTCCAAGCTCTCTTCTCTTACCTCCATGTGCCATTATCCTGCACTGGGAACACTCTCCTCACTCCCCAGTTTTCCTGCTGGAGAGGCAATGTTAGTAAACTCCAGATTTCAAAGTGTTAGAGAAGATTCACAGTTTGCTGTTTCCAGTACGTCACTCAGTGTTGATCTCTTTTCTCTCCTGTATAGTCTCATACTATTATCAGAATTTGTTTTGCCCCAGCTCTCTTTCCACTGCTTTTCCAACTATGGAGACTGACACTCTCCATATATTGTTAGGCACAACACATCCTCAATACTGGTGTGGGACACTAATCTGTTACATCAGAAATTCAACCTTTGACAAATATGTAAGCATGGCCTGGATGTCAGCCTGAGATTATTTAACCTACTCTTACACAAAGTCCATTCTCCCAAAATCTCTTTCATTTCCATTACTAAATGTTTTGTCAATTACTAGATTTCAGCAAACAATACTCCAAAGTTAAGAACAGACACACCACCTTACATCCAAGGATTCAAAACAGCAGTCAAGGGAATTCCAAGAGGAACAAAGAGTTAATTTCTTAAGCAACAAACGTGAAAATTCACAAAACCCCCACTGATTCATACCATACCACCTACCTGAAATAAAAGGAACTTCAGAACAGACACAGTTGCTAAGTAAGACCTGCCCTAACCAACATTTGGTTCAGATTGTCTGAGAACCCCTCCAAAGAAAGCCTGGCAAGTTCTCCAGATGACATTTTGAAGGGCAGTTGAAAACTGTTGAGTTTCTTTTGGCTGCTAAAAACTCCTCAGACACCACCGTATAATTAAAGCTACCAATTCATCATCTTTTCATATTTGAACGCAATAATAAAACGAGACTTTTCCCCTGTTAATTCACTAAATTGCCAAGAAATCCTCTGTGTTTTGCACTTGTTAAGGGAAAAAAAAAGGGAAAAAGCTATCCAGAAATAAATCCTGTCAGTCTTAAGCCTCTTGAAGTCAACTAATAACCAACACTGACTACCCTCTTTCTCTTAGGCACTTCACACATTTTTACTGTCAGTAACAAAGCCTTCTGCCACTCAATCTTGTGATTAAACCACCCTTTGCCATTTTCATGCTATCACAGTCCCCTGAACTGCAGGCTAAGGCTGTCCACTGCTCACCTCATGACTTATGCCAGCCATGATACACAAAAGGCACGTTCCAACATCTTAGATTTACATTCCCTTTTACGTGAAGAAACAGTATAAACAATCCAAGTTATAAGAATTTCAGAGACAGTGAAATGTAAGGTTTATTCTGCAATTCACTGAAGGCCAGGTAAGATATATGGTCCAAAAGTCTGAAATCAGTTAGCCAAAGTCAGCTCTTGCCACAGTCTCCCGCGCAACAGTGCAGGATTATTTGTTTCTAGAATTAAAACTGGCAATAAACCTTCTTTGAAGACAACACAGCACAGCCTCCTTTGAACGTATCTACTATTAAAACACTCTAGCCAATAATGTTTCTAATGTTTCTGAAAGACAGGTTTTTTCCAGGTACATCAGAACTTGCAAAAGTAAGGTCAAGGAACAAAGAAAATTTCCTAATGAACTTAGAACTTGGAAGAAATTCAGGTATTCCACAGTTCAGTGGTTTTGTTTCCTTGTACACAGAATGAGGATTTCTCCCAAATAAACACAGTCACTCAAAAGTAGCTGTAGCTGCAATTCATCCTTGTCAAACTGGTATCAAGCAGACCTTCAGAAATCAAATGTCAGTCCCAGCTTTGTCCCTAACAACTATGAACAATGCCAGTTATTCCTTTAATAAGAATTACTCCTCTGTAGGATTAATGTGCATACAAATAGCTTTACCATACACATCCCAACAATCCCATTATACAAGAGATTAAAACAGACCAGTCTGGCAATAAAATGCTTATCACCAGACCTGTCCCACTGGCAGTGCATGCACAAACTCAGATCTGGCTGTTTTGGCCTCACAATTCAAGGTTCAATACCAGGCTTGGTGTTGTGTGTTTGCACCACAGAATTACAGAATATGCTGATTTGGAAGGGACCCACAAGGACCATTGAGTCCAATTCCCAGTAAAAACTTACAGCTGTGCTGCTGATACCACTGGACAGGAAGAAGCCACTGCTGCAGTCAGACAACACCACAACATAGCCAGCACTGCAGATCCTGCCTCTGGAACCTGACCTACATCAATAAAGCTTTAACTAACACTTAACTGTGTATTTCAAATAGCCATCAGCTAGTCTTACCTGCTTTCATAAACTAATCCCCTGGAAAAAAGAGTGGTTTCTGAAAATAAACTACACTTGGTAATTCATACCTCATGAACAATTAGTGTTGAAGCGTTCTTATTGATCACTCTTCTTGTCTTAAAAGTAGCAGAAGTTTTACAGCTCCCATGAACATAAGAAACATTCCCCCTCTCTTTCCAAGGGAAATCATGGAAGTAAAAAACAACAAAAAAAAAAGCTAGACAGAATGCAGAAAGCAACTTCATTTTGGGATTCCCAAGCCAATCACATTATAGATTGAAACAGCGTTTTATTAAAGGTACATGAACAACTGGACAAAAAGGAAAATAACCTTTCTGTATTCACCTACTGTCCTCAAATGTTCCCTTGAGTCACCATCTCTCCCACAGGTCACTACCAAGAGTGTCTCCATTATTTTAAGCGCAGCCTGTGCTCTAACAACTCCTCACAGCACATGCCACAACACTCCAAAAACAAGCACAGCTCTGTGGGCACTGCAGCAACAGTCAGCAGGAATACTTAAAATTTTTCATCCACAACAAAACAAAAAGCTGTATTTTTGCAGCTTTAAGAAATAATGTTATAAAATACTGTCTACTTTTTTTTTTTCTTATCCTTTCTCAATTTCTACATCTGAGTTTGTTCTGGAATGTATATATCAGTACAGTACTACCTGTATGTAACTGATAAATCCATAAATTTACATACATGAGAGATGCACGATAAATGTTCTTTATTGACAGGAATAGGCAGCCAAAAAACGTTGGAGGCCACTACTGTAGGAGTTTTTATTGATATTTGCCCTGCCCTTCCTCCTTTTCACTCTAGCGCTGGTTTTCCAGAGGACTGGAATGAATGGCGCCCCGCAAGGCACGTGGGACCCAATGTCTTCAACCCCAGGGTCGGGGTTTATTTTTGCCACCTCGAAATAAAGAGACTTAACTACCCAGGAACGGGCAACTGAATGTGGAAATCTAGACAGAAGTATCAGAAAACCACGCTATGATAAATCACCTGCTTGACAAGGGAACATTATTTGGTGGACCTGCAGAAAGGACAAATAAATGTCCAGGGCTAAGAAGCCCTGAAATATCGCTTTGGGGGAACCATGGAAGGATATTCAGTGGAGAACACCGAAAGCCAAGCACTTAGACCCTCAGCCGGTTCTTGCCCCTCACCCCCCGTGATCTCCGGCAGCTCCCCCAGCCCCCCTCACGGGCGGGCCACAGCACCCACAGCCGCCCGCCGCCTTCTTGCCCGCCGCGGCCGAGGAGGGGCGGAGAGCCCACGGCCGTCCCTACTGACCTGCCGGCGGCGGCTCCCGCGCAGGGCCGGGGTGGCCGGGGGTGGCCGCGTCCCCTCAGCCGGGTCCCCTCAGCCCGCGCAGCCGCCGCGCCTCCCTCACGCGCACGGCCACCTTACAACCCCGCCTGCTCGGATCGCTCCGCTCCCGCCTCAGCGCGGCCCTCTCGCCTCCCCCAGAGGAGCCCCTCGGGAGAAGGCCTAGCTGAGCCGGGAGCACTCTCGGTTCAGCGCCCGCCGTTCCGCTCCCGCCAGCGGCCCAGCGCGGGTCTAGAGCTCAAGCCAGGCACCGGGACTACTTCACTACCGCAGGCGGAAGCACACGCTTCCCCACACACGCGCGCGCGAACTGACGAAACGGTTTTAAAGGTCCGCGCGCGGTGCACGCTGGGAGTTGTAGTATTCTCCCGGCGGGTCTCCTGGCCGCCCAAGAGCCTCGCACCGCCCCGCGGTAGCGCCACGCCCACTCGCCGCCTGCAGCCAATGGGCGCTCGAGGGGCGGGGCTTCCCGCGGCGGTGCGCGCGCGGGGGGCGGTACCCGGAGTTGGTTGTTGCGCGCGGGCGCGGCGGTGGCAGCCCCGTCCCGGGAGCCGCGTCCTCGGCGGGGCCCGGCGGGAACGGGAACTGGAGCCCGAGCCCGTACGGAGCCTCCTGGGCGCAGCTGCCGCCTCCCCGCGGGAGGTGCCGCGGGGCTGGGGAGCCCCTGCCAGGTGAGGGGCGGGAGGGGGGTGGCGGCTCCTCACGCCGTGAGGGGTGGCCGGGGCGGCGGCGGCGGCGGTCAGCTTTCCTCAGCGGGGCCGCGGGCGGGGGTAGCGAGCAGGGCTCCAGCGGGGGCGTAGGGGGCGGCGGGGCGCGGCCGCCGTCTGCCCGTCACTCTTTCCCCTCGGGTGCCCCCGGCTCCCCTCGCCCCGCCGCGGTCCCGGTCGCAGCGGCGCCCGCAGAGCCGTCTGGCGCCGGCAGCCTCGCCGGGGCCCCCGGGGGCTCTGCCCCGGGCGCTGCCCGAGCCCGCAGCGCGGCTGCTCCCGCGCCCTGCTGGGGAGCGCCTGCCGCCGCGCTCACACCTTCGAGGAATTTCCCGGGATAAAGCTGCTGTGGGTGCAAGGTAGATGCTCTTCCTGCCGGGGCTCTGTCCTTGCTCTGTTATTATTACGAATTACTGACTTGAAAGGCTGTACGTGTTAGCGTGTACGTGTGTAGCTGCATTCCATCCTCTCGGTCCTTTCTCTCGAAGGTTTTTTTTTGGTCTTGTAGGTGGGTCGGTCTGTTTGCCAGTTTTTGTTGCGGGTGAAGTTGAGGCTGGGCTGGGAAAGCTGGGATTTGCCTTGGGACAGCAAATGAGACGATGTGGATACTTCGCAGTCGTCTGTCACTTTTGGAGCAGCTGATAGCTGATGCAGAATGTCCAGGCTGCTCCGTGGGGAGCACAGGGGCAAGGGGGAATGTTGTCTGGTGGACCTCTGACCTCGATTGTAATAGGGGTTCCTTCTCACAGGACACAATTTCTGTTTGCTTTGGGCCTTTGTCATTTACTTTTGTAGAGCTCATTCTTCTTTAATCACTTCGTAAGTGCCTTCAAAGTTTTTCCCCTTACTTATTGTGGCTTGAAGGCTGTCTAACGTCTGCTAAAACACTTTATTCCTGGATATTTGCGGAAAAAATAATATACAGAGATATATGAGCAGGAAGGAGAGAACGTGCAATTGTTTTAGGAACCAAGACTTTATGGAATTCCAATCATTAGGTTCTGTAGTTAGAAAGTTTACTTCAACTTGTTTTAAATTGCTGTCTGAGCAACTACCTTTGTGACAAACTGGATGTGTTTCCTTTTGTGTGACTTTTGTTTGACTTACAACCTCCTCTGGACAGTCTGAGTCCAGCGGTGTAGCAAGAGCAGCAAATACTTGTGGAGATTTTATTTGATTGTTTGGACTTGTTAGAGCTCTTAATCTAGTTTCATACTGGCTTTAAAGGTTGTGTCTGTAAAGTAGCTAAGATGTTTTATCCAGATGAAGCATCTTCCTGGCAGAGTTACTCCTCAGTGTGTTTTCAGGAAAACTTAATTTTGTTCTCTAAAATAAAAAACTATGCAAGAAGGAATTAGCAATTTTTCCATGAGTAACTTTCCGTGATTAATCTTACGTATTCATTTCTTGATGGCTTTACCTTATTGCTAGGATATCCCATGTAGATAACTTAATTCCCAGACTTCCTAAATTACCTTTTTGGACAGATCTCTTTGGCTCAACCACACGTTCCTCACCTGAACAGTGGCAGGTAGGGTGTGATTCCTGAGCCTGGGCAGGAGGTACCAGCTGCAGAACAAGGAGCCAGCAGACTTTGCTGCCTGGCCTGGCTGCAGTAGGCACTTCCACCCAGCTGCAGTTCATAATGGATGCAATGTTTGCATTTCCTTCTACTTTAGAGCATACAGTGAGTTTGAAGGAACAGCATTTCCTATGTATCTCCAAGTCTTATGGTTATTTCATTGAAAAAGAGAGCAAAGAGACAAAATACCATTTCAACTTCTTGGGTAATTTGTGTTTCTGACTTTTCAGCTCTTTAGAAAATCCATTTCCAGCCATGTTTACTAACATAAGTATATTCTTTCTGGTTTACGTTCCAAGTAAAAGAGTTGGTTGGAATCAGTCACTGAAAGAAAAATAAAGGGAGGATGCAATTTGGCTAAATGACTCCTAAATGTTGATTTGATTTCCCCCCCCCCCCAAAATGGGATAGTAAAATATTAGGATAACTATTATAATCTATTGATTAGGGTCACAGACATGTACAATTACTGTTAACCTTCTGTATCTTGCTAGGGAAAATATGTATGTGAAAAGCTTATTCTAAGTTAACTAGTTGTATCATGTTCTCTACCTTGTTTCTGAATTTATACTCCTGTGTGTCTCCCTTCCTTTTCCCTTTTCCTGTTTTGTCTTTGCTCTTAGGCTCCCTTTTCCCTCCAGCTGTCCCTCATCCCGGTGTAGGATCACACTCTCCCATCCCTGCTAGTGGCCCATGTTTTCTTTTCCCTTTTCTCTGAAGGGATCTGCAGCTTTCCTCCTTGTCACTGCATCTCTTGTTCTGATCGCTTTCTGAGATTGGGTTTCAGGCGGTGTTAATAATCCTTCCTTTTTTTTTTTTTTTTTTTGTTTTTCCTTTGTGTGTGAAGCTGTTGGAGCCTCTCTTGCCCAGCCCCTGAACAGAGAGCCCCAAAGGTCCCCCCTGGGATTGCCAGGTAGGGCTCTGAGGTGAGGGCTGGGTCCTGGCAGCTCCACACTGCTCCCACTTGCTGTGCTGCTGCAGCTCCCGAGGAATCCTGCCGAGCTGCTCCCTCCCGTGCAGTCGGTGTGTCAGAGCTGACATTCGGCTACGGGCAGGGCATTGAAATTCTAATGCCTCGGCTATGACGAGGAGATGGTGCAGCGCTGGTGGAAAGCACTGAGAAGGTTGTGGAATACCTGTGGTGTGAAAGGAGATTGCAAAGAGAACACCTGGCAGGGAAAATAAAATTGTAGCTTACTTATCTTCCTGCTATTAACACCTCCAGATGTTTTTAACCTACTTTGAGTACCAAAAGAATAATCTTTAGAACGTGTTTTGGTTTAGTAGTTGAAGCAAAGTTCTGAGAGAGAATGTCAAGTTATTTGCAGCTGTATGTAGAATTTACTGGCTGTTAGTGGCAGCCAAAAATCACCAGTGAGGGAAATTCCACTCTCTATATATGCGAACTACCATGGATTTTGGAGAAGATTTGTAGCCCCAGACCTACCAGAAAATGCTTTGGATTCTGCATGCTGATACCTGGAGGGATGGATGGAGCAAGTTCTGTGAGTGTGTTACTTGTGACAGGCTGGTGCAGGGACCTTGTCTGCAGAGCCTTTCTTGGCACTACCAGTCTCCCCACCTTCCTGTGTTCCCACACACAACTGCTGTGTAAGGACCAGGAGCACTGGGATTTGCATTGGCCTAAGGCTGAAATACTTCCATTGTTTCCTATGGATCAGCACAATAATGCAGCATTTCCATTACCATACAGTTTTAAATCTGGAGTGGAAAAATCCAGGCTGCAAACTAGACTAAGAGTTGCTAGTTGACTTTCATTGTTTCAAAGCAGGGTAAAGTGGAGCAAGTCAGCAGTGTACACTGAGGAGAATGTGTCAGCTTTCGAATTTCTGTGACATCAGTGACAAGGATAAATGATTTGTTTTTACTTGGTAACAATTCTAACTAGTTGTCCAATATTTGAGCTGCAATTTCCATAAATTGTGGTTTAGCGCTGTGAGCTCTGTGTTTTCCAAATCATAAGCAGAAATTATCAACTGTAAGAAATTTTCAGTTTTCCTTTTGCCTGAGATAGGTAAGTAGCTGAGTGACTCAAGCAGTTTCTTTCCCCATCTCTTTAAGTGGACTGAGTTGATTTGAGATTGCCTGATGGTGCAAAATATGGATAGAGGAAAACTACACAGTGGGTGTAACTCTGAGGTCACCTTCTTTGAACTGAATTTCATTTGGGACCCCATCTGCTATTACAAAAATTACCATATTAACTCCCCGAGTTACAAAATGGTTTTACCACAAACGTTTTGGGGTTTGTCTGTTCAGATGACAACAAGAACAACAGGATTTCAGAACTCCTGGGATCCTCATTCATCATTTATCTCCTCCTGGTAATAACATATTGCTGTGCAGGATGAGGACAAACTTGGTTTTAAATCATACCACTTAGAGAAGTGTTGGGTAATCAATCTGTAATGGATTTCCCTTTAAGTCTTTGATTCTGGGGAAATGGGGGGAAAATAGTATTTTATCCACATAAAGTACAAAAATTATAAATATTATCTGGGAAAGACATTCTAAAGTCTTTCCATCTGTAGACTTTATTCCACATTTTCCTTAAGAGTAATATTTCAGTCAAAAGTCCTTACATTTGCTTAAACATAAATGCTGAAAAATGCTCAACTGTCTTAATGCAGTCACTGTTGACTGCAGGAGACATTTTTAGCAAAGTTTTTGAAATCACAGTAAACAAATGGATAAAAATCATGCCAGGCTAAACATTGTAGGCTTCTAGCAATACTTGTTTTAGTAACATCTTGTCTGAGATGCCAGTTCAATGTGGTGCTAGAAAGTAAGATCACTGACTTGATAAAGTTAGTGCTATTTCAGAAAACACTGCTACTAGCACAGAATTTGCCAAAGCACCAAAGTTATTGGTGTTCAAGCAGATTTGGTTTATTGTATTGTTGGCTAGAGGTTCTGTAGGAAGCTGTTTAGTGTTCAGTTTGACCTTCCATGTTTTTGTAAAACTGATCTCAATCGTAAAATGTTCCCTCTTGGATGCACGCCTCTATTTACATGGGCCCCTCTACAAAGCTCCCCAGAGGAGGAAGACAGTCTGTAGTAGAGGAGATGTAAATTCTGCATGTATATATTTATATCCAGTCTTCCAGCTCCGAGGGTCTTACTGTCAGAAAAGACTTCAAACACATTTAAAAGACATTTAATTCTTACACTATAAACATGAACAAATATAGACATCCTTCCACACTGACTTCATGTATATTCCCTCTTAGCATAAGTCTCTGTACATATCGCAGATGCTCCTCTTGTTGTCTCAGCTGCCAAATTTCCTTAGTGAGTATCATTGTTCTGCTTTTATGCTTGTTGGTGTCCTTTCTGGGGGCTTTTGTGATGCAAGAAGAAGGACGAGCAATTTAAAAAATATCTAATCTTCCCCCACATTGGCCAGGAAATTCAGAAGTAGGTGTGTCTGAAGGCAATAGAGACACTTTGAATTTCAGTGACTCTGGAGCTGAAGATGTCCTTGGGTAACTGTTAAGTCTTTTAGCACCATTCTACCCCACAGTTCTGTCTTTCTCTCTATCTTGTTTTAGCCCCAAAAGTCTTCTGCAGAATGCCCTTTTAGCCTGTTAAAATCACTGATTCCCTCTGTAAAAAGGCTCAGAATGACATCAATATTGCTTTAATAAAGTTTGAAGTTTAATGCAAATATATACAAGCTCAGAGAGAATAAATATTAGTCCAGGAGTTTTCCACGGGGGAGTAAGTCATGTTGTGTAATTGTTTTTCCACTTGCTTTAAACCTTGCTAATTGTCCTTCTGGGCCTTCCTCATCTAGATTGGGTAGTTTTCCTCAAAAACAGGTTGCACAATATTCCCCAGTCTGAGACTTTTAAGTCTGTTAACTATATGGTTAAGGAGTGTGACTCCTGCCATTTGGAATGATCTTTGGAGGAGATAGTTTATTTAATGACTTGTTCTGTAAATTGTAGGCATTCTCAGTTTTTAGAAGCAGGGAGACAGCTCCTAATAAAGATGTAGAGAGTGGGGGGCATATGAAAGCTGCTTATGTGATCATTTACACATGCTATGATTGTGCAACAGCTTGTGGTATGTTGAAGTCAGTGGAGGAATTTACTGAACTTGGTGTTAAACACACATCCAATGCAAAAATGCTGACTATTTTAGAGCTTTGTATATGTAAAATTGTATTTTCATACTGTGGTTTTTTGGGGGGGTGTTTATTAATTTGGAATATCAGATTATTAGCAAGAAGTCTTAAACCTGCTCTGCTACTAATGAAGCTGTCAATGACATGCTTTTAAAGTGTAACAACGAAAATTTGAAAGTGTTATTGCAGGCCTGGAAGTGAGACATTCAGATTTAGACGATGGTATTTTTTGCTAGAGAAGATTGCTTGGGAAGTGCAGAAAACAAAGCTTGCTGAGGTTCCTGTACCTCTGATTTTTGCCTGGTAAGTGTTTCGTGTGCAGCAGAGGCAGCATCCCTGTGAGAAAAAATGCCAGTAGCAGCAGAGCTCAGGACTTGCCCTGTATTTCATGTACCCTGTGAGCTGTGGCAGTTCCAGCTGCCCTATCCTAATTGGCATCTTACTCCAAGATCCTGTTGGCAGGCAGGCTGCTGGGTCATGGTTCTTACAAGTTAACCCACTTACCTTCTCAGAGCAGCAGCAAATCTCTTCCAAAGGTGGTTCTTTTAGTCAAGTTGTTCAGGAACTGATGCATCAGGAGGAGTGTTGCACTCGGGTGCTTAAAGTACCTGTTTTTAGCAGCTGACAGAGAGACACTGTTAGTAACAGTTGCCATGAAAAACCTCCTGCAACAGCATTAAGGTGAGATTGCAGAGTGGTTTAGATGGAGATTCCTCCACCTTACTGGAGCTTTAGTCATGGTGAGTTCTCATGTGTTGTGCATAATTCTGTTGTTCTGCTTGTTGGAGTGTGGGAAGTGTTTGATTGTTTGTTGTTTTCAAAGAGAGAAGCTGAATCAGGTTCCTTTCTGATGGGTATTGCCATCAGCATCACAAGGGGATTCAGTAAATCCATTCTTTATATACGCAATTGCACATCATACTGGATTGCATAATGTTGTAAACAGCAAGAAGTGGTGCATAAAAAAAGGTGCCAAATTTTCAGCCCTCATCCTTTTTTTTTTCCACAAGGCTGTAATTTTTCTCTGTAGTACATAATAGTGATAACATTGCAGGCTTTTTTCCTACTGTGTCCTTTGCAAATTGACTTCATTGCTTATGGTTGTACATTATCTTTGTTCATCAGTGTAAATCAACAGTGCTATTCCTGAACGATGGAGATAGCTACAGACAGACCTTTTGAAGCCAAATTTGCAGAGTGAGAAACAGTGTTGTACAGAAACATGGTGGGAAAGATAACCAGCACAGGTTATCAGGGAGTTCTGCTCAGTCCCCCAGAGGGGATGATGGAAATGCTGGGGAATAATGGTATTTTCTAAAATATTCCTGCACAACTGCTGGAGCAGCTGGAAGGTTCATGCATACACTAGTAATTCTTAGGAGGAATAACAGTAAGCAGGTGATATACCAAAGCAAAAGCACTTATTTAAGTGGGAATTAGATTTAATATGTCAAATGTTACATAATTGGGTTTTCCCCCTGGAGTTCAGTGTCTGCAGTTCTTCTCTTATTAAATATTGGTCTGTCTACATAGAAAGCTAACTTGGGGTGCTTTCATTAAAAACTATTTAAACACCCAAATGGAATGAGATCTGTAGAACACAGGAGGAAATATGAATCCATATAATGAATATTGTTGTCCTCAGCAGCAAGCACAGCTTTCTGAGGGGGTTATAAGTTCAGTCAATAGTCACTAAATTGTATTGCACAGATAACACATTGAATGTTTTTTGTGTTCTGCTGACTAAAAGAGTTGGTGTACATTTTCAATCAAGTAATCACAATAGAAGTTTGAAAATATATTGGAAAAATAAGCAGCCAGTGCTCAGTTCATAGCTGCAGTGATTGTGCTAGATGGAAATACCTGAACTGTGGATAAAAAAATTACTGAATAAGTGAAGTAATTGAAAATCAGTATCAGTTTCTAAACCAAGATAAGCTCTGCTTTTCCAAAAATTATGCCATTTTCATCAGTGCAGACACTGCAGTCCCATCCTCAGTCTCTCTACAGCAGATGGATGTGGCTTTTTGGGTTTCTCCTGCTGATGAGGAGTGAGATGCTTGCCCATTCAAGCTGGTGTTTCAAATGAAATGGGAACAATTATAATTTTGAAACTTGAGTTTTTTCCTGCTGCAAATGTGAGGCAAGAGCTGGGGGGGGGGGTGTGTTAAAATTTTTTGTTTTGCTTTCCCCTGCCAATTTACAAATGTCTGTAACTTAGGGTATTTTAAAATCCATACATTTCATATTAAATTGACTTTGCCACATGGGTAAAGGTTTCTTTTCCGTCACTATTTTTCCATGACTTCTTGGAGTAATTGTTCTTCAGGCAAGGTGAACGTGTATCAGGCATACAAATGTTCATTGGATGGTGCACCTTAAAATATCTACCCCAGCTGCATGATCTGCTGCAGAGTTCTGAGAAATGACAGCCAGAGAACAGCTCAGAGCCTGGGCAGCTCCTGCATCCTTCCTGGGACCAGTGGCAGGGCATTTGCTGTCTCAGGGGTGCACTTGCAGGCATCAGCCTGCACCTAGAAGGGTTTCTTGAACATCTTTGTTGGTTTCTTGGCAGTGGGTTTGTGGTGCAACTTAGAAAGGCGAGAGGTCGCACCACACAAAAGGCACTTTGCTTATTAATTTGAGAGATGAACTAGACCAAAGTTGTATTCTGAGAGCTTAAAAAAAAAGGAGGCTGGACAATCATATCTCCCTGAGGTGCCTTCCTCAGGCTGATAAGGAACACGCTATAAACCACATGAACTCCTCACTTCCATGGTCTCGGGAACAGAATATACAGAGAACAAAAGGGATGTCGATCTTGAAGTTGACTGTGGTGCATCTGAAAAATCAGCAATCTGGCCTTTAGATAAGGAAAAAATACTGAACTAGAAGTCTGCGTCCTTTATGTTTACCATGAGATAGGAAAGTGGATGCATCTCATGATGAAGACAGCTCTTTCTGAATGCTGCTTTGCTAATTGGTGTGACCCTACTGTGTCTGCACAGCTTCACAGTGTGCTGGGACCTGGGATAAACATTTCCTTTTGGAAAAGCTGTACACAATGTGCAGATAGAGGAGAACGTGGTCTCTTCTGCTGCTCTAAGATGTGTTGGAATAAATATGTTGTTTTGAAAGGTTTTTTTCATATTTTTCAGATGAGCAACTCTCTTGAGCTTTGTCCTTTTTATTACATAACATTTAAGTTTTTTAAAGTTCTGAGCATGACCACAAGTTTTTATTTTGCATTCCTAAAGTATTTGTTGCTTGTAGCCATGTAAAAATGGATACATTTCTTTTTATTCTAGCTCTGTAATACCTCTAATCCTGCACAGTTTGTTTGGGAGCCTTAGCTCTGCAATGGTTTGAGTAGAAAATATTTTCATTAATACTTATAGAATTCAAAATCATTAGAATTTGCCCTGTATAACATAATGACTTTCTGAAGAAATATTGGCACAAATTGTGGAAGCTGTTAGGTTTTGGTACTTGCATTCAAATTACTCGTTTTCTCTGCTTTATTTCTTCTTTCACCTCATAATTAAAGGCTGGTGGACAAAGCAAACTCGGGGCTGAAGGGCCTGCTTTGGAATCTGACAAAAAGGCAGTCACCTAGAAAAGAGAGTATGTCTTTTGGGTGGAGAAGAAGAAGTGCCTGAACTGAAGAAACAGTTTTAGGTGCTGTGGCTTGCTTTGTTGTTTTGCTCTGCAGGCCAGTCAGTTCTGGCATTTCCATGCACCAACATGTAAGATTTCATATCTTACGTGTATAAGTAAGTTTTTAGTTTCATAGGAAACAGTCACTGACTGATCCATTTTAGTATTTGTGGAAGTCAAGCTATAAAATTTCTGTCAATAGTTCAAGAGGACTTTCTGTAAATACCTTTAGCCATGAAAATTTGGACAAATGTGATAATTCTACACTATGTTACTCTGAAATCTACAGCTTAAAAATATTTCTATCTCAAGATCAACTTCTTAGTGTTACTGGGGAAAACATATGTTCTGCAAACATTCATTCAAGGAGACCTTTTTTGTTTTCATCCTGAGAATGGTGTGTCTCTGCTCAGATTTATCTGCATGTGGATATATATATCTTACATATATATTTGTTTGAAGTTACTATTAATGCTGGCTTAGGAAGTAGTGTTGAATCTTCTGCTATATTCATGTTTTGGGAAGAGTCCATTTTTATCTTCAGAGTAGTACAGTAGAAGGTAGGGGTGATTTAAAAACATTTCACTGTCTGGAGAGTGTGACTGAAATGCTCATCTTCCCAGAAATTTGCTGGGACTTTGGTTTGCTAAACTATTTTTTCCTTTAAAGTGCTGGTTGAGGAGATTTTAATGAGCATCCCAGCTGCCTGTGTGTTGGAAGCAGAGAGGCAGCAGAGTGAAATGGCTTTTTAAGTCAACTCCTATCAAAACCCAGAACTCTATAATTTACTGATTTTACAAATAAGAGAACTAAAAGCTTGGCTTGCCTGAAGTCAATTATTCTAGTGTTTAAACGAGGACCCAGAACGCTCTCATGGTCTTACTTTGCTAACCCAGCCTTTTGAAAAGAGCCATGGTAAATATTTATTTAGTTGCCATAATAGAGTATGGGAATGTCTTCTAACCTCAGCAGTGAGGCTGCTGCTTCTAAAAGCATCAAGTCTTTAGGTTGAAATATTAAAGATTTATTGCTTTACATCACAAATTGTATTTCCAAAGGTTTATCCTGGCACTGCTGTATTTTGTTTTTGCAACTCTGTTGTATTGTCATCTTTCTTGAATAACTTGCTGTCAAAGCACATGCCAGGTCATGTGTTACAGTCAGTTCAGAGCAAGCACAAATTTTGCCAGTTAAATATTTTTCTCTGGCAGCTGCAAGAGCTGTCTTGCTTATCAGAAGCTTGTAGTCCAACCTTCTGCTGAGTATTTGCTTTGCTTATGGCCAAACACTTAATACATGATTTGGGAGTCATCTTTGGAATTAATTTCTGTATTGTTCAGCAATGGGAAAAACTTGGGAACTGGGATGATGCTTGGTTTGTTGCTCAATTTTTAGATTATTTAATCTAGGTGCTCTTTCCCATCTAAAAATTGAAATTTTAGATTAAAACAGATTTTTGCTATTTTTAGAGCATGGAAGATCCTTCCTTTCAACTCCAAGCCAAAGACTGAATAAATACTTATAAGTAAGGAAGCCTCATTTTTACAATTTTCTTCGTTGACCTCAGGATCACACTTTCCATCATTTATGACAAGAGAGAAAGCAGTCTGCTTGCAAAACAGTAAAATGCATTCTAGTCTTTTGGTATTGTCAGGCCATGACAAAAGCTTAATAAAATGAGAATGACTGGCAGAATGGCATGCACCCTCAATTTTTTTAACTCTTCTGTAAAATATACTGAAATCTGAAATGGGGCATAGTGTTCTCAACAAAATGCTGACAGTGACAAAAACTTTGACAATGCAAACATTCTCACTTGTGGAGCTGAATCAATTGGAAAAAGCAGCCAAAAAGGCAAAGTGGAAATGCTATTAAGTAGTCTGAAACATTTAATTTAATATTAAAATAATTTGCTGCAATTAATTGGTGCTTTCTGTCATTTCTTTTGCACAGCAGTTTTCATGTGTGTATCAAGTCTTATCTTGAAGCAAGAAAATGAGGTTCTTTTTGAGCTGGCTAGTACTTTATTGCAGAGATTTATTTCTTAATCTTCATTGGAGATTTTGAAGTAGTGGCTGTTTTTTAGCAGGCTGATTTAGTTCTTGCTTGATTCAAAAATATACAAAATAGGACTGCTGTATTTAAAGCTTGGTAGTAGCTTTTGGCAAGTCCCAAGTTATTTGTACAGCAGCATTGTACTGAGGACACGATGCATTTTAGGGAGGGGAAATCAGAACAATGTGCTGATTTGCTTGTGTGGGCTAATATGACTCATTTAGAATGAACTGCTTTAAGAGTTTTGGAGTTTTTTAGGAAAAACTGAGAGGCTAACCTGAGGTTTCAAATCAGTTTTAAACTGGAAGTCTCCCTTCAATCTGCAAGGCTCTAGCAATTCTCTACTGTTGGGGTCAGCAGTTTACAAACACTGCCTGGACCAATGATCTGTGAAATCAATCTATGAGTCTTCCTGCTGCTGCCTTTGAACATTTTCATTGATGGCAAAATAGAAATTACTCAGGCTATGGGATGTGATTATAAAAATTCTAAAGCTTAAAGCATACAGAAGACAAAATGTTGATGCTTGGAAATTCCATTTCTTTACGTTTGGAATGAGAGAGTTTAGTTCCTGACATTTTCTGGAGGTATGTCACAAGATCCTGAATAGAATTACTTTGGTAATGCATTGCTGTTGCAGAAATATATTGGAGACATTTTGCCCACCTTTCAAATTTGAAACTATGGTATGGATGAGTCAGCTGGCTGGCTGCTTGCATGTTAAAGCTAACATTTTGTAGGTTCAGATACTTAATAGCTTTTATTCTGTGACTGAGTAAGATGGATTCATTTATATACAGCGTTTCCTAGTCAGAGAGAAGTCAGTAGTTTTAAAGCCCAGTGAAGCAGGGGTTATAGATGCCACACAATGTGCTCCTCTTGTTGAAGTCAGTTCTTTAAAGCTGAACTGTCATGGTTCCTTCACCCCGAGCTCAGTACCTCTGTTAATCAAACATGCTTTCTGTTGTTGCTTCAAGCATCTGTGACAACTGGCTTATTGTCCCACCCAGTCCCAAGTGGTGTTTCATATTAAGTCATTTTTTTCCAAAGCCATTGTTTTGAGTGAAGGTCTTTGCATACTGACTCCAGCTAATATGCTTTGCTCTGGCAGTGGATTTGGATATCCCTCTGAAGGGTGCACATCTTTGATTCATCCCTCAACTTTTGCACTTGTATTTTCTTTATTCTTTCTTTTAACACAGCATATCTATAAAACACTGTGTGTCCCGGCTTGTAGGATTCACCTCAGTGTAGGTGAAAACAAAAGCATTATGAAAAGCCTAGTTCCATCTGTGTGTGCTGAGTAATTGCTGGAACCTGTGGCAAAATTTGGTGTTGTTGGCCTGTGCCAGTGGAACTGATGCTGTCAGGTCTGGGGAGCACAAGCCCTGTGTAAGAAAAAGAGCAGCTGTTGGAAGTGTCCCAGCACTCGGGGCCGTGGCCATACAAGGAGCCCTCTCTGTACAAAGCTGCTCTGCCTGATCCGTGTGTTCCCTGTGTGTTAAAGTTCGTGGGGCTCTTTGTCTGGGTGTCAGCCACGGGTGCCTTTCATCCCCGAGGTGCCTGCAAGCATCTCTCGATATTATTAGAATGGTAGAAAGGAAGTGGAAAAGAGGGAAAACAGACTTACTGAATATTTCAGCGAGTCTTTGCCAAATCACATTTTGGGATTCATTTCTATTTTAAATACTACAGCGGCTGCCAAAGCTGGCAAACTGTGATCCCCTTTGGAAGGGGGAGGAGACTTCATTTCTTCTCTGCCAGAGGAGGAACATCACTTCATTTTCCTGTTGCTTTGTTTTTCCTTTTGTAGCGAACAAAGAAATTCTGTGAGAGAAAAGTAGAAAAAGCTATTTTTCAAAGCTTTTCCAGAAATTTTACAAAGCAATGGGTTTGATTTACACTTTAAATGTGGTTCCTGTCTTCTCTCACATCATTTGCATACTTTTAAAAAATAGCTTGATTTAACTTTTATTTTATAGGAATGTGTCCTTTCCTCTTCTAATGCTGGTGAGAGTTTTGTTTCCTTGTTTACTTCTATGTGCGTATAAACAAGAAGTGATCAAATTTAAGCACCAAACAACTGGCCAGATTTGCATAGAGAAAAACTGGTTAGAATCACCAAGAAGACAGACTGAACATAGAATAATATCTATGCTTAAATAACTAAATCCCAGAGTTTAGGAAGATAAGATGACTGAACAGCAATAAAACAAAAAAAACCAAAAAAAAACAAAAACAAAAAAAAAAATTAAAAACTGAGAGCCAAAAAATATCTGGGTTTTCTTCCTGCCTTTGTCATGCCTCACTTGTAGCCTTGGAAACTGAAACAAAGAGGTTAAGAAACTTGCTCATTCTTAAAATGGAGATAAGATACAGCGTACAGCTTATTTTAGTCTCACTTATTCCTCTGCAGAGTGCTGTAAGTGAGCAGTGCTGGATTTATAATAGTGTATATATCTATACCATGAACGTGTTTATTTAGGACCTAAGCCAATGAACCCACATTTAGTTGTGTTTCCTGTGCATACCTGTTAGTGATCCCCTGTTTGAATCTGTCAGTCTTTGCAGGTTATTTCATGCTCTCTATCTGGAGGTGCTGGGTTTTGGTGAAACCAGGCAGTTCTGGGACTTTGAGCAGGATGCCTGGCACCCCAACACTTGGGCACAGTGCAGAGGGCACACTGCAGGTTGGCTCCAGACTTTTCAAACAAGCTCTTGTTATCCCTCCAGGTATGTAAACCAGGGATTCAGGATTGTGGGATCAAAACATTGGAAAGGGTTCTTGGCAGATTGATCACCTGGCTAAAATAGTTACAAGCTCTTATTTTTTAAGTCTGAGAGTGGCACTTTCTAGTGAAGCCTTTTCCTAGGGCTTTTGTTTTATAGGCTCTCTGGACATTCACATGCTGTTTATATTAATGCAGCTCATTTGTAGGCAGTGCAGACACTTTTAGGAATTGTAAGACTGTGGAGACATTTAATGGCTGAGGATAAATTGCACAGCTGTGGACACTATTTATACTTTCCTGTATAGAAAAGAGTCTGTATCATGAAATAAGCATAGCTCAATGTTGTGAGTTATTTTTCATGTTTTTTTAATCTTGGAGAGGGCTTGCCAGCTCTTTGGTTTACGTGTTAAAATGTGTCCATATCCTAAGAAGATAAAGTTCATGCTTTACCCATTAAGAAAACAGATACTGAAGAAAAGAGAGACAAGGTAAAATGTTTAAAAATCTTAGTAAGGAATTCTAGAAACACTGCATAAAATTTCTGGGCTGAGAGGAGTTAGTTCCTAAATTTGCAAAGGGAAACTAAATATGATTGAAAATAACCAAAACTTGATAGAAGGCAGAGTGAACAGTAACTCATGCAACAAGTTAGTTTACAGGTTAAGGATCTGAAACCTCTGCAAAACACACATCCCTTCCTAAAGAAAGAAATGTCCAAGCCCACAGCTTTCAGTAAAAGTGCAATTTAAAACAAGTTCCAACTTATTAAAATCTGCAAGGAGAAATAATTATAACTTTAATAATTAGATCTCAACCAAAGAACACAGAGAGCAAGTTGTTTGTTCCTTGTAGATGTGTTAATGATGGGAATCTTTAGAAGTCAACTTTAAAGGACAAAAGGACAAACACAATTATAAGATGTGTAAAATGGAAATTAGGCACTGAGACAGAAACTGAATTTCTTCAAAGATAAGAGGCTGGGATAAATTAAGAACTGGTAGATACCATCTTCGAAATATTGGAATCTAATAGCTTTGACAATTACTTTGAAAAAAGTTTGCTGAAAGAAACCATAGAAAACTGCAGACACTGTAGAGTTCTGGGCTCCTAGTTTTTATATCTTGCACATGGACTGTGGCTGATTTCAAGTTGTCCCCATATGTTATATCTGCAAGGTTCCATAAAATGATTCTGCTACGTAAAGTACTTCTGAGTGCTTCTACATCCTCTAGAGATTTAGTTGCAGCACTGTAGTTTGTTCCCTTTTCTCCCTTAATGCTCTAAAATCCACAGGCTTGTTCTGTCTCAGATTGCTGTCTGTTATGGGAACCAGGGGATAGGGTTAGTGGGTGAATTATGAAGTAATTTGATCAAGGGCTCAGGAGATAGGATCTTTCCTCTCTTTTCTTCCCTTGTAATGTCAACACTATGGTTTTTAGAAAATAATAACTTGCACGTATACTCTGAAATTCCAACTTTGGCTCTGGCTTGTCCTAAGCTGTTAACGCTGTGTTGGGGTTGATCTGATTTGACAGCTCTTGTCCCTCTAAGAAACCAATTTCCAAATTATGTTATAAAAGTTTGATCAAAAGATAAAGCTTGAACTAATAAGATGAATAACTTACTGACATCAAAGAGAAAATGGAATGGAGCAGAGCTGAGAGCCTGGAACACTTATATGTTCCCTAAATATTTTTTTCTTGTGGATGAGTTCTGCTGATCACTGTGCGTGTCTGATTGTCACTACTATTTCTGAAAATGAGGCTATGTACTTACCAAAAAACTAAAATTTGGTAAATGAAGATTTTTTTCAGAATATTTTGTACATTAATAATTTTGGTTTTTGATTCAGAAACTTATGAAGTCCTTAGACCTACCAGGCATGTTCCTGCAGTCCTGTTCAGTGCTCTGTTGATGCAGACTGATAAATTCTTTCCCAGTCAAGTTGGAATCCATGAAGGGGACATTGTCCCTCACCTGTCAGTCATCCCTCAGATACAGGTTACTGCCCTGTACTTCCTCCATGGTGGAGGACACAGCTGCAATACCTCTTACTTGATTTCAGTACAGACTGAGGCAGATTCATTTACTCAGGGATTCAAACATCTCAAATCTAAGTTGCTTTCCTTTGCACTGCAGTGAGCTTGCACAGGCATTCTCCATATCCTTGCTGAGAAACAGCAGCTTGATAAATCACTCCGTCTGACAAGAGCAAATTTTACTTGGCTGGTACCTTCAGCCCGCTCATAAATGAGGTGGGTTTCTTTCCATTCTTCAGATGTCTTGTTATGTGAGAAAAGAATATGTGGATGCAGTGGTAAAATCTGACAACCCCCCTCCTAAAGACAGAAGTTGTTAGGCTAAGGGAGCAGCTGCTGGTTGTGCCCCCCTGGGGGACAGAACCTCTGCGGAGTGACCCCAGAAGGGACCTCTGGGCTATGTTCTGCAGTCCTTTGGGAAGAATCATTGAGTATGATGCCTTCATTTGAGTGACACTTTCAGGAGAGATCCCGCTGAAACACTTAGATGTGTCTCTCTTTGCATGTTTAGCTTTTTCCATTCTGTGCATTTCAGTCCAAGGATGTGTGCCCAGGGAGATCAGGGCAGATTGCTGGCTGGCTCTGCAGACTGATGGTGCCCTGCAGTGGAAAACCTGTATCCCCTAGATCCTTCTTAAATTGCACAGTGCTAAGTGATTCGTGGTTCCAGGCTGAAAAGCCATACTGCTACTTTAGACTTCTTAAAAGTGAGACAAACTAATGTTTTTCTTACTGCTGCCAAGTTAGAGAACCAGTGTACAAAGCATGCTGCAAATGTAGCTCGTGACTTCACAGCAGCAGCTCCTTAAGCCTCAGTGCCCTTCAGACACAGGTAGCTGTGGTAGATCTCAGTGCACAAGCAGTGCTTCTGCTTCCTGGGATGACAGGAGAGAAGATGCACCAATGCCACAATACAAGGTAATCAATTTTTCTTTACATGTCTTTTATTACATAAATTGTCAGCATTGCCCTGGCGACTCTGCACAAATACATCAACAGAATAATGCAGCTGTACTTGTGAGGGGCTGTGTTATCACATTGCAGTCTGGGTAGCTCTGGCATGCAGAACCTTTCATGATGAGCTCCTGTTTCTTGATTTACTTGTTCTGAAGCAGTAAGTGGGAATGTTTGTTTCAGACTTGGAGGTATTTAAAACATGGGAGGTTTTTATTGAATGTATAGAATAGAAAGTTGCTCACTTGGTGAAAAGACTGTAATAACAAGTGTTTAACAACTGAAAGCCTGCACTGAGTGAGAGAATTTAATAAAATTTGGAATTTACTGGCGAAGGAAGGGACATCACCTCATACTACACTGGTTTCCTAACCCTTCAGGAAGTTGGGTGGGATGTAGCACCAGTTAAATACAGACTGCAGCATTTCAAATGCAGCCATAGGCTGGGCAGTCAGACTTCTACATTCTGAACGCTCTACATCAAAGCTTTTACAGATCAGTTGGCTTGTAAGAATCCCTGATTAATCTCTCTTGAGGACAAAATAACTTAGACATGTTTGGGAGGAAATAAGTTCTTCATCAATTTTTTTTTAATAACCTTTTATTGAATTAAGGAAATAGGAGTATAGCTCTAAAGAGGTTTTTTTAAATGGGAATTTTTAAAGGAATTCGAATTAAAAAAGAATATCACTGGTTGCATAAAAACGTAATTAAATATTCATGATATTGAAAAATCATACTTTCCATGTGCCTACGTTAAGCCAAGCATTTTTTCTGTGTTCCTCTTGTTTCTGTTCTGATTTGGGGTCAGGGTAAATGAATGGCTCTCATGTGTGTCCAAGCTCTTAAGATGTTTTACCCTCTTCCTGTTGTGCAATCTGTTTTCCCAGGAGTTTGTCAGGCACAGTGGAGTAATGCAGTTACTCCCTGAACTTGGGTTAGCCGGGATTGTTGGGATATTTCCTGACCCCCTTCTGGAAGGTGCCTGTCACGTGATCATGTACAGTCCACGAGTATTCCTTGGAATCCCTGATATCCACAGTAAAAGGCAGTGTGAGAATCTTTTTGAAGAACACGTCATGGGGAAAAGACCATATTTTTCTCTAGAAGGGTTGCGTAGGCAACAGGTTGATGATGTTCATAGGGAAAAATGTTAAATCTGCCTATCTGAAGGAATGGGATCTGTACTTCCATTATTACATTAATATTTGCCATTAGACTGCCAGACTGGCTAAATCTCGCTCAGGAGCCAAGCCCTTCACCACAGCTTGATAATCCCACTGTGGTGGGTTTCAGCTGGGAATGAAAACCCTGCTGAAGTCCAACCAGCCTTTTTACCTGTGTTTAGAAATAATAAATTATGTTAGGAGTTAGAAATAGATTAAGAAGAGCTTCAGTGCGTTACAGTCTGAAGAATCCATAAAAGTCAACGTTGCAAGATGGCAGTAAAACTTCCTTACTGCCTTTGTGCTGAGCTCCTGTAAGCAAATGTGAACTCAGAGAGGAGGAGGAGGATTGTTTTTATGGCATGTGACTGTTGCCATGAGATTCTTGGTTGCCATCAGAAAGGTAATTTTGCTAAATAGCTGTGATCAGCTACCAATTGAGACGTAGAAAAGTGCTTCATTAAAATAGCATTCCATCAGTACCTGTGCACCTCTCATCTTTTATCCCAAAGAGCTGTTTAGCTACCCAGAGCTCAGAGGCAAGAAAGCAGGGCCTTTCAAGGTTAGAGCTCATCGTGCTTGGATAATGCAATTCAGAAGAGCTTAAACACAACAAATCAAAATCTGTGAAATGATGCATGGCTTCACGCCTCTGTAATTTTGAAAAAATACATATAGGTTCCTATTCTTCCATTCCAAAGAGCCCTTGAAGTATATCAGGTATTTATAGCTTTGTATGTCTCACTTGTACATTCGAGAGTTAATGACTCACACCTTTCCCAAACAATTGAAGTGCTTCCTGAGTAGCACAGGAAACATTCCCTCCTCTGATTCACATTCTGATTCACGTTTGTTTGTTGTGTGTGGCAAACACCACTTGGCATGTTTACTCCTAGGTCTTAATTACCCTGCAGCAGTGTTTTTCTCTTTATAGTCTTATTTCCTTTCCTTCTCTCAACTGTAGCATGAAACAGCACCTAAATTAATCAAAAAATAATGGCTTACTTCTTCCTCCTGTCTTCCCTCCTCCCCCCAGCTGCCTCTGCTTCTTCCACTGCCACCAGCACCTGTGGGCCCTCCACTGAACTTGAGTCAACTTGTTAAAGCAACAGAGAGTTACTCCAGTGGAGAAAAGAGAGCTTTAGCACTAGGTTTGCAATTCAAATTGGCTCAGTGATGAAGCTTATAAACATCAGGAGCAGCTTAAACACCAGGAGGGAGCCACAGTGGCACCAGAAACATGGTGAGGGAGAGGGACCTGTGCAATATCTCTGTATTTAACACAATGAAATAATTAAATTCTTCATTCTGCTTAACTATAACTTTTGTTAAAGATTTATGTTGCTTTTTGTCCCTGGAAGAGCTTATCCTGAGGCATGTGAGAAGGAAACAGAGCATGCTCTGTGTCCAGAAGAGAAGGGAATGGCTCTGGGACCCCTTCCCGTGTAATCCTTAGTGGTTTCCCAAGCCCTCAGGTCAGAGTTGTGTTTTGGCAGATGTCTTTCACAGGCCGTTCTAAAGAGCTGTGTGTTCCTCCTGCCCTGTCTTTTGGTTAGCATGTGTACTCATGTACCTGTGTCCAGAAATGGATCCCAGAAAAAATGGGCATGAGGCAGGTGCTTATTTAGCTGAGTTTGTTTACCCAGATGAGTTCAACCTGTAGCCATGCAGAAGGATGTCAGCATCACCAGGAGCGAGTTATGTCAGACTTTTTTTTTTTTTTACAGCCCCTTGGCCATATTGCATTCCATCTGCTTATCTCAGATCTGTTGCTCTCTCATTTGTGCAGAAAACAGGTTCATAGGGCTGTACTGGAAAGCAGGCCATGGAAACCTTGTGGGCTTAGCACCTGGAGTGGGGAGGTGCCTGGGGAGCAGCAGGTCTGCAGAACAGCAGCAGCAAGATTTGGGAGAGCTGGGTGGGGAGGTGACAATGTTCAGAGTCCAGTTTGACACAAAAGGAAATATTCATTACCCATACTCTCACATTGTATACATTTCTGATGCTTTTAGTTGAAAAAGTTGGAGGTATAGCCAGTAACTGGTTGTTTTAAAAATGCCATGAAACATTTATGGGCTAAACATAGCCTATAGGATGTGGTTAAAATAAAGTTATTTGTAGGACTAGGGCTTTTTGATGCAGCATGCTTTGAATTTTAAGTCCTGTGGACTGTTGTAAAGGCTATCTGTGCTTTGCAGAAGAATCTGTAGCAGCTAGATCAGATCTCCCCAAGATCTCTTTGCATGGGTTGTTACTCAATCACCCTTCATTCTCTTCATTCCTCTGATCTTTATGCTTCTGCCTGGTTTCCTTCCTCCCTCTTACACATGCTTGATTGCATTTATATTTCCCTAAATGTATCTCTGCTATTTAAATGTGCCAGTGGTACTTGTTGTTCTCCCACTCCCAAACAACGCAATTTGCTTTTCCTTTTGATAATTTTTGCTGTTGACCAATTACCTTGCTGTGTTATTTCTGCTTCATTAATTGCACAAGTTAAATATTTTAACAGGTAATCAATACTATAGAGAGTTTTGCAAAGCAATTTAGCAAAAACACTGGTAGGAAAACAGCAAGCATCCTCTCCCCAAATAAACTAATGTATAAACCCGAAGTTTCCCCTCTACATCCCACACAAATGTCTATCTTCACACACAAATAAAAATATTGGAAATGTTATGAGATTCCTGTGGGTTCTTTAGATGAAATGACCATCTCTTGCAACTCCAGGTTTAAAAAAAATAATTGTTAGAAACCCAAAACGTTTTCCCTGAACCATTCTCTAACTAGACCACACAGATTGCAGTTTGTGTGTGTGAGGACAGGGCAGGGTTGTGCTGTAATAGAATTTATTAGGGAAATCTGGAGTAAAGGCATCCACGGACCAGACGGATTAGGAGAATCACAACTGGAAGCTTGCTTTCTGTCATCCTTCTCTGCAGCATTTGAAAAAGAAATTGAACTAATAGCCCTCATACCTCGAAGCTGTGCCTTCAGGGAGCCATTATGTTCACTCCTCTTTGCACAGAGGATAAATTTATTTTATAATCAAGTGTTGTTAATGCACAGAAGAACATCTGCTTTTTAATGCTGGAAAATGAGCAGAATTTGTCTTCTGAGTATATTGCAAGTGGTGCTGCAGTTCTGTAAAAATCATTTTTGTTCAGGTTTTGAGACTTCAAAATAATTCAAAATTTTAGGAGTTTTGTCTTCATTGAATTAGGAGTACAATAGAAGATTTGTTTATTTTTAGAAACTTATAAAACTTTTTCTTGGTTACCTTTGACTTGTCCTCCTCTGCTGTCTACCAAAAAAAGTGAAACATGTCAAACTGTAATCCCTGTCTTGAAAACCACTCTTTCTCTCAGGTTACATTGTCCATCAGATGACTTTGATTATCTTTGTAATTGTTGATTGTAATGAGTTAGGCTGTAACTTGCTGCAGGATCTGGTCGGTCTTGTTGAGCTTGCATTGTTAATGAAAAGCAGAATAAAAAGTCTGTCTGCTTTACCACCAGGTTCTCATAGGAGTTTTGTCTCCAGAAGAATTTGGCAGGACTATTTAGTGATTTCCTTCTGATGTGTCAAATACCTTCACATATTAACAAATAAATTTGGCTAGGATAGCAAATATTTGTTTATATAATGTATTGCACCAGTTGTGTTTTGGTAATTTGCAATTATTTTTCTTCCCTTCCTTGGTTCTTAGACATAAATAGAAATGGGTTGTCCTTTATCCATATATTGAGAAATTCAGTTTCCATCTGCCTCCAGGTGCTAAATTGTCCTTTTCCAACAAGTTCATCTTAGCTAATATGGGAGATGGATTTAGTGAATCTCTTACTGTAATAGCTCAGTCCAAACTCAGCCACATAAAAAAAATACCAATCTGGAATCCTGAGTCTGGTAGTGACTGCATCCTTTTTGTGAGAGACTCAGGGAAAAGGGACAGGATCTCTCCCCAAAAGAAGAAAGTTTCTTTAGGGACTAGCTGCTGATTTTTGGATTTTGTTCAGAGAACTAATAAAATCAGGCCTTCCAAACTGAAAACCAAGTATTAATGTGGATTCAAGAGACAAGCTGTTGCCAGTCTAAGAAAATTACTTACATTTTTCTATTCAGGGGGAAAAATAACCAAAACAAAGCTGAAGTGATCAGTTTAAAATGGCGTGAGCATTTTTTCCTGTGACTTCTATTCTGCGTGGGTAGGAGGGAGGAATTAATGAGGTAATTCTGTCAGAACTTTTTGATTATGTGATCTGACAATTAACTAATTATTCTTCCACAGATTGATTATATTCTAAATAAGCTGTGGTGATTGATAACATACCCCAACTTCTTGTGAAATCTTGGAATAATTCTTGCAAGAAATGTGTCCTTGGACCAAACTGCCTAATGAACTTGATAGTGTTTGATAGCCACATGCCAAATGTAGATAAATATTTTATAGTTATGGATCAGTTATCCAATCCATTCTACAGTAATGGATCTGGTATTGGCTCAGCTGGAGCTTTTATGCTGCTGATTATCCTTTTGGGACTTAGTGGAAAATGGAAGCGCTTGAGATCATGGAAAATTTTCAGAGTCAGGGTGGAAAGATTAGATTTATGGTGGAAATACAAGTGTGTTCATGTTTGGAAAAGGTGGATAAATGTTTTTAAGTGAAAAGTGTCAGTTTTATGACCAAACAGTTCACAGAATTGCATTAATTGTCCTGAGCTACTTTACACTCTTTTTCCCTTTTTTCTCCAAAGGAGTTGCAATACATTTTGTTGAACCTGATAACTTTGGATTCTTTTGTGTGGTGATATCACTTTGTGTAAGCAAAACACTGAAAAATAAAGCTGTGGAATATCTAATTTCCTTGAACACATGTTTTTACTCCTTTCAGTTTGGGGCAGAAAACAAGTTCTTGGAAAACTGGGGTTTATGTGGATATTTTTAACCATTTCTGAGTAGAGGAGAGAACGTGGTTCCTCATTTTCCTGTCCTAGTCTGTTCCATCATCATCATCATCCCCTTGTAACACCCAGTGCATCCCTCAGTGGCCTTTCTGTCACCTCTGCCAAGGACAGAATTTGAACTGTCAAGCCTTCCTCAGCAGTGTTTGTTTACTAGCTGGTACTTTTCCCCCAAAAAATGTGCAGATTTCAGGACACAGTCGTTCCAACACTCCTTTTATTTGGCTGGCAGTTGTTAAGGAAGGGCACATAGCAATAAACTTCATTTCTTACATATTGTAATATGGACATGCAATTCATAGGAAATTAGTCCAGTGGAATAACTGTTAGAGTTTATTGAGAATGTTATAATTTCATGCCCAACTCAAGTTTTTACCCAAGAATGACCACAATTCTGGAAGAGCGTTTCTCTAAGTGTGTTTCCATGATCAGAAATAACATCCAAAAAAAAGAAAATGCAATGACATGGTAAGAAATTAGAGTTACCTCTTGTATATAATCTTGAACTGAAGTAATATGAAACGCATGAAGCTGGAGTTTTCTTGTGTGGGGGATTAGTTTCCAGCCAGATTAGGGAGCTCATCTATCAGGCTGATTACACAACCCACAAGCACTTTCATCAGCTCCAGCTGCCAGAGGAGTGCAGGAATAGTTCCTTCGACCAAAAGTGCAGATTTTTATCTTCTTACACAGACTGTAAATCCATACCTTAAGAAATGTTTTGTTAACATGCAGATGGGCTCAGGATAGCTCAGCTGCTTCCTTACACTTTAAAGAGAAAAACAAAGCTCCAGAAGCTTTGCTTTAAATGTAGTTGTGTAGGGAGTAATCGATCATTTTGTGAGGAAACTTACCACTGAATAAATTTGGATGTTTTGCAGCCCAATACCCTGTAAAAATACATCTTGTACCTTACCAAAGTAGAAAGGGTTCTTCTCCATAAAGTCTGCTACACTGCTGCATTCATACTGCATCAGTTTTGCCTAGTTTTTAGCTTCAGAGTAAAAGTTTGAGACAGCTATCTAGACCTGTAAGATACTGGAATTAGAGGTGTCAATGTGATACAACAGGCTGACATGTGGTGGATTAAATTGTAATTTTGTTTTCAAGCTTCCTTTTGGTTTTTTATACAAAAATAACTATACCTTAAGATCTAGTCTGTCATTCCAGATTCTTCACTTCCATTTCAGTAGATTTTCCAGGTTCATTTTGGAGGATGCATCTTCGAGAGCATGGGGAGGGAGGTGACAAAATGCTGGTGATAGTGGCACCACTCCAAGAGCTGTGAGTCCGTTTCCTGGTTTGTAAATTTTCAGAATCAGTTTTTAAAAATTGCATTGGTTTCTGTCCCTGTTTCCTTAGGAAAGCACTGCTTAGGCTGGACTAGCACAGAGTGCTTTTGGCTCAGCTCTTCTCACTGCTTGGCACTTCCTCATGCCTAGGCATGCTCCAGGCTCAGCATTCACTTGCTGCGCTGAATGACTGAGCTGATAAAGGTACTGAGCTGATAAAGGTACTGAGCTCTTGCTCCATCAGGCAGGGGCAGAGCTGTGTGCTGATTGCTGAGTGGCTGATAGAAAAAAAATGCTTAAATTGAGAGATTATGTCCCTTTGTTTCTCAGTTCTTACTTCTTGTTCCCTGTGTAATGAACTTGTCTAATTTCCATGTGTGAAGCACTGTCTTGTCCTGCTGAATGGCAGTCTGTTTTTCACAGGAGATTACTGCAAAGACATTTTTAAAATGTTTAGCTTACAACAGGTAATTAATCTTTTCTTAGTAATATTGTTTGTATTCTCCAACCCCTTTGAGGAATGGTATCTCGTGGGTCTTGAGTGGATGATAAAGCAGTGATAACGAATAATTTGCTGTTATGGACCTTATTGAGAAATAAATTTTGCCCTCTGACATCCAGTACATTTTACCCTGTGGTAGTTGCTCTTCAAGATGATTCATTTTTTCCTTGCTTGAGATGGGCTTCTGGTGAAAAATGTTCTGTGGCCCATGTCCATGTCCAATCTGCATTGCCATCAGCTACCATCTTCCTGATCCAGCAAGTCACACTTCAGGGAGCTCATTTGAGAGAACATGTAATGCAGAGAATCCAGCCTGTGCTCAGCTTGGAGCTTGAACACAGTAATTACACACATTTTTAGCCTCTGGTGAGCGTTTGCACTAGGAAAGGAACAGATCAAAACTGAGAGAGCAGGTAAATCGAAACTGAGCAGCCTTCTTAGGTAAAATACTTTAAAAATTTTCATATTACAGGAATGATCATTAGGTGAATGTTTGAGCATTGATAGTTTAAACTCTTGGGAGAGGTGTGTGGCTTAGGGCTGTGCAGGAAGGTGGGGATGCAGTGTGCTTTTCCTTCCCCAGAAATACCAGTGCAGAATTTCCCTGGGAGCCTGTGCAAATTACATATCCAGAGAGAAATAAGTGACTGCTGTATGGAGGAATGGGGATTTCAACAAAGCATTAGTAGCTTATTAAAAATCTCCTCTGCAGAGCTAGAAGTTTTCTGTTTCAGTAAGATTTTTGGGTTGTTGGCTGCTGCACTGCTGCTGGTTCTTACCCTGAAAATCCAAAGAAAATGATGCTGAGTTGTGACAGTGTAGCCCAGGTTTTTTTAAGGATGCCCTGCTTAAGGGAATATTCATAGGGCTTAATAATGTATTATTCAGCTTTAAGGTTTATTTGTGGAGATTTGAATTCAGGAAATGGCATTGTTATGCAAGAACTGGAGCAGCTAAAAGGAAAGGAGATTAATATGCTGGGGTTGGAGGATTATGTTAGCTCAGGCACTGATTTTCATATTTAACTATGAAACTTTCTCCAAAACTTATTTTTCTTCAGAGCTGAATTGGGATTCAGGATCAAAAATATTGATGCATAGAGGCTGAAGATGTTTCTAATCTTTGTGCAGAACTTTTCCCACTGATTCAGGAGATCTGGCTGTGCTTCACTGTAGGCATTTCTTTCCAGGGACTCATTAAAATGAATGCACAAGTAGCTTCAGATCATTTTTATTCAACTATGTTATTAACAAAAATGGAAAGTTGGAGTGATTAAGCCATGAAACTGTAACTATCCCTTGGGAACAGCTCAACAATTGTGCTTCAGAATGTTTCCTCTTTGAATTGAGTGCTTACTTCAACAGAGGAGAGAGGCAGCAGTGCAGAGATGAGCTTGTGTGTGCCTACAAATCCACAGACTGGCATTTGCAGAGGAGTTTACATTGTGTTATCTTTAAAATGGGGAATTTAACATAGGATTTCTTTTATCAAGTTGGTGTATATTTTATATATTTCATTCTATTGCCATGTGCAGGAACTGCAAATCATCAAAATAGAACATTTCGAAGTTCTGTAAGGTCTCATGCCATAAATTATGTCACAAGATTCTGTTCAAAATTCCAGTATAAAAAATTGGTATCTCACATATCACTTTCTCTTACTACTGAGAAAAGCACAGCATTGCAGCTTTGATGTTATGTTAGTTTTTCATGGGGAGAGAAAATCTCTTTGAACAGAGGAACGAGTTATAAAGGAGTAAGATTAGAGAAAATTCATCTATAGCAATGAAGTAACTTAAGATCCTCAAGGCATGCATACCTTGTCCTGTTAAAAAAAATAAATTAAATCTCAGCAGTTTCAGAAAGGAAAATAAAGATTGTCAATAGCTTAATGAAGAATCTAAGAAAAATTCAGTATTGAAAGCTACTGACCTGAAGGCCAGTTGAAAGAGTAATTTGTCCATGTAGTCTTTCTCACCTGTGCATAGGAAAACCTGGGGCTCTTTGGGCATAACTTATGTCCTGTATTCTGTGTGCACCTTGTAAGCTAATGTGTCTGTGCTGTAACTTTCAGGGCAGAAAATGTGCACTGGGAACCTTATTTCCCACTGCAGCTGGACTGAAAGAGGGGATTCTGGCCTCCTAGCTGGGCAGGTCCTGGAGTGGGGCTGAAAGTACCATGGCTTTTGTAATTTATCCAGCAGCCTCCAAAACACCCGAGCTGTCAAGCTGAGCATTTTGTGTGTGGTCTGCAGGCAAAATGCTCTAACCTGTTATGAATGAGAAAGTTGTTCTAAAATTTTTAGTGCCTGAGGAGAGGAGTGTGTGTGTGAAAAATAAGGTTCCCAACTGCAGAAATCCCTGCTGAGCAGTGTGCAGGCTGGCCAGGGGCAAGGTGAGGTACTCTGGTACATAATTACACCAGTTCTCAAGAAGTATACATGGTATGTGCATTTCTTGGCTGCATCTACCACAAAATACCTGGTGTTTATCACCCATCAGTGTTAGGAAATGCCTCACAGGACAGTGTTGCCTTAAGATTTTAAATTAAAAACTTTATAATAGGATATGCAAATAAAATTTACTGAGGACTGAGACTTTGAGGTGGAAACCTCAAAACTTTGGGAAATACCGATTTAAAAAATTCTGGATAACATTCACATGTACAAATATGAATTTTTAAAGTGTTAATATAGATAACCTCTCACTTGCAGGTAGCAGGTCTTTAAAGATCTGGGACAAAAAACAAATGGAGAAAGGCAGCACCTTAGCCTAATTAAAAAAAAATAAAAAAAAGCATTTCTGGGCTAAACCTGTGGTAATTGTCATTCCAGGAAAAGCAACAATAATTTTCACTTGTTCAAACTTCACTGCCATTAAAGAATAGTTCTCGGTTTTCTGCTGTTCCTCCTGTAGAAGTGTTTGTTGCTTTTGGCAGGTGAGGACGTGAGAAAGCTCAGGATGGTTTGGTTATTTTGGAGGAGCTGGAGCTGTTTGAGAAGATAGGAATTTCTGTTTAGAATGGAAAACTGATCCTAATGGTCTCTTTGGAGACAGAATGGTCTTTCAAAAATTCTTTTACTTCTGGATATTAGAGAAGTACTTTTCTGTGGAAGAAAGGTATGTTGGGACTGAAGTATGGCACCACTGAACATGTATCCGGATAAATTACACCAGTTACTGGGTTTAATTTTGATTAAAAGTAACCTTAGAGATGTCTTCCTGTTCACCATAGCAGTGTTATTCTGGCAGCACTTGCTTTTCTTACAGTACTTACACTTCATCCACTGTTCTCCCTCACTCTGTATGCTCATCTCGGGGGTGTGACAGGGGAGTGCTGCCCCAGATGAGCAGTCAAGAATTCTGTCAGGAGGCTAGCCCCAGTGTCACCCTGAAGATTATCCAGAGCTGGAGCTTTTCCTTTTAAAACAGGGATAATGTTTATTTTGCCAGAACTGTTTGGGTCAGGGAGTGCTGTTTATAGGTTGAGACACTGTTGTGTTGGTCTGACAAGTTGATACATACGAATTTTTATTTTGAAATATTCAAGTTTTTATGTATCATGAACTTGATGTAACCTTATGAAAGCTGGAAGGAAAAACTGTATTTGTTAACATGCCATCATTTGGTTTTCCTTCCATGAACGTATGCTCCTAATATTTAATCTTCAGCATGTTCCAGATCATGCACTGAAATAATAATTTTGCCTTATTAGATCACCTTTCTTCTAAGATGGGATGTTTTTACTGCCTGGAATTAGTTGTTCTGAGTTTAATTAGGTTTAAGCATTAAGGATACACTCTACTTGCAAAAGAATTTCATCTTTGTGTCCTGTTTCAAAGGAATATACAATATGAAACCTCAGTAAAAACTCTCTCTACAGGAAGATAACCATTATTCTTTTGATAATTTCTATCAGCACTATTTATAGAATGTATAGTTATCCATTCCTTGTTTTTATTAATTCATGGTTCTTCTGTTTTATTTTAAGTGCTGTTTTTTCTCCTTGTCGTGCCAAAAATGTCAACAAACTGTTGAACACTCCCCGTGCCATGGCCCAGGGTGGAAAAGCCTTTGGGGGAATATGATGGTGTGGAAAGGGAGAGCTTCAGGAAAAAATAAATCTCAGGCACGCTTGGCTTTGACAAGGCAGCGTGGGGCTGTGCTTTACTGCTTGTAACAGAAGCTGCTGTGAGTAAAGGGACATTTTATAAAAAGGAAATTGTAATTAGGGAAATAACATGTTCCTTAATTGCTGCCATTTCAGAGTGATCGACAGCAAAATGGTGGTTTGTGTCCTGGTTTTTGAGGGAATGGGACAGGTGTGGGCTTTGAGAAGCACATCTGTTTTCAAGTGGGTTTGGCCTATATCATGTAGCAGCTCTGCGTGTTGATTTTGTAGGTGGAAGGGAGAGTTCACTGGGCATGTGGAGAGGGAAGGAAGGTACAGCAGCTCATACACAAAGTCTGGAAAAAATCTGTGCAAAAGCCCCACATGATCCATGTAAATGGAGTGAGAAAAAAGGTGGAGCACCTAAAGCTTCCCAGCTCCTGTTCCTACACCTGCTTAGCAGAGTCTTGTGCTTTAGACTCATCCTTTCCCACAGAGCACGACTGGGTGTTCCAGCCAGCTCCTCCAGCATTTAGATTATCTCCTTTAGGAAGACTTCAAAGCAGGCACAGGAATATGGTAACTGAGTGTGGGATCTAATACAAGAGGAGATAAAGCTGGAGAGCTGCCCTATGGAGGCAAACTGTGGTAGCTACTGGGTGTTTGTGCAGAGAGAAAAGCACTTTTATAGCAGTAAGGTGTGTATTTGTAGCAGGAGACACCACGAAAACCAAGCAATTTGTGTTAGGGGTGTTTTTGTTGGTTTTCAGACATAAACTGCAGATCTGGCCACAAGCAGACCAAACTGCATCATCCTAATTCCTTCCCAGATACTCCTGCGAATCCCTGTGTAACAAATGCCTGGTGGGAATATGGATCACCTGCTTGGCCAGGTACAGAACTGAGTGTTTAGTCCCAGGAGAAGACCCTGGGTTGTCTTTTCTCCTGCTCCTGGTTCTGTGTTGTGCTGCCAAGGTGAGTATTTAATGTTGGATGTGAATTCTGTCCCTGGGCACTCCTGACATTTGTAGAGGGCTGGTATTTATTCTATGCAGAACCAGACTAGACTGGTTTTGTCTACTTAATCTAGCAAATTAGAAAAATTTTTAGCTTTTGCTATATTGAATAATTTTCAAACCTTTTCCATCTCATTTTCAGCAGTGCTAGTTTCTTATGGTTCTTGCTGCTGTGTGTCTAATAATATAGGCTTTAGAGATGGATGGTTCTTTGGCTGCTGGGTTATTCCACAGAAGAAGATTTGGAGAGTATTTATTGACTGATACATCCTAATGGCTTCTGAAACACTGTATCTTGGTTTGGTCTGGAAATCTGAGAAGATATCACATTCTTTTTGTTTGTCTTTTGGGATAAGGTTAATGAGTCTTGTAAATTATTAAGGGCTATGCTCTCATCTTCCAGGCCTGATTTCTCTGTATAGGTGCTGTGTGCTAGAACTGCTCATTAGTAAGTGGACTGATGGCTGCCTGGATGCATTATTGATGATTTACTGGGAATTTCCCTGTCTGGTAAAGCTTGGTAGGCTGATAGAAATACTTTGCATAGAAAGGTGATGTTAAAATGTTTGATACTTAGTGCATTTATTTCTGAAGGTGTGTTTGGCCTCATGCCAGGGTTACCCAGCATGAACAGTTGTCCTGGGAAGCAGATGGAATCCTGTCTTGCTGTTCTTAGAGACCCATGGGATTTTTTTGTTATAACTTTGATGTAATCTGGAATGTATTCTTGTAAAAGCAATACAGTTTTATTTAGTGTGTCTTCATAAATATATTGCCATTTCTACTACTGTTTTACCACTCAAAAATGGGCTGTTAAACAAAGCTAAAGCAATGAAGCAGAAAAGATTCTTAGAGTTGTGTGGCTATTGTGGTATCCTACCTATTACCAAAACCAGCTTCAGTGTTACTGCCAGCCATCAGGCAGAGCAAACAGGCATTATCCTGCCTGAACTCATAATCCTTGAAGTTTGAATCTGCTCTTAAAGATCAAGTGAGACAAAATTTCATTGCTATGTATCCCATTAAGAGACTATATTACCAGTATATGTAGGATAACTTTTCTGCTAATGTACAGGTTTAAAATGTTTTAGGGACATAAATCAATACCTTAAAATCAAACCCAAAACTCAGAATACCCATTTCCTTTATGCCTCGTTCAGGATGATTAATAACTCTTAGTGGTACATCTCCACTTAGGCCTGTCTAAATGTAGATTGCCACAATTTTATCTTGTCACATGTCCTCCATCACTCCCACTCCCTCTGGCTCCTCATGGTGGCACTGGCCTGGTTTCCAGCTTGGTCCCATCCCGGATCTGTTCTCTGTGGGATCATGCAAGCACAGGAAGGGGCAGAGGCCAGTGACAAAAGGAGGGCAGTGCCAGCCCAGATCCAGGTTGATTTTAAACGGTTGTAGATCCACACCCTTTTGAAGCATCACTTGTTTGGAATATATTCTCTTCAAATTTCCACTGAGCCTGGAAGTTTCTAGTTGAAATGGATTTTAGATTAAGCAGAGAATTTGCAAAACAATAGGAGAGAGAAAAATGGTAGCGTGAGTCATAAGCATGGGACCTTCCCCCACTGTCTGCTCAGAACTGCTGAGATCCTGAGGATTAGCTCACAGAAGAGCTGTAGCTTCCAGCATGCAATCAGCCACTATGTCCATTGTACTTTGCTGGCATAAGAGAACCAGATTAGTCATCAGAATTTAGGGTTAACATAAAACTCTGTAGTTTGACCACTTTTTTGGACAACACAGCTTAGATGGTGTGCTAAATGCTGATATTTATGCAATGTTTATTGGTTTGATGTGTTGGCAGAGTGACTGTGTCTGATGGATGTGGGGCTTTGAGGTTGGTCTGTCTCTGTATTTGTCATTGTGAAGCTTAGCAGTCAAATGTGTTCTGCAAAGCTGCCAGATTGTCCTGATGTCCAAATGTCTCATTGGAGTCCCTTCAATGTTGAAGGCTGTGGAGGATTTCTGCTTAAATTTATTGCCAGATCATTTCCTAAGCCTAAGTAACTCGTACCTGTGGGCTGTGGGCCACAGCCTTTTTGAGAAGCCTGGAATGATGAAAGTGTTTGGCTGCTGAGCTAACGGGCATGTGAGGATTCTGAAGGGCTTCCTGACAGCTGGCTGTCCCCATCACCCTTCCTGGAGGACTGCAGCAGTCCCTGGGAATTGGGAAGCCCTTCCCTTGGCAGGCTGCTGGTGTCTAAGGGCCTCGATGGGCAGTTCAGTGCTCCTGGAGCAGCTGCCAGGATGGTGCTCAGCTCTGCTGTACCTCAGCCAGCACTTTGGCATCCCTCAGAACACTCTTGCAAACACCAAAGTGTATTGTCTTCAAATAAACAAAATACTTAATTCCACACCCATCCCTATCTTCTTCCAAAGCCACTTTTTATTGTAAATTAAGCCATTTTCTTCAACTCTGGTGTTTAACCAAGTTTATATTTCTTTGCATGGATTTTTGTAATGATACTGTTCAACAACTGGCATTATTGACAAAAGAGATATTTCTTTTTGTACATTTGGGAGGATAATGTGGCCAAACTTGGAATTACAGAGCCTAGAAATGTTTCTGGCCATTGAGTAGTAAATCATTAGTTTGGGCAACTTTGTATGGCACTGTTCTGAAGAACAGATAGTATATTTGCATTGGCAAAGTGGAGTGTGTTTAAATTTTCTATGGAACTTAGAATTTGTGTGACTTGTGGAATGATGGAAAGGTATCATCTCAAGATTTAACCATTTAAATGCTGCTACTGTGGATCTGCTCCCTACTCATTGCTGCCAAACCCCTCCCTCATCTTTAATGTCACTCTTTCCCATCTCTTAATGTTTCCATAGCTTATCTCAGGTGTAGAACCGAAAGTAAAGCTGGGATTGCATCTGTGGTGACACTGCAGCCCAGTAAAGCTTGACTTCCATTTTTCCCTGGTCATTCCTTTCCCCTCTGCGCTGTCTCCTGTGCCATGCCAGCACACGTTCATGAACCCAACCAGGGAAGTGATTCAGCTGGAGAAGGAAAATCCTGCCAAAAAGACTGACTGCCAGAATAAACCCATGTGGTCTTGGTGTGGTTGGGCTGGCATGGCAAGAAGCATGGCAGCTGGGGAAGAAAAGGTAGGAGTTGTTTCTCCTGCTGAAAGAGCTTTCTCCGGCTGGAAAAGTTATAATGGAGTCACAGCCTAAAAATTAAGGGTTTGCCTAAAAATAAGTGATATGTAAATGGGAACACAAGGAAAGAGACAACAAACACCATCAGGGTCTCTTTTTCCAGATCTCTGTGTTGATTTAGCCCAGGGTTCCTTACTAGGTTAAATCAAAGCTCACAGGAGTAGTGCTGATGAGGCTCAGGCAAACTACTTGATTGCCCAAGTTCCATGCAATGAGGTTTTACTGATGAAGGCTTTGAGAGACAGGTTTGCAGGTTGCAGCCTCTTTAAGGAGCACTGTAGAAGGTGGTACTTGAACTGCAGGTGTTGGTCACTGGTGCCCTTTGTGCAGCCCCTGCAGACCAGGACCAGCCCCCTGACCCACACCAGCAGCTTCCATGTCCATGTCCATGTGCACATTGCTCCACTGACTCAGCTTTGGGTCTTCCAGGGCAGATGAGGAAGACAAGGATTCCTCGTGGATCAGGTTTCCCACTTGGTTTTCCCTTTATTTTTCTCTAGCACTTGACCATAATTGCAGCTCCACAGCTGTTGGTGTATGTGTACCAGCGTGTGGCTTGTGCAGTGATCCAGTTAGAGCAGAGCAATGGGGAGAGCATCCTCAGAGCTCTGTAAGGACACGATCCAGTGCAGATCCTGCTGCTGCTGGGGCAGTTCCTGAGCACTCTGCCCTTCCCTTTCCTCCCCACCGACACTGGTGCTCAGTAGGGATAATAACATTATCCTCAGATCTTTGCAGCCGATGTCATGCAGGAGCTCATGAACAGAACCTGGCAAGGGCACAGAGTTCCCTGCTGTGTGAGGAGTGGGTGGGCACGGAAGAGGAAGCAGAACAGCGTGGCTGACAGCAGAGGCAGGGAAAGGAGTGAATCCTGTCTCTCATCTGTCAGCACAGCCTTGTGTGAGTTCCTCAGTGCCACAGGTGATGCAGATAAGGAGCATTGCCTGTGGCATCAGCGCTGTGTACAGCTCACGCCTTTACAGCTCTGTGTGTGTCAGCTTTTAGCTCTCACCTCAGAAGCACAAGCTGCACAGCCAAGCTGAGCACTACTGTGAGCTTGTGCATAGCTCAGAATTCAAAAAGGAAAAATTACTTTCCCTTTAGCTTACAAACCCACAGCTTAAGGGCGTTTTGCTAAAAGGAGGAGGACCCTGATGCATGTACTGGGTGTTTTTGGTGATTTATTTTTGTGGTGAATCGTGAGTCTGTAGTTTAAGTGTAACTTCTGAAACTCACAAATAAGCATTTGCAGTGAAGTACAGACACCTGATGCTCTGGTTAGGTGGCTTTGTCCCAGTGCTCCAAGAGTGGTTTTTTAGGGAAGCATTTTGTGTGATATCAGCAGTGTGATAGCACTGGCCATCATGCTGCTTTCATCTGCCTCTCTTCCATCACACATACAAGAAAAAGTAAGCTATGTTAAACTTTATTATTTTCAAGCCCCATCACAACCAATAGTTTTCCACTGCCTTCTGTTCTTTTGGTTTCCTACAAGAGGGTCTCAAACTGCAGTTAGCAAGAATATGTTTCTCAACAGCTTCTTTTTGACTGCAGGGTTTGTGTGTGTGCAGCAGCCAGTCTGCTCAGGATCTTGTGAGATCACTTTAAATGCAGGCTTTAGGAAGCAATCCTATCCAGGTCATGTTCCCTCTCAGCCCTCTGGCATGGAGGAAAGTGCTGACAAGTGTGATGCTTTCATTCACGGTGGTATCTGGTAGAGGGAAAAACTTTTAACTCCCAAGTATCGCCTTCCTCAAAGATCAGGGTATAATCAGTTTGCTTCCCTAATGTAAGGAAAATCACCTCAAAATATCTTAAAATATAAAGGGAAAGAGGATTTACCTCAGTATACATTTCTAAATATTTTTGCTTGTTATATAGCTATTTTCACGCTACTACATGCTTTTCTGTCCACAGAAAGTTTGTGTAATGCTCCAAATTCTGTGTGGAAAGAGGTCTAAGCCTAAAAGGGAATAAAGGCAATGACTCTCTGAGCCATACTTGGGCTGCCAGGATGCTAATGCCTGTGTCAGAGGAGATAAAGTGAAGGGAGACTGCATGAAACCCATCAGAGCTGTTAAGCTGTAGCAATGCAAAGCTGCTGGTATTTTAAATAATGGTTAAAATAAATTCCTGTCGGTTAGTGCTGGACTATTTGAAATTCCCCTAGGTTTAAATAAAAAGGGAGAAGGAATTTTAACCAGCTCATTTGATAGAAAAATGACCTGCAGATGGGGTTTGAGAGAATAATAGGCAGCAGATTACAGTGGGGAAATCACAGCAGAGCATCAGACTTTGATGGGTTTATGCAGAGTGGGCAGTGGGGAGATGGGAAAAATTCCCACTGCAAACCAGCACAGCACTCATTTCCACTGCCTGTAGCTCTTCATAAACTTGATGCTGCTATAGTCATATATGCTGAAAAGTTTTTAAATATCAGAAGAATTATGTGAAATGCAAATATCAGTGGCTTTTCTCCTGTTTGTCCTATTTTCAAGTACAGTAGTATGTGGAAAACCAAAGGCAAAATACCCCTTCCCTAGTTCCCAATGTCCTGAGAAGTACTTAGTAAATACTAGATTTTATCAACACTTAAGATAATAAAGTACTGAAAATATAAACATAGTTTGGTGGTTTTTTTTCTTCAAACCATCATAACTCTACCAAATTAGAAGGATTTTATGAAGAAGACAAAAATTTCACACCCACCAAAGTTCAATTCTCAAATGAATTTCTAAGCAGGAAAGTTCTTATGTACGTACACAGAATAGCATTGGAATATCTTTTTTTCCTTTCCTCTGTCTTACCCTTGGGAAAATCTAAAATACACTTGGTGTAACTTAACAACAAAAAAATTGAGATTGCTTGGCAGACTACAAAAACTTAAATATTCACATGAATGACACCTGCAGGGATTTTTTTGTTAAATAATAGAAGCAAACATTTTTAATGTAATTCACAGCATTTATGAGCACATTTCTGATCTGAAAAAATATACTGTAACATTCCTGTGTGGGCTTTTGCAGCCCAGGAAATGCAACAGCATGGAATGTTTCGTGTATGCCTCCTGTGGGATTTTTCTTTTTTTTTTTTTTGGGGGGGGGGGGGGGGGGTTCTGTTTTTTTGGGGTCTTGTTTGGTTTTTTCTTAATATGGTTTTGGGTGTTTGAGATGCTTACCAGACATTAGAAGTAGGGTGTTCCTCAGAAATGTTAATACAACACTTTTTGTGGCAGCAGATTAGCAATGTCCCTGTCTGGAGTGACCAAACCTTGGGAGCCCTGAGTGGCTGTGCAGGGTGTGGTTTGCAGCACCTTTTCATCCGGGATTGTCCTTACCTGGCCTCAGCTGGGGTCACTGAGAGCTCCTTTGGTAAAGAAATGCTGCCAGGAGCTGTTCCCTGCTGTGTCCACTGTCCCAGTGTCCAGTTTCCATGTACAGCCAGGTATGGTGAGAAGGTGAGAAAAGCAACTTTACCTGTAACAGCAGCACCAAAGTGCTTCAGTGGGACCTGAGGGGAGCCTGACCTGGGTGCTAGATCACAATGCTGCTCCGGTGTTTCAGGAATATTTTATACTTCTGGAAGTGAGTGATAAAGATCCCAGTTGGTTTTTAATACTGGAAAAGTTGAGTTCCAGGTATTACTCCTACAACATAAAAAAGGGTACAATAACCAGTAATTATTTTTCAGCCTCCTTTGCCACCATCCATTGTCCAGTTTTTTGCAATCTGTTTCACTGCCTTTATTTCTATTCTTTCAGTACACTCAAACATTTAGAATACAGAGGTTCATTAGTGTCTGCCTCTAGCACAGGTGCCCCATTCTAGATGAGCTAGGAAGTTACAAACTGCAGCAAAGTGCTCATTTGAAGGGGAAACAGAGCAGACAAATTATTTCAGCTCTGTGAAGCTGAGGCACAGAAGGCACAGAAAAATAAGCTGATTTCTACTACAAATCTTGTCGTTTGTTCCTTATTTTACATCTCTTAATAATGCTTGAGTGGTTCTGCTTGCAAACATGTAGAATCACAGTGAACATTCTTTTATTTCCCATGGTTTTTTCCCTAAATAAATTTTCTCTACCTTCAAACATGCCTCTTTGTTCTCACTGCTCTAGAATTCTTTCATCCTCTTCTCAAAAGCTTCTCAATATGACACACAGTCTCACTTGAAAAGAATGCAGAAGAGGAATATGGGGTGGGGAGCTGAAGGTATGGAGCAGCATCCACTTGGCACAAATACAGACAACAGGACACTTCCACTGCAAGACAGACTGAGTGGGTCTGTAAAATAAATCACAACTCATTATGGCATAGGAAAAAATAGAGGTGATAAAGGAACCAAGTTTCTTATCTGTTTTCTTTTTTTTCTGACAAAAACCTGGCAGCTCAAAACAAACACACAAAGCTGAGAAGTTGTGGAATGTCCTTCCACAGGATGTTGTGGATATGGGATTGTAAATGGGTTCAAAAGGTAATTGGATAAATTTATGAAGGAAAATTCCATGCAAGAATATAAAGTACAGAGACCCCAGTTCTTTCACAGGAAGTCTCTAAGCTGCAGATCGAGATGGGAGTGAGTTTGGAGAAGGTGGTGCTGTTTGTGCCTCGATGCTCTGGGTTGGTGCCAGGAGTAGCCTAATGGACATGTTGGATTTGGGGCTGACCTGCCAGGCTGCTGCCATCCTGTCACCACTTTTGTCCTCTCTGGGGCTCTCCTTGGGGTATTTATGATCCTTCTGATATTCTCAGCGTCTTTGCTATTTGGCAGCTTTGCTAAATCTGCAGTTTGTTACCTCTGTTTTTTCAAATGTCAGCAGCTGAATTGCATCCTCCCTTCATGTCCATAATTTATCCTGCACAGATGGAGCATTCCTGCTTTCCATGGCAGTCGATTCCTCGGTCCTTAAAATTGTGTTTAAGAGTAAAATATTTGAAAAAGTATCTTGCTGCTTCAGCCTTTCCAATTTGTAATTTTATTCTGAACTAACATACAAAATCATTTTCCAAAGGAGCATTTAAGAGATTCCTCTGTAGCTTTGGTAACTGTGCTGTTGAAGTATAACACTCACTGAGGTCACCTCATCCTGGGCAGTTGCTTTAGCACACTGAACCATGTTCCTTTGACCCTCTGGTCTGCACCAACCTGGCAAATCATTCTTGTTCACTATAGCAGTTCTTCCTTGTGGTCCAAGATTCCCCTCTTACTGCTGATACTGTTCCTCCTTTCTGTGTATTCCCAGTGAACTGTTTGTCAGCTGTGGGAAGCTCTCAAGTGTCCCTACTTGCATTACTCTTCTGATAGTCCTTTACTACCCTCTTTTGATTTTGACACATTTTTCTTTAACTGCAGGTTTCAAACAACCACTTCTCTCTATCAAGTGAGTTTAGAATTAAAGCTTCTCAGAGTCTTCCTTTCCATAACAATACTTACCAATGCAAGTGCATAACTCTTACATTGAACTTGATCCTAAATTTCAGTTTTGTTTTGTTTTTTTTTTAAAGCAAATGCTCTGCCCTTGTAGAAGAGGCTGCAGCAAGCTGTCTTACGTGCCCAATGACAAGCCAGAACTGGAGCAATACTTGCAGTATATTGTCCTTTGTCCTTGCCTGTTTCCAATTGCTCAGCACCAATTGTTTCCAGCTGCAGTTGTTTTATACAGCTGCCAAAACCACTAATGCCCAACCTGTCTCTGGTAAGAGAGCGAGTTTAAAGAAATAATCTTCCTTTTCTTCAGTATTTTGAAAGATGGCAGTGCTTTGGGTTGTGATGTAGTCTGCCTGGTTCAGTCTTACGCCGTGCTGCAGTGGGTAAATGGGTGGTGGTGAGCAGTGCAGTGCTATGTATGCAGCTCAGGAAAGAGAATTTCAGATAACTGGGAAAAAAATCTGGAACCACTGAACACTTGCTGAATTTTGTGCTATTTAAATGCATACTCTGTATCTTAATACTTCAGAAATATTAAGTGCTACTTGAAGTTCCCTATTACAACTCTAGTTGTTTTCTATCAGTATTTTTAAACTGCAGTCAGAACGAGGGAAAATGACTTAAGTACTTGAGGGAGAGAAATAGCCCAGGAAGGAATCACAGAGCCTCTTTCCCATGCCCTCAGGCCTTTGCAGGGAGCACTGCTGTCCCCCAGTGCTGTTTGCCTTAAGGAGACTTTTCAGTAAATAGTCCTGGGTTTGTTAAATTTGTCAGTGTTCACTCAGGTTTTATATTCAGTGTACTGTATGTTCTGACCTGTCTTCAAACCCTGCTTATTCTGCTGACTGACCCTACGGGTCTGGCCCTTTCACTGAGCCAATGTTCACTTTCTGTCGTTCTCTCACCTTCACCACTTGTTGCCTTTTTTTGCCTTCTGGCTACTTCAACCAGTTCAGTTCACTTTCTGATGTAGTTTCTTCCTTTAGATTTACATAGTATATGAGTGCCTTTCTCATTGCAAGGTCAAATGGTACTTCACTGAGCAGTCAAAATGTATGGATTGGCTCTTGTCACAAGCTTAATTTAACCATCATTTATGTTCCTGGAAGTATTCCATTTTTGATCCATTTCATTTATCTTAATACCTGCTTTTAAGCAAAACGTTGACAAATGATAGCAATATGGGGAAGATATTTTAGCATAGTCTTTTGAAAATCATTTTCCTAATATGTGAATTCTAGTCCAGACCAGACTTAAAATAATAGCGTTACAAAATGTCAAACCAAGTAAAACTATTAAAAAAAGAACAGGAACTTTGACTAATGGCCCATGTATATGGCTTAACATTTAAGTAAAGATTGCATTTCTGACTTGAGCAATGAGAAGAATTCAGCTAAAGCATTCCTCTCAGCTTCCTGCTGAAGTGAGTACTCTTTGTCTGGCTGTAGCTGTGGGAAGAGCTCGGTGCCACACATCTCTGGAATTTTCCAGCTTTGTCTGGGATGCTGTTCCCGCTCTGCCTGCGGCCGTGAGCCCTCTCTGCCGGGGCACGCTGGCTCTGGGCTCCAGTGATGGTTTGTGTTCAAGCTGAGTCGGCTTCCAGTCCTCGTGTTTTGGGAGGGGTGGTGTTTGCCAAGCCAGGGAATTGGGCAGGATCATTCTGACAGAGACATCGAGGTCATTGCTCCTAATTGAGAGCAGATTTGAGGATCAAGAGATGGATGCTCTGTCTTAGCCTAGAAAAGAAGGAGCTGTGGGTGCATCCCCAGGACAGAAGTGCAGCGTCATGGCAGTGAGTCCCCCCTGGTTACAGAGTCTGCAGAGGCTGCATTAACCAGCCCCCTGCCCTTTGGCAAGTGTGTGCCCAGGAAGGAGGGGTGGCATTTGTGTTGGGTTTATCCTGGGGCTCTTGTGGCAGCTGTGCAGGATTCTGCAGCGCTGGGGACTCAGGATTTGCCTTTGTCCATGGCAAGAAGCTGTTCACAGAGCTCACAAGAGCCTCTGCTCTCAGGAGCAGGTTCCATCAGGAGAATGCCCTGCACACCCTCAGTCTGCCACTTTCTCCTCTAGCCCCAATTAAGTAAGATTTTCTGATAACCTCTGTCGTACATCCAGGACTGTTTGTTCCTGTGGGGGGAATATTTGAGGCTGGCAGCCACAGTTTTAATGTTAGAATTGTTTGGATGCGGGCCTGGACTTGGAGCAGGAAATCCACTGCCATTTCACAGCTTTATTTGTTGAATGGAAACTAGGGAATCAACATCACATACTCAAGAGCAACAAAAATGGCATTAACAGCAGGGTGTAATTTTTTTTTTATGGTCCCAAGCCTGCCTTTGTTTGCAATTTTAGCTTAATATATTCATGATACCTTGAAACAGGGGTATGCATTTAGATGGGGTTTTGAAATTGCTTTTGTGGTTGTTTCTGGCTTATATATATTTATATATTCTGTAAAGATCAAAAGTGTCTAGAAAAGTGGATTTGGAAGAGATTATTCATCAAAATGGTGGGGTTTTTGCAATACATTGGGAGGGGGGGGGAAAGAGAAATTTCAAGATTGTTCTCTCAGACTTTGGTTTTGTCCAGCTTTCTTGCTTTTACAAGATGTCTTATTTTTACCAAAATTTCTAATGAGCCATTGGCGTGAAGTGTATCCTAACAAAAGTAACGTAAAATCTTTCAATAAAAATCTCTCTTGATAGTTGATCACAAAAGCACAAACTGTGGTTATTCCATTAATTCTTCGGAGAGATTCCAGGACGCTTTTCCAAGAGCAGATCTACTTTTATATACTATTAATTGAAACATATGGATTTCTTTAAGTATTTTCAGGTCTGCATTTTTATTTTTTATTTGCGTATAAAATTTATAGATTTAGATTTTGCTTCTAATGTTTCTGAAAATATTTTTAAAGGCTGTCTTGCATGATCTGTCAAATCAAAGTATTACATTTGCATCTTTTTTTTCTAGAGCCTGTGCAATTAAAACCACTTAAATTGTTTGTGTTATATGATAAAGTTCAAGGGAGAAGATAAGCCAGTTTGTTCATGGCAATTTTGAAATCCTGCTTAATACTTACTTTTATTTAAACCCAAAAATGTTCTATTAGGATTGAAAGGAAAGTGTGGGAAGAAAATGGCAAATCCCAGTGTAGAAGCTGTAGAAGTCTTGTCAGATTGCTGGAGAAACTTTAAATAATCTTGTTTAGTTAAACAAGGAATTAGGAATTTGCGTAGGGAAGATGTGGGCTGGAGGTTGTATTAAACAGAATCAGAAAGGTCACAGGAGATGACAGCAGGGCTTGGATGTGATTGATAGTTAAAGGCAGTTCATGTGCATACATGGAGGAAGTTATTTCCAGCATTGCTGGAACTCTGGGGAGATGTGAAATAATTCCGTTCATGTCTCAGATTCTTTAAATTTGCACAGCAGCAACATAAGAAAGAAAGAAAATGTTTGTATTAATCTAAACAGTGAAGTAGGACTGGTGTTCCTAGAGTATTTTACTCTAGGAAATAATTTTCTTTATTAAAAATATTTTATGAGACGATTTGGAGTAATCTGGAAGAGAATTCTCTGTTAATCCCCAAAGGTGAAGGTTGTTCCATTCTTCTGCAAGGAGGTGAATGCTTCTGCAGAAACAATCTGGAGAAGAAAAATACCTGAACCAATTAAAGGCACAGAATTTGTGCCATTTTTTAGCAGTGCTGACGTGCCCTGCCCTGTGCTGCAGCAGGAGCTGTCCCATCAGGATGGACAGCTTGGTGACAGCAGGGAGATCTGTACAAAGGAACAAAGATCTTTTAGGAGGGTTACAGAGGCACCATGCTCAGGCTAATGAAGGGGATTGCAAAGCATGTTACATTCAAAAACTTGTAATACTTGTATCATGTTTAAAGAAAATAATTCAAACTCTACTACTTCACCAATCTATCTCCTTCCTTTAGCATTCCCCTGGTTTATCTTTTGCCAAGAGCTGCTGTAAGGAAATACTTCTCTGCATTTCTCTTGTTTATCAGTAATAATGCTGAGCCTGAAACTCTTCTGCAGTGGCAACTTGCAGTACTTAGGTAAATTGTGGGTTTTGTCAGATAAATCGAGTTGGTAAAATTTTTCTTGATCCCCAAAACCCTCATTTATCTTCCCATTAAAAATATATATCTATTCCAGCTTCCATTCTTCCCCCTCAATCTGTAAAGAACAGCATATGATGTAGTTTCTGTGTTGATTTTCAAGATAATTTTTAGCCTGTCAAAGACCTTCTGTCTCAACAACTTTGAAACAAAGAGTTGGGGGTTTTTTTAATAGATGAGAAAGTGCAGCTGCCAGATGAACCAACACAAGAAACTGGAAGGGGAGGATCTTACAGATGGTTCTAATAGAACTGGGCAAACAGCAAACGGGGGCGGAGGGAGAGTGGATTGAAATGCAAATTGCAATCCCAGTGCAAGTTTTGGGGTTAGTTTGTGAAAGCAAGTTGCATAAACAGTCATTTGAGGGTTTGGGACTGGGGGCAGTTTATTGTTGCTGTCAGTTTTTCTTGCTGCCACAGTGCTGCCAGCTTTTCCTTCCCCGTGGCATTGCTGCTACCTGAGCTTGTGTGGCTGTGCCAAGAGCTCTCCTCTGGGAAGCCACATTCAGCTATTCATAGGGGTTTTGTGAATGTGAAATACCAATAGAAGTCTAGTTTTTCAGTAACTGTTGAGAGAAGAAATGATGCTTGTTGGAGCACAGAGCAGTAAAAATGGAGCAGAGGCTTGTGTTGCTTCATTGTTCCTGCCTGCTATCCCATAGCCAAAATTGTATTTTTGCCAAGCCTTGATAAAACCTGTGTTTGAAGTTTGTACTACATGATTCATTCATAAAGATGGAGACCAGTAGTGATTTCTGTCTTTTCTGCTAATTTTCTCCTCTTATTAAATGGTACTGGGTCTCTAATATTAGGCCAATTAATGAATAAAAATTGCAGTAGGAGAGATGCAGCTGAGGGCCTGGATAGCCTCTGATGGTCTCAAATTCTATCACTACTTCTTGACATGATAATTTGGGTTTCTTTGGCGGTTCTTTGGGCCAGGAAATCTTATTGACCCCTCATTTCCAAAGCCAAAACAATTCAGTCTTTATTTTTTTTTCTTCCTCTTACTAATCTTCCCCTTCTTCAATGAAAGGAAGAGTGTTTGAGAGCACACAGGCTTTCAGCTCACACAGCAGCCCTTGGGGATGTGTCTTCATCTTGCTGTGTCAAAAGCTTTTCAAATCAGTAGTTCAGGAGTAGAAATCCTTCAAACGCATGAGTAACAGATACTTGTTTTATTTAAGAGTCCTTAAGCATGAGCAAGTCATTAAGTACTTCCTTTCTCCCCATGAATCAGTTCTATTTTAAGCAGTCATGATGTATTTAATATTTTTTAAAACTATCAGAAGTTTTGACTTTTAAACTTTTCTGGAGTCTCTTGTGTACCTCTCTGAATTTGTATTACAAACATATCTCTGTCAAGGGCTGCATGTTCCCTGTACTGCTGCATTCCCTTTCCCTGTCTCCCGCAAGAGTGGATATATCCTGTGTGCAGCATTTCTTTGCCCAAGGAGACAGTTTGGAAGTGACAAAGTTATTACTCTGAAAGCAGAGCACATCTCTCCATTGCCTGGTCAATGGCTGGGTGATGCCACCTCAAAATGCCACCACCTGAGTGGCCTCTCAGGAGCTCAGTGACACTGCCTGCAGTGTCCCTCGCACTGCCTGGGCAGCTCCTGGTGCAGTGTTCTCTGTGCCAGGCCATCCTTGCAGCCTCCTGGGCAGAGCTGATGTGCACACGATGGAATTCCACCGAAGGGGACCCCGTGGTTTAATGGAATGCTTTGCTCAAGGATATTGACCCTGTGAAGTTGTCATGCTTTGCTGATTCAGTCCATTTGGAAAGAATCTGTTTCCCCTCTCTTTACTGTATCATGCAAAAAGGATAATGAACATAAATATTTATAATTAGGTATTTTTGCAGGGGTCTGTGTCCAAGATACAACATGCTGAGATATTAAACAGCACAAGTGTTGCCAGAATCCTACCAGCTTGGCAAATCTGACAGCCAGCTGAAGGCAAGAATGAGTTTTTATGATAAAATCAGGCCATGTACTGAGCGCTAAAGCATCACCAGTTGTTCACAGCTTGGGAAGAGTTCACTTGCAATCGACATGAACAGGAAAAACCTTTCCCAAATGATGCTTTGTTTCCTCTGTGGATTTGCCTCTGTTTTTGCCTCCTTACACAGTCAGCAATCATAATTCAGATGGAGGGGTTTGAAACAGCCTTCTGTTCCTAATCTTGTGAGGAGGTGCCCCTTTACCCCTGGCTGTCACTCAGTCTGACAGGCCGGGGAGCTGCTCCAGCCCTGGCAGTTGCTGAGAGCAGGGATGTTTGCAGGAATGGTTTGTGATTCATTTGTTGAGCATTCTTGCCCTTTGTGCTGCCAGGACAGCGCTGAGGGGGCTGAGTCACATGGCAGCTCTTTTCATAGGGAGCTTCTCCTGCCCCAGCCTCCACTGAAAGCCAAGGGAAAACTCAGCTGCAGCTTCCTTTACTTCATCCATGTGAATTACCTCTTTGGAGCAGCAGCTAATAAGGATTGCACATCATCTTTATCAATTAACTTAAAATGTTATAAATTAATCTGTAGTACCAGGCACTGGAACAGAAGTGAGCATGGAGTGGTTTGAGTCTTTTCTTTTTGAGTGGTAGATTGTGTTTTTTAAGTGCCTGTGCCTCTTGTGACAACTGTATCTGTGATCTCTGTGCCACCTGTTGCCTTAGCTACCATTTAACGTGCAATATGCTGACGTTGGAGATAAAATGTTTTCTGTGGCGCCTATAAAACACCTCAGTGATCCTCACAAGGCACGGGAACACCAGATTTATATCCAGCTGTGGCAGTGAATCTCTGCCATCTCCAGCTGTGCCAGAGCTGTTGGAGTGCAGCTCCACAACTGAAGGCAAATGGCAAGGAGAGCCCTTTGTACTGCTGAGCAAAGCCTGCAGAATTTTAGCACAGAAGTACAAACACCTGCATGCAGCTAAAATTTAAAAATGTCTATAACTTCTGGTACTTTATTATCCAGATACAGCTCTGGCAATGTTTCCTGGTTTGGTGTTCCCTATAGATACTTGCCCAGAGGTGCCCACAATTTGGGAACAGGTTCTGCTGGCTGGTGGACAGGAAAGGAGGAGAAATCCATCCCCTCTCCTTCCCTGGCCAGCTGCTTGAACTGCAGCGTCCTTCCCGAATCCACGAAGTTCTCAGTCTCTTGTTCTTCTAGCCAGAAAAAAAGACGTTTTGGAAGAGGTACAAATTTTACACAAACACATCTCCTTATGCAGAGACTTTAAATAATCTTTCAGTGCAGCCATTCCATGCCATGAAGTGTTGGCTGTTTTCTCTTCCCTTCAGAGCTTTTTTCTCTATTTCAAAGAACTTGATAATATGCAAAGAAAAATTTGGCTGTTGTGTGAGGTTCTGAGGCTACGAAGGATTGTGGTGTTCCCTTAACATTCTTTCTGCAGGCTTTGCAGGGCTCAGCTCTGATTCCTTTTCTTCTCCTGCATCCTATTTCTGGCTAATCCCATCTGCAAAAGCAAATTGGTTGGTAACACTCGTTAGGAGAATATTCAATCTTCTTCATCCAGAGTAAGCTTTTGACTCATCTTTAATATCTCTATTTAGACAATGAGCCACAAGTTGAAGTCTAATTTAGTGGCTCTTCCCTTACCTGCCTCCAATGTGAGAATATTCACCCTTCTCATTAAGTCCATTTTCAAGCACATAATGTGTGTTTTCTCTTAGGATGGCTCTTATTCATCTCACTTGTTGCTACTCATCTCCAAAGCAATTTCAGTATCTTCCTTTCAAATGTCCTGAAAAGTCCTTTTGTGATGATAATCGTTGTCAAGGCGTTCTGATTGTGCTGCTCAGCCTGTGCCCTCAACAGGCTGTGTTTGCTTTGCACAGAAGTTCAAGTGCTTTTCTCCTTGTTGTTTTCGGCTTCCGTTATACAAAAATTTGTGTTTGCTTTCTTTCTGCCAACTCTGTCACCCACAGAGGTGTTCACACTTGAAGTCACAAGGAGCAGAATACCAGAGGAGGGAAAAATCAACCCCACAAACAAAACCCCAAAAGAACTGGACATTGGAGTTATTCAAGGCGATAGCAAAGAGCATTGCTCCTTTTCCCAGGAAAAGTCCTTCATTCTTCCAGTAGGTTCTACAGGCTGTTCCTCGACCTGTGCCTCCAACCTGACTTCATTGCAAAGCTGCAGCATGGCTCTTGGGCAAGTAAAATTAAAGCAGCAGTGTGCTCCTGGGCAGTGGAAAAGAAATGGGAATGTTAAGGACAAGGACAAAAATCTGGTGTGCCAGCTATGCAGCCAGAATTATGAAGAGACTTCAAATGTCCTTTTACACCGCTCCCATAGCATTTAAGATAGCAGGAGGTCACTCAAGGAAAATTTACAATAAATCAGATTTGAACTTTGTTTGAAATAATTTTCTCTACTGTCTTTCACAGAAAATGTTGCTGCCCTGACCAGCAGTCATGAAGAGAAGGGGGTGAAACGATTTTGTCTGGAGAAGTTGGAAGTTTTGAAATTTTCAGCAGGATTTATTACGGAGTGGCTGCAGGAGGTTTTGCCAAGCCAGCCATTGACATGAGAATGGATTCAATGCCTCAGACTTAAGTGGTAACTCATTTTTCTGTCATCTTCTTATTTCCAATACAGTACCCTAGGATAATTTGAATAATAGATGATATTGGTTTACTACTACTAGAGTTTCAATAGAGAAATCTTGCAAGAGCCAAACATGTGATTTTGTGAGTTTCATTCATTAGCAAAAAGTTGGAATTCTAATATCTGGTGCTTTGTTCAGTAGTTGAAATTTCTTCATGTGGGTTCATCCCATGTCTTCATCATTGAAAAACAAAAACATTTTGCTATTTCTCCATTACCAACTGTCTTCCTACCCAATGCCCAGCAAACTGCAGTTTGGAACAGGTTGTAGAAACAGCTCTGTCCCTGTTTTTTATGTTTTAAGTACTTTGTGTGACTCCTCTGAAATATGTGGAAAGACACACTTATATGGCACACTAGGAAGTTTGTTATTTTCTGCTGACATACGATAATTTCCTCCAAAATCTTTCTCCGTTTTCTTCATCTTTTTCTCTGTCGTTCATATCTCGGTATTAAACATCTGAAATACTTCTATGCCTGTCTTCCTAAGGTCAGTTTACTAGTCAGGAATACATGTGCTACTTTTTAAAGTTAAATTGGGAGCAGAAAGACCCACAGCTCTATCCTGCTGTCCCATTTTGGGTTCTGTGCCTTTGTGAAAATGTAGAACTGGCCCCTAAAAAAGGAAGCTTTAAGAAGAGGGGAATTACTACATCTTTAATACTACACCAAGATGATGTTTCCATGTCTTTTGAGGCAAGAAAGTGAAAGGAGGTGTTTGTGCTCTCCTCAAAGCCTCACTAAACCCCAGGACAATAGAAGCTGCCTTAGTTTGAAAACTGTAATGTAACTGCATATATAAAAAATGATATCTCACCACATTTCCTTCATTTGTCATGAATAAAGCAAAGGAAATCTGTTATGTGCTGTGTTTTTGTTTGAAATGCTTCTTTCTTACTCTGCCCTCTGTTTTTTAGAGGGAGAGTGAACAGATCTGACAGTAGTTCTGTGTGGCTGATGGTAGAAAAATTAGACCTGCATTTCTGAGCCTCACAAATATACCTGTTATATTTCCCAGTCCAGGTGAGATACTCATTCCCCCCCCTGTATCATAGGCTGTGTTAGAACTTCAATGGGAGAACAGTCAGTGCCCCAGAAGGATTCTGTCCTAATTTCTTTGAGGTTAAGGGTGGGATTTCAGAAAGTGGTCAGCATCAATGCAGCAGTTCTGTCTGAAATCCACACTGAGGCTCCTATGTCTCTTGTGAGAGCACAGTCAGGCCAGCACTTGGGAGCCTCCCAGCCAAGAGCTTAGAGCTCAGCCAGTGCATCAGGTGCTCAGGAGGCTGCCAGGTTCTTCCCTCACTGAGTTCCCATCTTTAGGGAAGGGTTGTTTCCCATCTTTAGGTTGTCTGGTTTGTTGCCAGAGTTGTTTCTATGCTGTGTCAGTGTCTTCTGCTGCATTGGCAGGAAGGGAGGGCTTGCAGATTCCATCTGTCTGCAGTGGTGACAAATGAAGCTTGAAAAGAACTTAAAAGAAAAATGTTTTTCTTCTTTTGGGTTTTCAGATTTACTGTGCTCTTGTTAATGCCTCTTCTCCGTTGTTCCCTGTAACCCTGCAGTCCTTTCTCTTCGAGGGTGTGCACAGATACTTAGATCTGATTCATTCACATGTCTAATGACAACAAGAAAAAGACAGATCCAGCTTTCATGTCTGTTTTGAAAAAGTTTTGGAGCTGGAGCACTTCAGTGGGATGTTTCTGTAGGGCACTTTAGAGCCAGAAATACGAGGAGCACAAGTTACAAAGCAGTCCTAGTCACACACTCCTGCCCATTCTTACTAAGGAAAACACACCACCTTGGCTTGTCTGTATGCAGGCAGTCAGGAGAGGATACAAACAGGTTGTCACCACCATCCTTAGAGGAAACATTTCTAGGAAACTGGAAGGTGATGGTTTGTCTGTTCCCTTGTACCTCCCTGCCTGGCAGAGCAACTTCTTCGTGCATCCAGCCTTTGACAAAACAGTACCAACTGTAAATCTGCTGGGGATGAGGACTTCAGCTGAGGAAATAGGTTCCCATAATTGTTTCTGCATTCCAATTACTATTATTTAGCTGATAAAAGGGACAATCAGAGGCCCAGGAACAGGGAGAACAATGCTATGGGATAGATTCCTCTGCTGGCACAGGAAAATGTTAATCAGCTGAACATGGATCGGTTTTTGTAGTTGAGGGAAGTGCTGGGTGGGATGAGGCCTGGGAAGAGCCAGGGGTTGCTGCTCTGGGCAAATAGATCTCCTTCCTGCTGGGGATGCTCTGGAGTGGCCTAGGTGGGAACTGATTGAGTGCACATATTCTTTCTGTGTCTGAGAACAGCTGGAGGATGTTGCCTGGGAGGTGCTCTTGGCTTGGGGATTTTAAATGGGAGGGTTTTCTCTCAGCTTGAGAACACATTTTTTCCGGTTGACTCACTTACTGAAATCTGAATGAGTGATAAAATTTCTAAAAGTAATGTTGAATTGGTTGGAATAATAAAAAGTGCATTTATCATCAGGAAGGAAGAGCAAAATAAGGGGAAAGATTCAGTGAAGAGGAAGTCACCACCTTCCCAGTAACAATGGGAGGCTGTGGGCAGCTCACACACCTCAGCCTGCCTGGCTCTGCAGCCACACAACAAGCTGCTATCAGAGGATTCTTCTGAAAGCCCTCTCGGGTTCCTGTCCCACACACATTCCGTGGGATGCTTTCCATTGGAAAGACTGCACCAGGAACGTGTTTGCAGAGGTTCCCTTGCCGTACAGAACACGAGCCTGTGTGTGCAGGAAAGGAGACTGCCCACTGACTCCTGCAGAACCCATTTTTTCCCAGGAACAACACCAGCCTTTGTTGCTTCTCTTTGGCTTGGCACATAGAACAAGGAAGGAGCAGAAACTGCTGGCACTGAAGAGGAGCCTGTGTGATCCATGTGAGCTGTAGATAAAGAGAGGTATCTGCAGGAGCAGGCAGGGGCTACTGGCTTAGATGGATTTTTTTTGTTGCAACAGGGAACAAAGAGACACAGAACCCCTTATGCATCCCAAGGAAATCACTTCATTGTAGAAGTCACTCCCTTTTTATACCTCTAACTTCTACTGGGCATAACCAAAAGTTACCAGAAGAAGGGCACCCACCCATTGGCTGCTCAGCTGTGTCTGCTGTTCCTCCTCACAACTGCCTCTCACCTCCAAAACTTCAGCTGTCCAGCCTGCCCACAGGGCTTTCTGGTAAAGAGAACAATTATAACAGACAGAACCCCATAGCTCAGAGAGTTTTAGGATAATAGCCATAATGACCTTACACTTCTATAGTGCATTTCCTTTGTGTATTCCTGAACAGTTTTCCAGACTCCAAGTGTTGTATCAGTTTCTCTGTGCTTGCAGTTTAGAGAAGCACTGGACTGTGCTGGGTGTGCTCCCTGTGCAGGACAGGCAGCTGCTTCCCTGGCAGGGGAAGAATAGGGAACAGAGAGGGGAACATTTTCACTGCTATTACACATGTACCAAAGAAAGATGCAAAATTGAGGATATTTATTTCAAAAGAATCTGAAAATACTGAAGTCAGGATGTGCACAGGGGGTAAGGAAAAAAGATGGTTTTCTTCCCAAGACCTGGTTTGTTCATTTGTCAGGTTCAACCAGGCTTTTCCAGCTGAGCTTTTAATGGCTGAAGGCTGATTCCAAGTGGAAACATTGACAGACTAAGCAGCAATAACTTAATAATATTTATTCCATGTCCCTATATGCACTTCTTTCCAGAGGGCAGTTCAGATTTTTTACACTTGCAGTAGCCTCTGTTTTCACTTAGACTTATCTCTGAAATGTGCCCATCACACGTGTTTTAAAGAGTCTGTCCTTGTCAGTTTAGCTGATAGAAGGCAGCTGATGCTGTGCTTGCTGAATTCATGCTGATGTAATGGCTGGAAATTTCAAATAAACAGGATAAAATAGAAAAATCATCTTGTAAGTGTGTGGGGCTCCTGCTCTTCATTTTGGCCATGCTCCTGTAAAGTCCATCCAAGCAGCTCTGCTGCTGGGGGTCCTGCAGCTCCTTCATGATGGGATAGATTATTGCAGGAAGAGAGAATTTTCAGTGATTGGGAAGTGAGAGGCCTTGCTGGTGGGGTCTCCTCTTTTCGTTCTCAATATTTGTAACGAATTCACTTTCCCTGAATTTCCATCGTGTGAAACTTGTGTATTTTACTCTGTAATTTCTTTTATCAGCTGCTCAGTTGGTGATAATTACATTGTATTTTTCATGCTGGTTCCTTTAATTTTTCTCTAGTCTGTTATTATGTGATGTGGCCTTGGCATGAAACACTTTCCCATTCGTCCAAACAAACAAACAAAAAAAAAAATTAAAAATAAAATTATAAAAAAGCAACAAAAAACTACAAAAAAACCCTGCCTACAGTTCAGATCCTACTAATTATGAAAACTATGAACTTCTGGGTGAAAAAGATATTTAGCACATTTGAACCTGCTTCAAGTAATAACCATTTCCATGGAATGCAGGTAGTGCCAGTGTCCCCAGGTTCTGGGCAGTGTTGGATTCCCTTGGCTACTACACCCACCTCATCCAGTGAGTTGCTGCAGCAACACTTTTTATGCCCCCTTCAACACAAAATAATTGGAGTTTTGAAGGCTTCTAGGATTCAAAAGGTTTCTGCAATTTATCCATAATGCAACTTTTCCTCTCAAACATGCATTTCCCTGGAGCTGGACTAGATGACTACAGAGGCCCCTTCAACTCTAATGATGCTGTGATTCCTTAACTTTCCCCAGGATAAGTCTGAAAATGCACTCAGAACCAACTGCTGAAAGATTGCACAATCTCTCTTCCTTTGTTCTTCCAAGGAGGAGTTCACTATCATCACTATCTTAAATATGAGCATTAGCATATCTATATTTTAAGCAGAAATACTTCATAGGCCAACAGGCAGGGCTTTAAAGAGACTTCAAAATATTTCCAAAAATTCCTGCCTTGCTTTCTTTTTCAGCCTTGTCTCAAATATCATTTTCTTTATGAGTTAACCTACTTTTTTTGCTAAGCTTTTATTTTTGTTCTGTTGCTTTCCATTTCTGGAGATATAAATTCTGTGTATTCTCCTGGGAAACACTGCAGGTTACACTTTAACTTGCAACGTGGTGGCAGTGCTTTGTGATTTACACTACAGTGACATTCCAAAGATATTTCACAAAATTCAGACTTTTCCTACTGAAGGAGTATGGTAGGCCATGTGCAAACATAACTGGGATTGTTTATTTTTCCATTACTAGATAAGGTGTGACAACAAATAAAATACAAAATGAAAAGAATCCCTATTCCAGATTCTTTAGATTCTTGCCTCCCCACCCAGATTTTTTTGAGAGCACTGCAGGCTGCTGAGATTCTTGTTGGTTATCTGCTGCATAGCTCTACCCAAGATCTAACAATTACTGATTAGTTATGTGTCTCTTTTACTGTGCCTTTACTGTGCTGTATTGCTGTTCTTATGAACATTTTACCAGGTTAAAATACTTCAAATTTTTCACAGTGATTCCTTGAATTAGTAACTAGGAATAAAAGTACCACTTGATAACAAGTAGCGACGCCTTGTTTTCTCCTATCGGTGCAGCTGTAAACCAGTAAGAGGGGTTGAATCCGTCCAAAAATCCCTGTTTTCAGGGAATGCACTGCTGAAAATGGAACTAAGACAACTTTCTTTTGTTGGTACTGACTTCCTCTTTCAGTTTTCTTGCTGAAAGCACAGTTCAGGTACCTCACAATCTAAGCTTGTATTGTTCCATGCAGGAGGAGAGGAGAATCAGCAGTTCTGACTTACAGACATGTCAGACTTCTTGAGCACTATCTCTGCTGTCCCCTTCTGTAATAGTTTCAGATATCTGCACTGGCAGGCAAATCAGGATATTTAATTTTCAGCATAGAACCGTTTGCTTTCAGCATCTATATAAAGTTTACCAAGGAGAATACACACGTCCACCAATTTCAAGATGCCATAATATGAGAAATAAACAGGTATTACTCTAGGAATGCCCACTGGAACTGTTTGGGGGTATATTTTATTACATCAGTGTTGTGGTTTCAGTGTATTTAAGTTTAGGGCTTTAAGTGAGTGAATTTACAGGTATTAAATGGATCAAAATTTATGAGTTTGCCTTGTTAATGTAAAAGACATTTCTTCTGCTGCTAAAGAAAGATGGCACCAAGCTCATTGAAGAAAAAATAGCCCTTGCCTGACTATGACTCTATGTTACTGATTTTCAAGAGTTTAGCTGATAATATCCATTAAGATTGATGTTGGTGATGGATACAAAAATTAACCTTGAGTATCTGAGTGGTAGTGACATACTTGAGTCTTGCATCAGTCAGTATTCAGTTAATTATCTAAGTATCAGTGCAAAAAGAGCAGGCTCCAGCTGGCTGTAATTAGGGCTGGATTGTTCCATGCCTTCAAGACAATTTTTACATTCATGGGATCTGCAGCTTTCTGTTGTCCTCATTTCCTGCAACATAAAAGCACTTGTGTGTCAAAGAATGAAAGGGGGCAGAGAGTGAGAGAGACTGTGCAGATAAATCTCATTAACATCCCGCACAGTCTGGCTGAGAAATAGGCACTGCAAGATCTAAATAAATTTTTGAAAAAATTAAAAGGGAAAACAGCCCCCAGGAGCCATAGACTGAAAATGTTATTTCACTTGACTGGAAGACAAGGTGGATCTTTAGAAAGCACAGTGGGTTCTATAAAAGCTGAAATCTGCTCTGTAAATTTTGGTCTTAATGAGAGACCACCAGCCTGTGCAGGAAGAAAGTTGGATGGCAAATTAGGATTATGTGTGACAGAGCAGTCGATGAGGAGCCATGGGATACAGCACTGCCAGTGCCACAGATCACAGCCCCTTTGTGGAATTCAGGCTCTGGGTTTTGCCCTTGGGCTGCTGAGCTACCAGCACTGCAGTGCTGGCACTGGCCCCAGGGATGTCCTGGCTTGGGGAGACACTCCTCAGCTCCCTTCAGCTCTCAGGTCATCATGACCTGTGCAGCCTCTTGTTACCAGCCTGTGTTTCAACTCAGGAGCAACACTGGCAAGTGTTCAAATTATTCCTCTATTTGGGGAAGAAACAGCCTTTTGTGTAGTTTGCATGTAAAATTAGATGTTGGTATTTCAGTGGGATCCAGTGTGGAGGGTCTGTGCCAGGAACAGGGTGGGGGAAAGGGGCAGTCACTGTGAGCCCAAGAACTTCAGAATGGGATCTGCTCGGGCCATGATGCTGCACAGAACCTGCTGAAACCTCCCTGACACTTCCTGGAGAGCAGAGGAGACTCAGGTCCAACAGCCTCCCTGCTGCTCGTGGCCTTGTTCCTCTGGCTGTCTTGGTGCTCACTGCTGATGTTCTTCAGCTCCCTGACCTGGAAGAAATCGACTCTTCCTCCCCACCCACAGGTGGAGTTGCTGCAATTGGAAAGCTGGGGCTGTTCAGAGGTGTCAGGAGAAGTGGTGAGGGTATGTGAAGGTGAGCAGGGCCATCTAATTTTACCTTACAAATGTCTTATAAGCATAAGGGCCTAAAGGAAGTTAAAACCAGTAGTTGATAGGGAAAGATGTACAAGTTAAATTCCTTCTTTATTTAATGCAAATTAAATATTGTCATAAGCAATAATGGTTGCAATAGTATATTTCTGTTCTGGTTGGCTCTATTCAGACAGGCATCCCCAGCAGGGGCTGTGCAGATACCTGAGCTGCATTTAGCAAATGCTTTTGCCATGTGATCATAGAACTGCGAGTATTGAGCTGTGTCTGAGCCATCCCTCATCCTGCAGTGCCCTGGCACTGGGTGAACACAGACAATCTGTGTGTCAGAGCACCTTAGTGGGGCAAGGCTGAAGTGTGGAATATACACCCAAGAAAATAATTTTATTTTGTGTGCTGAAATCAACTTATTAAATTTTCTTTTGTGCACTTAATTATTAATAGAGAATTAATGTTTTGCTACTTCAATAAGAATGCTTTACTTACTGACCTGCTTCTGTGAAAGTTTCTATTCTCTGAGTATAGAACTCCGAATCACAGATTCTGTTTATTGACTGAAACAAAGTCTCTCAATCCTCAGGACCTCACTAATTTCCTCAAAACTTCCCTATGACAGCTGTGCAAAACCAGCTGGACAGATAAGAAACTGATACCCAGTGTGTGTGTGTTCAGACCTGCTTCAGCTCTGGCCATAGAGCAGTCACTTAGCCATGGGTTGATGTTCCTTATTCAGCCTAGTGACGAGCTGTGAGCAAGGACAATTGGTGAACTGTTCTCCCCCACTACAGAATCAAAGAATTGCTAAGGTTGGAAAAGACCCTTATGACAATTGTGTCCAGCCACTCACTCATATCCCCTAAGTGACACATCCACATGGCTTTTTAATCCCCCTAGGGATGGTGACTCTACCACTGCCCCGGGCAGCCTCTGCCAGGGCTGGACAACTCTTTCAGGGAAGAAATTTTCTCTCATATCCAACCTAAACCTCCCTCACGCTCCATGTCTTCATTGTTGTGCGTGGCCCAAATCTGATCCCAGGATTTGAGGTGTGCCCTCAGCAGTTCCCAGCACATAGAGATGATCACTGTTCCTGCTGGCACACTGTTGCTGGTACAGCCCAGATGCCATCAGCCCTCTTGCCCACCTGGGCACCCCTGGGCTCGTGCTCAGCTGCTGCCCAGGTCCTTTTCTGCAGAGGAGCTTTCCAGTCCTTCTGCCCAGCCTGGAGCACTGCAGGGAGTTGTGAGCCAAGGACAGGACCCAGCTCTTCACCCTGTTGAACCTCATACAGTTGGTCTTGGCATATGGATCTGGCCAGTCTGGGCCCCTGTACAGAGCCTTCCTGCCCTCCAGCAGATCAGCATTCCCACTCCACTCAGTGCTGTCTGCAACCTGGCTGAGGGTGCCCTTGATCCCCTCAGGCCAGCCCTTCTCCTTCCCTTTAGTTAGCACTTAGTAGCCAAAGGAAAGGGGAGGTGCTTGAAGTCCTTTCCTCCCCACTTGAAAGGGGAAAGTTCCCCTTGCCCAGTTTGGATTTCCAGCAGGGGATTTTGCTGCAGGGCCCCATGAGCAGCAGTGCTGGCAGCACAGCTGTGCAGTGGCTCTGAGGTTAAACAAACGAGCAATGGGACTGTGACTGGTTCCACTGTGTTTGCAGGACACACAGCCACAGTCTCCATTTTGTATGTCTGTATTTCAGTGGTTTCCAGAAAATCTAAATATATTTTTTTCAGGAAATTAAGAGAATTCAGTCATGATGACAAAATGTTAAAGGTACAACTTGCAACAGAATCCAGGAGCTCTTCGGAAGTTCCTCCACTCTTATTTTGTGGTTCGTGAAGTGATTCATCCCAGGGTCCCTGCATTCCCAACTGCCTCTCCTCATACAGAAGTTTAAGCCTGTGTCTGTGCTGCAACTTCAGCACAAGGGATAATGGCTCCTAATTGTTGAGTAGCACATTGAGTGCAGTAAGTGCTGACCTCTCTCTGCAGCACTATGCCACAGAAGGAATGGCTTTCCTGTTGAAAACTGATTGGAGTAGCTGTAATGCTTCATGCATCATTTTAATGGCACTCTCAAAAAGCCTGGTATCTTGGTATGTCATTATCTCAGACTCTGCAGTTGTTGTTTCTTGTTTAAATGTCCTATCTCACTTGAGATTTAATGTAATTAGAACCAGCCTGTGGAAAAATCTTTTTCTATTATGTCTTAGCTATTGTTCCAGTCAAGATGGTAAAGCAAATCAAACAGGATATAATGAAAATGATAAAACCATTTGCAAGAGGCAGTTTTCCTGAGGGAAACAAAAGGCAGCACCACTTTTCATTTTGCTTTGTAATTCTAAACATGGCATGGGCCTGGAGTGACTCCATGGAGACTTGTCCAATACACCTGAGAGCAGAGACAGGTACAGCTGGCAGGAATCTGCCTTGGCTGATCCAGCAGGGAACCAGAGGCACCACAGCAATAAGCTTCTTCCACTGTTATGCTGCTGTCCCAGTCTGTTCAGCCAGCACTGGGTCTGCTTGCCAGCCAAGGTATGTGTGAAGGAGCTGAGCCTGCAGTAATAAACATCTTGGATTGTTATTTTTTCCTCGAGCTACAGCATCCTGGATGGGGAGGTACATCCAGAGTGTGGTGTCTGCAAAGGCACTGGTCCCCACAGCCTCAGTGGAACACGTGTCTCCAGCAAGAACTGCTGTTCCAGTGGGGAAGGATAGGGAAAAGTGTCCAAGGCTTTCTTGGTCTGGCTTGGAGGCCACATCACAGCAAGGCAGGAGCCCTCGCTGCTGTCTCTGCTGGGTGATTTCTGAGCAGTTCAGGTGTTATAGCTCCACATCTCTTCGCTTTTCTATTATGTTTATAATTTGATGTCAAAGCTGTTTTGCAATATCCTTTCTCTTTTGTGCACAAGCCACTTGTGAACAGGCTTTTGTACTGTCAGCATGTATTACAGAAATCTATATTAATTCTCAGCAGTATTGATAAACTTTAGGTTTGAGAGGCTTGATCAAGGGCTGTGTGCCAGGGACAGAGCTCGACAGCCAGTGCTTGCAGGGGATGCTGACAGGGCTCTCAATCTTGCTATTTTAGTTGCCAGCACCTGTGAGGGGACGGATCGAGTGTCCAGTGGCACAAAACCTCTCCAGCCAGGCAGCCCTGTTTGGCTGCTGTTCTGGTGTTGGGTTTACCTGGGACAATGGGCTTTGGAGTGCAGATTGCAGCCAGCTGAATCTGCCTTCACACAAATGTTGGAAGCAGCAGATCAGGCTTGTTTTTCAAAAGCCAATGATGTAAAAATTCAAAGGATCAAAATACAAGTAATTCAAATGATCAAAGAAATCATTAGGTTAATACCTACAAACTATTGTGTAACTTCAGATGCAATGAAAAAAGAAAATTACCTGAGAAAAATTCTCTTTTTTTGTAGGTTTCTGGGTTTGGTGCTGACTAATTTATAGATCACCTTTGCAGGAGTTTGCCTCTTCTGTTACCTTGATCTCTTTGGAATTGAAGAAACAGTAGCTTCTTCCTCTTCCCTTCTCCCTGTTCCTTTCTTGTAAAGAAGTGATTAAATACTCAGAGTACAAATGCTGCACATGAATATTAATAAGAACTTTTATAACATTTAGCGAGGCAATGCTTCATGGCTGTCTCTTTCTGAATGCACATAAGAAAGTACCATAATTTCTTCCAAGCTGCACTGAGTCCTTATTTGCTACTGGGTTGGCAGGAGCTGGAGACTCCTCGGGGCTGCAGTCATTGATGGTGACAAAACACAAAGATCATTGGGGTGTCGCCTACTTTTCTGTTAAAGCACTTGGCTTGTGTTTAATATCTCATAAGAACACATTTTTCATGCATCATTTACATTTAAGTTGAAGAAAATTGCTAGGCAGAAATTTTGTTACTGGCATGGATAAATACCTGATTCCTGTGTTGACACTTTGGTCTTGGAAGAAACAGAGTTAAATGTCTTCTGCTTGGAGCACTGACAGTGAGGGACAATTGAGTAGCCCTGGAGCACACTCTGCAAAGCACTTGGAGGGTCCTCCTGTTAATGGAGAAGTGTTTTAGCCTCCACTTCTCTGCATATTGTCTCTCTGGAGCAAGGCATCCTGTGCATACCTAATTGCCTGTGTAATGCCTCAGAGTGTTGTCACACACCCACTTCTAAAAAGCAAATGGAAACTAGTAGCTCTTAATAGCAGATTTATCCCCTTGACATCCTGAAAGAATTTAGATCAGATTAAGCACAAGAGGAGAAAGAAGAAAGGCTTTAGGAATAAGCAAAAGGGAGATGGGGTTAGAGTTGTGATTTGTTAAAGCTGAAGATAATTTTAGAACTGGGTTTAGAAGTTCCTTGCTCATAATCCTATTATAGCCTCTCCCCTTCTCCCTTATAAAATAATTGCCATAAATTGCATGTTCTCATGTCCACAAGGTTGCTATATGAATTGAAGACTTGCAGTGTTTTTTAAAAGCTGGAGTGCATTATGTGAATTGGAAGTTACCTGTTGGAACTTGGCACACCATGTGTGGGTCTGTGTGTTGTGATGGTGAAATGCTCCCAGTGCTGGGGCTGCTCCAACAGATCCACTCGAGGGCAGAGTGGGAATCATGCCCAAAGCCAGGGCTGTGGGCAGAGCCCTGGGATCTCCCATGGATCTGCTGGATCCTCCCCAGTAGGTTCTGACAGGCTGATTTCTATGGGATGGGCTTTAAACCATCCCAAGTTCAACAACTTTCCCTGGATAAACTGGCTGGAATTCTGTAATAATATAATATTTCTCTTTTGCAATCATATTTTGTAATCGTATTCTCAGTTTTAAGATCCCTTTTATCTAAGGTCACACTTACTTTAGCTTTTTCCCTGTGATGTATCTGTCTTTTGTAGATCTCAATCTGAAGATCTCAGAATATCCCAAGGGATCTAATACTTGTGATTTCTTCTGTTTATAAATATGTCTAATTTGTATTTCTCTGCTACAGCAGTATGCAAACTGTAGAGGTGTATTTTTAAAGAAGGCACCATTTATGTGACTTTAACCCCTGAACTACTACTATACTTAATTTTCAGATAGTGATTTTGATCTCCTTCCCAGATGTTTTGGGCACAGTAATTATTATAATAAATTTCATAATTAGCAAAGGACACAATTGAAGGAGACTATCAAAAACCAGTTTAGTTTACATTTCAATTAAAGCCGTACACTTGTGGCATTACATTTATCACTAGATATTACAATAATAATATTGAAAGACAATAATGCTCTCAGTTGTGCTTTACTTGTGCAAAACTTTTGAACCTGGTGCATGACCTCTCAGCATGTCAGAGTTAGAACTTGGTTACCTCTGTTAAAAAAGGATGTACTCACCTGAGAACTCTTGGAGTATGTTTAGCAGCAGGCAGAATGCAGGATCTTGGGAAAATGCTCCCATGTTTGCATCTGCAAGGAAACAAAGATAGTGTTGTCCACATTGGTGTGGAGCAGCTCATCAAATCCATCCCAACAGATTAAAAACCCTGTAGTCCTTGGATAAGAATATCTACAAGAGTTTTCAAATCACATTTTTCATAGGGAAGATTGAAATTGGACTTAAAAAAAATTAGTATGACAGCTCTTCCTAATTTATTTCTTTGCACTGAATTTTTAGTAAAAATGAAGTGTACATCAGTGAATGCATAGGCATAGCAAGTGGTAAAATTCCAGGCACCTTGAGAGATTTTCATTTGTCTCTGGTTCCTGGCATATTAAAGGTTTGTGGAGATTTGAGGCAGAATTTATTTTGTTACTTCTACAAAGCCTCAAACTGAAATCTTCCATCATACCCTATGAGACAAAGCCCTTGACTCAAGGAGGGAACTTGCTGCTAGAGCTTGGTCACTGCAGCCACCCCACTGCTGCCACAGAGGCAGGGGTGAGGGATCTGCCTGTTCCTCCTTTAGCTCAGGCATTAATGATGCTGCTGCCTCACTTCAGTAGGCAGCCATCTCATTATCTCTCTGAAGTCTCCTCTGCCCTTTTCCTTTCCCGTTCTTCTTTCTCCAAGTTTTGCAAGTAATTAAAAGAGTACAGTGGCTGAGGAGTGAAAACGGAATTTTTCCAAATGCCGTTCCTTGTAAAATGTAATATATCGCCCACACATCCCAGGGCAGGGATTGAAGATCTCGTCACATTTGTCTTACTTGAGATTTAAGCAAAATCATCTGCTGAGCATTTCAGTCTATCCATGTGCATTACAATCCATCCAGGCTCCCTGAAAAGAAAAATGGGAAAATATGACATGGTTAACGTACCGGCCTTTATGTGGAGAGAACAGATTTTACATAGGACATGAGAGAGAGAGGCTCCAGTCTATCTCCTACTCCACAAAGCTAATTAGCATGATGAGCCCATCCTTTTGTTAAGTGTGTTGGATTATCTCAGCCTTGGAAGAGCTCTGGGCTGGAGCAGCAGTGCAGGGAGTTGGGGCTGCCTGGTGTGTGTGGCGCTGGCTGGGGCTGGAGTGTGGCTGCCTGGGCACACTTGGGCTCCCCTCCTCCTGGCAGGGGAGGGGAGGGCAGGCAAGGGGCTCCTCTTGGAGCCCACCCAAACCTTGCTTTGGCACAGCCACAGGTGAATAGAAGTTGTGCAGAGCTGCTCCTTACAGCCACTGTCTCTCCACTTTACTCTTCCTGTTCATGCAGTACCGTATGGAAGTAAGGAAATTACTTTGCTCTCTGAAAAAAGAAAAGAGAAACGAGTGTTTTTATGTAGCAAAAATTTTTGTATTAACGTGTGTTTTGAAGACCTGCACAGCACAGAGCAGATCTGCTTCAGTTTCTCAGCTCTGCTGTATTAAGCAACCAAGAGGCCAATCCTATACCTGTATTCAGAGGTGATAAATATTTTTTTTTTTTTTTTCAAACATACAGCATTCTGGCATCCGAACAAGTCTTCTGCCTTTATTGAGTTTGACATACTGCAATTTCTCTCAAAATTAAGGCTTTGGGATCCCTGTTCACATACCAGGTTTCACCAAAAAGGCTTTGTAAAACAGCTGACTTTAAAAGCTGAGTGATTGTCAGATGAGAGATTATTTGTACTTGAAACAGTCATAGAAGGTGAAGTTAGCAGTGATTTGTTTTCTGGTTATGCCCAAAAATATTTCTGCAAATCACTGAAATCCAAAAAATTTGGCATTTCATCTTGATTCAGATTACTGAGACTGGTTTTTCTGTTGAATAACTGCTGGATGCTATTGCAAACAAAATGCTAGCTTTTTAAAACAGCTTTAAAATAAACCATGAATTCATTGTATTTGAAAAACCATATTTCCTGTCTTCCTTGTGCCTCTGTATATTGGCTTTGCAGATGCTGGATCTTAGTGAGATATAAATAGATAACTTGGTTAACAAGTATACAAAAGGTTAAATTAACTTCAAAATCTAGTATGTTTTAATTTCATTTTTCTACATTGCAACCAAAAAACCAAAATGGTGAAAATGCAGTGGATGTTCCGTGGGTTAGGCCTGGCTATAGGTGACAGGTCTGAAACTGGTTGTAGGTAGGAGGCTGTTACTGAACAGGATGCTCTGTATTAATCTTTGTCCTAAAATTAGTCAGGGTTTTTTATGAGCAGTCTGAAAGGAAATGTAAATAGGGAGAGCAGAAGATTGGAAAGCAGAGATATGCACTGACTATTCTGGAAAAAAAAGATGGAGGAAATACATTTTATTTGTTATGTACAGCTGTGAACTGGGAATAAAAGATTTTAGGCCAGGCATAATTGATTGCACTGAGAGAAGTGAAACTGCTCAAAAGCTTTTGGAAGGCAGGAGCACTTCGTTATCCTGAGTTCTGGCTAACAGTCTGGACTGCAAAGGACAGTGCCTGCAGGTGTGGAGGGGTGTTTCAGGAGCTGAAGGGTTTGTTCTGTGGTGTGTGTCCCCGGTGTGAAGCTCCAGAAACACTGTATTCTTTGGAGAGCAACAGCCCACAGGTGCTGCTAACAATTCACAAATGTCACAGGTGGTTAAAGGTTTGGGCAGCTTCGTTTCCACAGAAGGCTAGAGAGCTCCGTTTATTCATATTTTTATTTGAAAATAGCAAGGTAGAACCAGAAGCGCTGCTGAAGTATGGGGGCAAAAGCGATGAGTAAGGCAGCGTTGATGGCTGTCACGGTTTCCACAGCAACCCCTTGGCCACGGGTTGGGATCCCACCCCTGTTTATGTAACCATCACAGAACATATGCCACCACGACTAATTAAGCCTAGGTTGAGACCCAGAACCTTGAAATTTGCCATACCTCCTTTTTGTCTGTATAAATTGCAAGGTTAAGCACTACGGAGAGCTTGGAGTCTGCTCTGTGACCGTCCTGGGGAGAGCTGGCAGGAGCTTCCCCTCGTGTGCAGAGCCAAGGAGAAGCAGCACAAGGAAGCTGAGCCCTATTCCTGAGCAGTTTCCTCAGGCAGTGGAATCCCGTGGGGTCTCCTGACCAGTCCCTAGAGACTGAGCCCAGGAGCTCAGCACGGAGCAGAGTTTTAATGGTGCTGTGCCGCTTGATGCTGCTGCTGTGGCTGTTGTCTCAAACTGGTTCTTGCTACAAACAATTTACTTCCAAATGTCACAGTGTTACACATGGCAGGAATAAACCTCCCTCAAGACCCTCCAAGAGAGCAGGTAATAGCAGCCTTTCCCATTTCACTTGGAATGGCAGTGACTAAAGGTAATTGCCCTGGGCTTGGCGTGGTTCCTGGTGTGGGCTGGTAGCAGCCCTGTTTGCTAATAAAGTATTCTGTCATAAAAGCCTCGTTTGAAAAGCAAGGAATTCAGATGAGTGTGGTTCTGCTTTTACCTTCAGACCCCTGTGGACTGGTATTGAGTCGTCTCAGCAGTACAAGAGTAGAAAATTCACATTGTGTTTTTTCTAGCTACAAAAGGCTTTGCATTCTCAGGATTCTGTCAAGCACAAGTAGCAAAATTTATGTTTGGCAATCAGGTCCTTTAGGAAAACATTTCTATCTGTAAAGAAGAACTAAAGAAAGAGAATTGAATGTTGGTGGTGATTTTCTTTCTCTTTCCTTTGCTAGAGCTCGTTTGCTGTGCTTCAGCTTTGTTGTTTCCTGCTGTGTCCTGATCCAGGAGTGAGCTCTGGCTGGGCTGCGAGCTCGGCATTCCCAGGTATGATCAGCAGCCTCTTAATTACCAGTGGGTGTGGGCCAGCCTGGCTGGGCAGGGGTGGCAGGAGCAGCTGCAGGGGTGTGCCAGGCTGGGCTCCAGCCCTGGGGCTCTGTGATAAGCCACCTCTGGTTTTTACTGGTTTTTAGGTGGCCAGATGCAGCTGCTCCTGCTGCCCCAGAGCAGATGGGCAATGAGGGCAGGGTTTTCCTGCCTGGATCAGCCTGCTTGGGAGCAGCCAGGGATTCCTCCTTCCCCTTGCTCCTCTTACAGCACTGGCTAAAAATTATAGTGGTTTACACACTTGATAGGTTTAAACATCTGCCTGTGAAAATGCAGGGTATTTCTTCTCTCATGGAGTAAATTGAGCAAATTTCCTAGCTGTAAAAACCAGTCATTGACTGTAAAGATAAAAACTAACACAGGATCACTCTTGCACTTCCTTTCTGATTCTGTCCTTGATTATATTTAATGATGCCTTCACTGCACAGTTTTCCATGTGTGGATTATTTTAAAGTATGCAATCAGATTTGGGGAGCTAAAATTAATTACTGGGGCTTTGTTGGTTTTTTTTTTTCCCTGCCCTACATTTTGTCACTTTTGGTAGCCTAAAAAGCTGATAACTGACTGTGAGATGCCCTGGGTTTGGCTGTTAGTCCTTTTCTGTTCCCATGAAGGGAAAGGGCTGCACACAGAGCCCTCACGATGTGCCTGGAACACTAGGGTGTTGTGGACTGGCAGGCACAACACTTAATCATCAGTATAAGGAAAAATCAATTCTTATTATGTATGCTAAAAGTGTCCAATGCCAGTACCTCCTAATTCCATTTCTGAATTTCATCTATGCTGGTGCTTTTTATCCCTAATAACATTCTTATCAGTGGTGGCTTGCCATTTTATGGGGATGGATTTTAGGCAAAGCATAAGGAGAATAAGCAAAGAAATTATCTGTTGTAAACTTCAACACTAGTAAACATTAATATCTTTAACCTCTTGACTTGGAGCTCATCACTCATTTCATTGCTCTGCCTTACGACTGCAGATTAAAATTTCTTACATTCATCTTGCCTGGTGAAGTAGCTTATTGGGATGAATAAATGACACTCTAATTAGAAGAGTAGCCTGTGTGAGAGTAAGCTGCTGGAACCAGCTTTGATGGTCAAAATATTACCTGTAGCTAGTTTCTCAAGATTATCAAAGAGGCCCTCAAATTAGAATGTCTGTCTTTGATCATAGATGTGAGGAATGAGGCAAAATGAGCGCACCAAGCAGATGGCAGTGGGAGGAGATGGTTGCTGTGGAATGGGAAATTGGAGGAGTTTTTACAAAGATTCAGGCCCTTTCCAGGCATTGCTCTACCACATAGTGAATGAGATAGCAGTATAGGGTCTATTTTTATTTATATTTTCCACCATAAACTAGTAATGTATGTATCTTCAAAAGTTAAATTGATTAGGTTATTTTTAGAGAAAAATAACCTAATTCTAATAACCTAAATTCCCTCTTCTATCATTCCTCTGTAACCTTACCCTGATTTTTCTATCCTGGAGTGTGACAAGTTTCAAACAGTACTAATCTTTAGTAATCTCTTTCCACCTAGTTTCCTTACCTTGCTAATTACCACTGCCTGACCTGGGCATTGCTGTGGATTTGTCCAGATCCCTGCAGGACCTGTTGGTGTGACACAGCCCCTTGGCCCAGGTACCTGAGAGCCTGAGGTCCCAGCTGTCACAGAAGGTAGAAATGAAGACAAGGGATGGTCCAGGACTGAGTTACAAGTCTGGGACAAGAGTGACAAAGTGTGGGAGGAGGAGAGAAAGACATGACCTTACCAGTGGGAGATGATGGGATAGCAGTGTTCTTGCACCGTGGGGTTATTTTGCTGTATCAGACTAAAGCCACTGAAAGTCAAGAGCAGGTAAGAGGAGGAGCAGCCAGGCCCAGCCTCCAGCAGTGCCTGCCCTTCACCCTGCCAGACTTCTCCAGTGGACAACAAGGAACAGTCTGGTAATGAGTGATCCCTCTTCTCCACTGAAATCGTTAATGCTGGGTTTAAGCACTGAAACTGGGAGCTTTGGGTTTACCCCAGTGGCTCATCCCATGTATCAATGTCAGGTTGTTCCTCTGAATCCATTGACCCCTTGATCTCAGTGCCAGCTTGTTTCAGGAAATGTTTTATGTGGAATAATTTTCTTTTTGGAGATGTAAATATGCTGCATTGAGTTTATTGGTATTTTTGAGAGAGAGAGACTAAATGGGAACACCCAGTCTGTCTTCTTTATGTGACGGATCATTTAATATACTATTATATTATTTTATTTGTCTCAATTCTGAACTAAACTATCCTAATCTTTTTGTTTCACTGAAAGGATGAAAAGCTTTCCATATTAAAAATATTTTTGTGGCTGTTTTATGCAGCATTTATTCCTGAGATGTCATAAATAGAACTGAGCACAATACTCAGTAAATCATGTCATTGATTTTCTCACGCAGAAAGCATGTAATCTGCTGGTTGCCTGGTATTTGCTGTGACACCATTTGCATGCCCTGCCATTAGGAATTGGAGAGAACTTCTTAAAAGCTTAAAATAGAATTAGGCCATTTCTCTTTTGCCCATTGGATCATTGTTTGGTAGGAAGAGCAGGTTTCCTTCCCAGAAGTCATGATAAAGAGCACGTCCCTTCACCCTGTGCTGTAGTGATGCCTGGTTCTGATAAGGAACTGTAATTTTGCATAGCTCAGCCACCTGGTTCCTGAATTTCTCCACAATTCTTGGCTCTACACAGTCCAGCCCTGCTGTGCTGTTGCTCGTAATTTATTGGTCATTTTTAATAGCTCATTTTTATAATGGCTCATAGTGGTTTATTTTTAAACTTAATCCTGCCAAGTCTTTATTGAATGACTCCCAAGGTTCCCAGGGGGAACTGAGACCACTGGAGGGTGCCCACTGTGCTGTGGCCTCGGTGTTGTAGCTGATCTTACCCTGGCTGTGAGCCAGTCCCTCCCTCCTGAGTTACCTGCTCTGACACCTCAGTGTATCTTTGGTCAGTCTTTAGTCAGTTCTTCCCCATCCTTTCCAATGCTATTTTGCTTTTACTATCCACAGGTTATTTGCTAAACTGAAATGGGGTTTTGGCACTTGTGGGTTTTGCTGCATCAGATGTTCAGCACTCAGATCTTTGGAGCCAGGGAGTGCAAGGGAGAGAGGTTTAAACAAACAGAAGTTGTAGAATTGCTGGACTCCACAATCCAGTGATGATCCACCCTGTTTTCCTTCTCAAGCTGTGCTCAGCAGAAGGATAACCACAACTGTTCCTGGGTTTCTGACTATAAAAGCACCATAATGTTTCTCAGGTATTGCTTTTTTGTTTGTTGTGAGCACATTCTGGAGAGGTTTGGTAAAGTTCATTCTCCAGGAGTGTTTGCATGTGCTTAAACAAAAGGAATAAAGATCAAAGGGCAGAATTTCAAGTGAGCCCTGGAAGGGTAAATCAAAGATAATTAGATTGCTCAAGATACAGTCATACAGGTGCACTTTTGATATGCTGGGAAGGGCTTAATTCTCATAGTTTTCGTTAAATAGAGTTGGGAGAAACTGAAATGCACTGGAGTTAAGGATACTTTTTTGAAATTGTAGTTACTGTGTTTTTTTCCTGTCAGCTGATATGCTTACCCATAATTTGCTGCTAAATCTTACAATGTTGTACAGCCATTTTCAGAAAGCAAACAATTTATAGTTTGGTTTACCTCACTTTTTTAAAAGTAGAAAATAAAAATCAATTTTCCATGTAAATAAAAAAGAATTTCTAAAGAATAGACTATGCAGCCTTTTCTGAATGATCATCATTATAAGAATTTATATATGTCTAAATGGACCAAATAAATTTAAAATTTTATTGATGCTAAATGATGATTTCGTTTTTCCAAAATGATAAAATCTCCAGTTAAGAATGTCAGGATTTTTTATTATTGGGACTCATAAGAGTTCCTATTGAAATACCTGCCTTGGCTGGCCCACTGGGCCTCAGCATCAAAGAGCAGAACTTGGCCTTATTGCAGCTCTGTGTTCCCAGTGTGATAATACAGAATCTATTCAGAGTACCTGGGCAGATCCTGAAGATATTCCTTGCCTGTTCCTTGCTCTGTGGCATTATCTCTTTGGCTTAGGTAAATTGCAAAGAAATGCCTGTTTTCTTCTGAAGCATCACAAATTGTCTAGCCCTCGGCAGGTTTTTTCTCCAGTTCATTGGTTATTTCTATCATGTTTTATCCTTGCAAGATTTAGGGATGAAGAAAAAGAACCATATTTAAGGGTTTCCTTCACTTACTTAGTATTATGAAATATTTATGTCATTTGAGCTCTTTTTAAAAGAGAATTTTTTCTCCTTTCTCAGAGTGTGAGATTGTTTGTTTTTTTTTTTTCCTGTTTTACTATCTCCAGCAAGATAAAACTTTTCTTTTTTAACGAAAGTGGTAATGCCCAGCATCTATGGAAATGTCCATCTGTGCTCTCTGACAGAGTCAGAGCTCTGGCTTGGTACTGCAGTGAGCTGATATTTAGCAAATATCCTCCACTTTGGGAATAAAGTGCCATTCCATAGTGCTTCTTACCATTCTTCAGTTCCATGGGTTTTCCCAGCATACCCTGAATGAAGTGAGTGCTTGACACTCTCTGGGAGCGTTCCCACAGCCCACTGCCACCCAAGCAGGACCTGCACAAGTTTCACTTTTTAAAACAGTCTCTTAAAATGTTTATGATTACATTACAATTTAAAAGAAACAGAAATCAAATCCTGGCAAAGAATAACCATAACTTTTTCCCTGCCATGTGAGACTTGCACTGTTGTTTATGGTGATCAGTGACTGTCCAGATGCCTGTAAGTGTTTCAGACAAACCACAAAGCCATGGTGGTTTTGTGGCCTTTGGGTACTCCCATATAGGAAGCCCAGGTTGAATTCCCACTGCTGATTTTTGCAGTCTGAGGACAGGCCTGGCAGTGGTGAGAGTTTGTGGTTGTGCAGCAGCCCTGCCTGGACTGGTGCCGAAGAAGGCTGATCAATGTAGTTTAGTCTGCAGCAGAAAAATTGCAGCCCCATTGTCAGGGACAGCAGCACTAAAGGTAAATGGATTTTCCCTGGAGGAGGACAAACCATAGGAAACCTGTGCCAGGATGTGGTGATCCCAGAGGAGACCAGAGGGTGCTGGTTCCACTCAGGAAAAGCCCAGCCCTTCAGTGGGGGGAGATTTTTGCAGCACACAGCATTGCAAACACATGTCTAATAGGTGCATTCATTTTCATATGCTCGTTCATTGAGCAGGCCTGATTAATTAGTGCGTGTCACCATCTGGTACTTACCAAGACTATTCATTTTTAAAATGTTGAAATTGTAGGGAATGTTGCACACCAATTAAGTTCTTTTTAATTGGATTATTTTAGTATAAAGTATTACTGGAGAAGGCCTTCATTGTGATTCAGCCAGCATGCATCCAAAGGAGACCTGCCAGCCTGAAATTACCTAGAACAAAGGCAAAATGCCTGAAATGCATGTTTATTACTATCTTCATGCACTCAGTAAAGATGATGTCAACAAATAAAAGAGCCACAGAGACATTTCTGCATTGCTGTGCAAGCTTCCTGACACAAGGGTATCTCAGCTGATCCCTGCTTCATCTTTGCACCGCAACTCCAAATCTGTCATCTACTCCCTCTAACCTGAAAACTGAAATATGCTTTTGCCTCCCTGACTGCTTGATATCAGCTCAACAGGGCCAGGCTGAGCCCTCCTGTGCACAGCTGTGTACCTGCTGGAATGAGGAGCATTAGTCTCATATGCACAAAGAATGATTTGGCCTTTAATGCTGATAAATTATCTGTGCTGACTCAACCATTTAGTGAATGAAGCATCACAATCTGCTGTTGGGAGCAGAAGTTTTCTGTCTGTACTTGCTCCTGACACTGACTCATTGGGTGAATTTTAGTTCCTTAACGTCACTGCACTGCAGTGGTTCCTCGTATAAATTGTGAATAGTTCTGTTTATCAACTTACATAAAAGGCTTTGAGATTCAGGGATGAAATGCAGACTGTTGATGTTATGTATTTGCTATTAATATTTTCTTTACATGCCTGATGCTGTTTTGTAAGTAACATTTTGTCATTGCCTTGATTTTGCGTAGATTGAGCATCTTCAAGTAAGTTTTGTCATCTGAACTATTCATTTCAAAAGAGCCAGGAGCTGTGCAGGGTGCACATTCCTATTCCTTAGCAGGTCCATGCAGTGTCAATGGAAGCAGGGAAGTTAGGGAAGAAAAGACAGGTGGTCACGTGCAGCTGGAGAGGTCTGAGGTGTGACTGCCTGGATCTCTCTTGCCCTGCTCTGTTTTGGAGATAGTGTAGGAATCCAGCCATGAACAATGTCAGGGTGATATTTTTCTTGTATTTTTGTGCTTTTTCTGTCCCATCGATGGCCTCTGCTGCCCCCTGCCAAGCTGCAGCTGCTGGTGACAGCCATGGGAGCAACAGCCTACTGAAAGATTTAATTTCTCTTATCACTCCTAATCACTCTCACCATAATTACCACACATAATAGGGAATCTGTAGTTGAAAAAGTAGTACTTTTTACAGGGTAGGAAAGCAGAAGAAAGATTGCCTTTAGTTGTTCAGCAAGGAAGAAACTGACTTTTTTTTTTTTAAATGCAAATGCTTCACAACATATAAAGGTCACTGTGGATTTAATTTGAAATAGCGTAGGAGTGCTTCTGATTTCAAAGTACAAAAGTAGCACTGTGTTGGAATTGTTTTGGTTATTTTCTTAAGATCCATTTCCTCTGGTTGGAAGGTGGCTGTTTCCTCTGTGGTGCAGCTGCAGGCAGTGTCAGAGCCTGTGACAGGAACTGCTCGTCCTGCTGTGCCCCGGCCAGTTGCAAACCCAGCTGGGGTTCACAGGCCCGGGGGAGTCAGTGGCTCTTCTGTTCCAGACTGTCACAAATCATTCTGGGGGTCAGGGCTGTGTTCAAACCAGTTCTATTGACTGCTGGAGACCAAAAGAGACGAAATATCTACACATGGCCTCTCTGTATTCTGTGTCCAGGTTCCACATGTGCATTTCCACAATCAGGTGTGTGATGGTGTAAGGTAAGCTGCTGCAGGCAGCACTGCTGGCACCCGGGGCGTTTCTGGGATAAAGCACAGAGCTGTAATTGGTACTCCCTCTGGAGAACTGTGGTTCCTGTAGTTCCCATTGTCAGGTTGAGTGTAACCCTCCTCTGGCTTGAAGAGGGTGCCAGCATCAGTGCCAGTCCAACGGAGAGTGACCAGTGTGTTGTGACACAGCCAGAGGTAACATGTCAGGATGTAGCCACGGGCAGGTGGGCACTGCAGAGCTTCCTCAGTGCTCCCCTGTTCCTAGCTTAGCCTGGAGCACCATAAAGCTGCCTGCCTTGTGAAAGGATTCTAGAGCAAGTGCAACTTATGCAATTTCAGAGAAATAAGATGGCACAGGTAAATCTTAAAACCCACACACAAGCACTAACCCTTTTGTTTAGATTGGTTGTTCAAAGCTTATATGTGATGGAGAAGTATGTCTTCCAATAAAGCCTTTAGTTTAGATTCCCACTGGTGTAACTTTACTCCTTTTATTTCTTAAACACATGAAAAGAGGGAGCTAACCAGAGTATAGAATTCTTGCACATGCTCTCTCTCTGGTTTTAGGAGAACTATTTCTTAATGTAATTTTTCTGCTTACAATATATGGCGTTGCAAGGTGTTGGAACAACAAAACTTGAGAGAGATCAAGAAACATACAAAGACAATTTACTCTGTATATGTAAAATAAAGTCTAAAAGTTTGGGCAGATCACAGTCTGGCAGAGTTTCCATCTCTTAGGTCATACAGAGAAAGCTTGGCAGTGGCTTTTTGGCAAAAAGCTTTGTCTGGAAACATATTTAGTCAGCATATGAAATGTGATAGCCCTGGTAGCACGGCTGTGTCTGCAGGCACTAATAGAGTTAGGCTTCAGCCCCATCTGCTGTTGGATTGGGATTGCTCTGTTGATTTGCCAGCACAGGACAGCCCTTGCCAAAACACAGAGCAGGAGTGAGGAGACTGACAAACTCCTCCCAGCGTCAGCTCTCCTAATGATCCTGTTGTTTGCCACGCTGATGAAAGCCAGTGGTGCCCGTGCAGAATTGCAGTCCAGCCTCCCTGCTGCTGAGCTCCCAGCACGGGCTCTGCAGGGAGCTGCAGCTGTACCTGCAGAGGGTCAGCAGTGCCCTCTCGGTGTACCTGGGTGAGCACAAAGGATATTTGCACCCCAAAGCCCGTAAGAACAGACCATTGCTGATTTCCAGCGCCTGTGTTTACAGAAGTGGCAGTGGACATAGAGATCCTTTCACCTCAGTAAAATGTCTCCAATAATTTGAGTTATGCAACAGTGACAAAGAGAACAGACCTGCGGATTTGGCTCAGAAGGCTTAAAATCTTCAGGCATTAATTCATGAAACTCTCAAATCCTGGATACTCTGGTGACTGTAAAGCACAGCAGATTCGTGTTTGATTTTTACTTAAGGCTGATCGTTTCAGGAAATAAAAAGATTCACTTTGAAAGAGATTTTCAGTCCTTCTTCAGCTGTTATTTCTAGAGGGGTTAGGTAGAAAAGCTACATGTGAAATAAATCAGGGACTAAAAATCCTTAGCTTTGTTTTGAGGATATCAGAATGGTTTATTGCTGTTGTGGTAAGCAAAAGGAGAAGAAACAGTGACTTTCTAGAAAGATTTCCACTGTATTTTTATCTGACTTTTCCAGGACCTCAGAACAACCTATCTGTTCAGCCAAAATACCTCTCCAGTAATCATTTGACTCTGATAAAAAAAGTGCTAAAATGGCAGAGTTTGGGATTGCTTGAACATATTTTCTCACTAAAGCTGAGCTTGTTCACATTCAAAGCTAAAACAAATTATCTCAATGGCATTTAGGAGAGTAAACATACTCTTGCTTTTCTATCTCATGTTTGATTAGTTACGGTGAAAGCATAATGCGTGGTAATCTTCGGGTTTATATCCTCCTCCTGCATTTGTTTTATTGGACAAAATTAAAGGTCAATGGTCCTGAACTAGTCAAGAGAATTACTCTAAATTCTCAGTCATTGCCATTTTTCTCTCTCCCTGCTTTAAGTAACATAGGGCTTAGCTGCCAAAGTTTTCATTCTTAATGTACGAGAAGAATGATAGTTGCAATTTGGTTTTGCATTTCAGTTATACGTTTTTGTAAATGAAGATGTCAGCAAAAGGCTACTTGCTCCTTCCACGCTGTCCCTGGTGTGGAAAATATAATGACCAAGCAGATTTTTCCCCATTCTCATCCTCTTTCTGTTTCGTGTTCTTCCAGCATGATCGCTGCTCAAGGAAGTGTCTGTACTACATGAACAGAGTGGAGGCACATGGATGAGGCTCCTACCATGCACTGAGCAGCACAGCATCAGGTGCAGAGCTCTGGGAAAATGTCTGCTTGCAACACTTTCACTGAGCACGTCTGGAAACCCGGTGAATGTAAGAACTGCTTCAAGCCCAAGAGCTTGCACCAGTTACCCCCGGTGTCAGAAAAAAAGCCCCTCTTGCATGGAAACCTGAAATCCAATGCAAACCAAAGCAACAGCCAGCGTGGGAGGAACAGCAGCAGCTTCCGGCCGCCCGTCGCCAAGAAGCCCACGATAGCTGTGAAACCCACCATGATGGTGGCAGATGGGCTCTGTGGGGAGCTCACCACGCTGGAGCAGTGCGAGAACAAACCCCTGCCTGCGGGGTGGAACCGCAACAAGGCGGTCTTGAACAAAAAAACACTGAATAATAATAATGAGGAGGAGATCGAAGGTTACAGCCACGTTCCTAGGCCTTATGGCAACAGCGAGGGCATGGGTAAGATACCAAATAACAATAATAACGGACTGACAGAAGTTTTGAAGGAAATTGCGGGTTTGGATACCACACCTCAGCTCACTGGAAATGAAGCGAACTCGAGAGAAAACTTCTTGGGAAGGATAAATAATTGTTACAAAAGATCGTTAGAAAGGAAGATCCCTCCGAGCTGCATGGTGGGTGGAATGAAGGATTCACAGAGTAAGCATGTTATTCTGAGTGGAAGCACTGAAGTCATAAGTAATGAAGGTGGACGTTTCTGTTATCCAGAGTTCTCTAGTGGAGATGAGAGTGAGGATGACACGTTTTTTGGCAGCATGCAGGAAGAGCACGAGAGCTGGGATGAAAGTGATGAAGAGCTGTTAGCAATGGAAATCCGCATGAGGGGCCAACCTCGCTTTGCTAATTTCAGAGCTAACACTCTGTCTCCTGTTCCGTTCTGTGTTGACAAAAAATGGAATACGGTGCCCCTTCGGAACAAGTCTCTCCAGCGGATTTGTGCAGTGGATTATGATGACAGTTATGATGAAATTTTAAATGGTTATGGGGAAGAGACTGTGATTCTTTATGGGCAAGAGAGCATGCAGAGCATGGTATCTTCTGATTCTACGTCTCCTGATTCTTCTCTGACAGAAGAGTCTCGTTCTGGGACAACCAGCAGTTCTTCCCAGAAGCTCTGTAATGGAGCGTTATCTCCTAGCACCCCTCAGGACCTCAAAGTGATTGAACCAGAATATGAAAGTCTTTGTGACAATCAACAAGTGAAGGATGTGCCAAAAGCACCCAGAAATGCTCTGAAAAGTCTGGAAACTCACAAGGCAGTCCTTGCGCTTCGCCTGGAGGAGAAGGATGGCAAAATTGCTGTGCAGACTGATACCCAGGAGAATAAAAGTTCTTCAGATGTTGCTGGTCAAGCTGTAACTATTAATTTGGTGCCTGTGGAGGAGCAAGCTAAACCTTACAGGGTGGTGAATATGGAACAACCAGTGTGCAAGCCATACACCGTAGTGGATGTATCAGCTGCCATGACCAGTGAATGTAAAGAGAATCAGACTGAAACCTCAGAAACCAAAAAGGCATCATCTAACACAAGCTCACCGGTAACCCCAGGCACACCTATTGCATCCTCTGCAGCATCACCTGTATGTGTACATGCTAATCTGAAAAAATCCAGCGCAATCAGATACCAAGAAGTGTGGACTTCTAGCACCAGTCCAAGACAGAAGATACCTAAGGTGGAACTGATTGGAAACAGCTCAGGACCTTCTGTTCCTCCCCGGAAGGCAAGCCACAAGTCAGCTCCTACTTCACCTACAGCTACAAACATTTCTTCGAAAACTATCCCAGTTAAGTCTCCTAATTTGTCTGAGATAAAATTCAACAGTTACAACAATGCTGGCATGCCACCTTTTCCTATTATCATTCATGATGAGCCCACTTATGCTAAGAGTTCCAAAAATGCTATTAAAGTTCCTATTGTAATCAATCCAAATGCATATGATAACCTGGCAATCTATAAAAGTTTTCTAGGGACCAGTGGGGAGCTGTCCATCAAAGATAAAACTACAAGTGTGATAAGCCATACCTATGAAGAAATAGAAACTGAAAGTAAAGCAACTGAAGCCATAAGCAGCAAACCCACTGAGTTGCCCCAAGCAAAGGGGGTGGCCAATAGCTCTGAGTGCAGGCTGGGCTCTGTGGCTCAAAAGGTCCAAGAGTTCAATAGCTGCCTCAGTAAAAGCCAGATATCCCCCCAGAGAAGTCACAGTGCTGACCACAGCTCCCCATCCAGAGTTCAAAAGGCAATGCAAGAGCCTGCAGCAAAAACAGATGTAATCCCGGATGGTTCTATTGGCAGCACCAGTGGCAGAGAGAACGCAAGCACAGTGCTGTCACAGATTGTGGCTTCTATCCAGCCTCCACAGTCTCCTCCAGAAACACCTCAGTCTGCTCCCAAGTCCTGTAGTGTAGAAGAACTGTATTCCTTACCCCCTGAGGGTGATGCTACTAAAAACAGCCTGGTACGACCCAAATCTCTGTTTACATCACAGCCTGAAGTGGAGTCCTCCAAGATGGAAAACACTGCCATTAAAATGCAGAAGGATCCACTTTCACAGCCAGCTGCCACTCCCTCTCCAAAGCCAGCACGAGCCAGCCCGAGTGCCATGAGTCCCCAGGCAGAGCAGGCACCACCATTCCCCCCTCCACGCTCCACCTCCTCTCCCTATCACGCCAGTAACTTGCTGCAGAGGCATTTCAGCAATTGGGCCAAACCCAACAGCCCCACCAGGTCGACAGAGGCAGAGTCCATCCTGCACTCAGAGGGGCGGCGTCCCGATGCGAAACCCAAACGCTGGATATCGTTCAAGAGCTTCTTCCGCCGCAGGAAAGCTGACGATGAGGAAGAGAGAGAGAAAGACAGGGAGAAAGGGAAGTTGGTGGGTCTGGATGGAACTGTTATACACATGCTCCCCCCTCCTCCAGTGCAGCGGCACCACTGGTTCAGCGAGGCCAAGTCGGACTCCAGCGAGAAGCCGTCGATCGTTTTCATGTACAGGTGTGAGCCGGCACAAGCGGAGCCGAGGGCCAAGCCCCCACACAAGGGCGGGGTGGAGTCTGCTATCGCAGAGGCACTGGCAAAAGACAAGGGAGAAACACAGGAAAAGCCTCCGGAGAGCTCAGAACAGAGCATAGCGAGCCATTCCTCACCACCTCAGGCTCCCAAGAAAATCCCCAGGTACCACTCAGCTGTTTTAGTCACTTACCCAGTTGTGAACTGTTCCGTATATGCTGCTGGAAAGGGAGAGACTAAGGAGTTACATTACTTTAATGCAACTTTTTCAAAGTATATTTATTTTAGGTAACTTAGAGTGTATTTTAAAATCTTTCTGTTATGTTAGATACCAGGAAGGATGTAAAACATTTACTAGAAGCAGTACCTGATATTTAGAGTTTGTATTGCAGGCTCACTAATAATAGCCATGTTCTATTGAATCAGATCCTTTCTTTTGAATTTCTGCTTTAAGAAAGTATTTCTGTGTTATGGGAAACTTCAGAATTTCTCAGCAGAAATAGAAGGCCACTATTGAGAAGTACAATAGAAATTAAAAGATCTGTGACTCACAGGAGGAGCTGTGCTAACTTTACCTCACATGCCCAAGAATTCAACTGATGCTAATTAACCACACTGCAACATCACTGCAGCACTCCCAAAATAAACCTTGTAAAAAGTAGTAACAGAATTAGAGTTAAGGTTTATTAGGCAAGACAGAGATAACACTACAAAATAGTGTTAGCACTATTAGCAGTGACTGTGCTTTGTCCCTGACAGTAGTGGATCCAGGAAGAGCTGGTCACATCAGTTGCAGTCAGTCATGTGGGCAGAGTAAAACTCCCTGAGTGCTGGACCGCAGCTGTGGATGTGTTAGATTTTGTCTTCCAGTGTTATTACATAAACCAATTCCAAAGTAGCCTCAAATTTGAATTATTTATTTCATTATAACAACAACCTAATGGGAGGAAATAAAAAAAATTGTGAAGTGTGAGCCCCAGAAAATGTATCATGACAGTGGTTTTTTTGTTTTCTTTCTCCATATTCTGTACAGGAAAACTGCAGTGGTTTTTAGCTAAAAACAGTTTTAACCTAATAGAAATCTCTTTGTGAGCATAGTTAGAGCTTACCATAAACTGACTGACACTTATCCTAAAGTAAAATAGCTTGCTTGTCTTTCTCCATTGTCCATACAAGAAAAGTGCTAGAATCACCCTTGATAGGAGTGCAGTCTCTAAATTTACCCTAAATGAATTGGTAAGAAGTGGCTACCTTTAGAGGGCAAGTTAAAGGATTGCAGGAGTTTGTGCTCTCAGCCCTCTCTACAGGAACCTCCTGTCTCAGGGGGAGGCTGGAGAAAGGTTGATTTTGGTTACAGTGCCATCTGGAGATTCCCTTGCTCCCACCTCTTGGTGCCTCGCTCTTGTGCTGGCAGAACAGTTCCTGTGCTCTGGTGAACCAGGGCAGAGATCCAAGTGAGAAGGAACTGTGCAGTCACTGTTCAGCCACATCAGCTGGCTGATGTGCCAGGGAATGGGGCAGCTGCTTCTCTGGGTGCTCAGAGGGCAGGAACAGCCTGTCAGGGATTCTTGCACTGCCCTGGAGATGGTGCTGTTGGAATGAGTCCTGTTCTTGCCCTGTGGCTGGGACTCCTCCTGCCCTTCCTTTTGAAGGTAACACGTCACTGATCTCTCATTCACTTATTCCAAAAAGCATGTTTACTTTTTAGTTTTCTTCAAGTCTCAATGATGTTGGTTAAAACCATATCTCTGAATTTTCCCCAGTGACAAGTGGTATTTTCCAAATGTTAGAATTGGAATTTCTTCTTTCTGACAATATTGTTACCTGGTTTCTACAAATTCCAAAAACATAGAGGTGCTGAGTTGTGGGAGCAGTGGTAGCTTTATGCTTCAGTTCTTTTATTCTTGGTGTGTTGAGTTAGGGTTTCTTAATGCTTTTTAATGTTGTTGATGAGACCAAGTGGAACCTTGTAATGCCACAAAGTTGAAAGGTTTTATTGTTGTTTAAGGGGTTTGGCTTTTGTTTTTAATATCCTGGTGGGTGAGAATCAGGATTTCTAAATGGCATTTTTGCACAAGCAGGAGGCATAACCTATGAGAAGCTATACTTGTTAAGTGTTAACCCTCCAGGTATTAGTACAAGCTTAGCTGTAATTCAGGCTAAAATATGTGCATGAAAAAGACGTTTAGGATGTTCAGTTAAGCCTGCAGAGGCTGAGAGGAGAATAGAAGATAGCAATCAGTGAACAGGACACTTTGCTAACTCAGAATGCCAAGAACAGCAAGCTCTGAAAAAACAAACTGATGACCTGGAAAAATAAGATAACTTTAAAAATGTCAGATTACTGGGGGGTCTCAAAAGCAAATTAAATGAAGGTCCAGTATTTCCTTACTTTGCAATGGATTACAAAGCTGTCGAAGATTGATAACACAACCAGAAAATGGCTGAAGGTATTTCAAGTTATCACTAGGAAGGTCAGTTTTCCCTTTGAACAGCACTTGCAAAATTGTCAGTTTTTCAGAAAGCTGAAAATTATCCCTCTGTTATACAAAAGAACTTGGTTTAGGTATCTCAGTGTGATTGTTTCTCTTTGATGGCAGGATGCACATATGCTGGTTCAAAAGGAGCTAGCAAGTAATAATATGTTAAATTTACAAAAAGATTAATTTTTGCTAAAAATCAGCAGTCATGTCAGTTTTATCATTAATTGGAATGAGAGCACCTTTAGTTCATGAAACAGCAGTTGTTCTCAGGCGCAAAACCTAAAATTGAGCAAAAGATAACATGATATTTCTGGCCTGAGTCACTGTAATTGATGAAGATGGTACAGCACAGCATGCAATCCACTCATCATAAGTTGAATAAAAAGATCCTTCAAAGGCTGTGTTATCTTATGGATCAGAGTGTTCCTATAGGAGTTTCACAAGATGAAGGCTTCTCCTCTCCTTCACTGAGATCTCACTGCTCGTACCCAGCAGCAACTTGTTAGATTGAGACATTTCCTGAAAGCAAAGTGCAGCAGAGTCCTGCTGCTTCCTTGGCTGTCTTCATAAAGCACATCAGAGCTGAACTAATCTGAGCTGGGCACAGCCATCTCCATTTCAGTTACAGGTTAAACTCAAGAGTTTCCTTTCACAGCTGCAAGTCAGCCATAACTTTCCTTTATGGGATCTTTGGGCCAGTCTTGGATGAAGTGAAGATACAATTCTTGTTTTTCCTAAAATACTTCAGGTAGTGAGGTCTGTATATGTATTTTGTTCTGGTTCAGATAAGAAAGCACTTCTTCATAGCTAAATTTGTGATCACCAATCTAATTCCTAAGATTGTGTTAATTTTTGCAAAAGGATTTGAGCTCATAACTGATGGATCTGAGCTCTGTATAGAGAAATATGAGTGTTGTGACAGATCACTCAGTAGAAACAATGGGAATCACTGTTCTTCAAAAATGTTGTCATACACTAAGATGAGGATTTCATCCAGAGACAGGCAGGAATAACCACCACTGCCACATTCCACTTTCACATTGTCACTGATCCAGTCCTGCAGATTCCACAGCTGCTTCAGAAACTGCTTGGGAAGATAACAAAATCTGTGAAATCACAGTAGGGCTCTGTTTAAAACAAGGTCTTCCCAGTTTGGAGGGCTTCTGGTATAACTCTTAGGGTGAGGTTCTCACATGAACCCAGAAACTTTTAGCTACAGCCCGAGTAAATTGATGAAAATTCAAGGATGTTATAGATGAAAAGAAATTCCTTACTTGAGCAAGTCTACTGAAATGGGAGAAATTCTCCCTGAAAATTTAAGGTGGATCAGCTCTTCCTTCTCATCAAATCCATGATAGGGCTTTTCTTATCTAGGTATCAGCAAGCTATAACTACCTTACTCAGCAGTGCTTAGCAATGCTTTTAAAAGTATTAACTAGCTATTTTCTACCAATTTCATCAATTAAATAGAATATTTCATCAATTAAAAACTTGTGAGATTTTTCTCTAGAACATTTTCCAATTCTAACAGAATTGGAAATTCTGCATGTGCATTAAGCAATAAGTTTGGTAACGTTTTAAGTGGGAATTTGTAAACACCAAGCACTGTTAAAGATCCATGCAGAAGGGACTTTACCATTTATTGTTTTATAAATTTAGATTAAGAAATGGTAAATCATGTATTATTGTTCTTAGCTCCTCTAATACAGTCTGTAAAATGGAAAGACTGAGAACCTAAAATGGATAAAGGAAAATATCTTCTTTATAACGTACAGTTAATCTGTGAAACTCGTTGCCATTAAGTTTCAGTGACACTAAAGAGCTTAGCAGGATGTCTTTACTGGATTATCAAGTGTACTCCCTTTATCCATGCAAACATCGCATTATACAAGATCTAAAAAAAAAAAAAAAAAAAGTTCACAAGCTTCAGGACTAAGCCAGCTTCTCAATAATCAGAATTAGAAATGAACTTCATGGCTTAGTTGTTTCAGGTTGTCATTTGAGAAGTTTGTTTCACTTTCCTCTTCAGTGACTATTTGTGGTGGTGAAGAGGGACTGAACTGCAGGAGCCACTGGAATGTTTTCTGTATCCATAGTGCCCTCTATTACCTTTGGGCACTGGTTGTTTCTGCTCAGTGTTTTGCAGGAATGAAGTGGTCAGTGTTCTGAGGAGAAGTTCCTGGGTAAGGTGGCCTCTGAAGTCCCTCCAGCCATTAACCTCTGCATTTTCCCTCAAGCATTAGTCAGTCAGTTTAGGCTTTATATTGGCTCTATTAGCTTAAAAGTGTAGGGCCTGAGGGCATCTCAAAGCTCTCTCTTTGAAACTAATATAGCTACAAATTACACAGTTGGTTTTTGTGTGTGTAAAACAAAGTCCTCTTCCTTGTCATCTCCAACTGCACAGCTGCCATTGATCGCTGCTGTGTTGACGTCCACTCAGAGTCTGTGTGGCTCCAAGGCCACATCAGCTTTTCTCTGTTTTTCTCACTAATTCCTGCCACTGGGATTTATGTGCTGTCTTGTACAGAACTGTGTTCCCTCACCTCGACCTCTGGATCTGACCCTAATTCAGGAATACACTCTCACAATCACTCCTTATAAGTGTTCCACTTTATCTCCCTCATATTCATTGCTGTTTATTAATCACTCTAATTGAGCAGGCATGCTCTGAATAGAGGAGAACACAGGTCACACAAGAGCTGTGATTCCAGTGTCCTCACCAAAATTAACACGCTACGCAGGCAGCTTTCTGGATCCTACTGTTCCCAAAAGACAGAGGCGAGTTAGACTGCATCATCTTCTGGCTATCCTCCAAAAACTGTGGAGGAGGAGAGCCCGAAGGAAAAAGTTACAGGCATTTGTCCCTGCAGAAAAATAACATTTTTTAAAGAGTTTTTAGGCCGTGCACATGTGAATGACAAGGATTTGAATTCAGAGGGGTGTTGCCTGAAGGACAGTCATTTTTATGGCAAGTTTTTTTGCTTCTTAGGAAAACAAACACGTTGTCTGCATGCAGAGGGCTGCTTCCTCCACTAACTAAATAGTTGTTTAGCTTCAGCCACTTGTGCCTGAGGAGCAGAGTTCTCTAAGATAATGTATTTCTATGAAGTTTGGTTTTGAAATAAAAAAGGGAAGAGAAAAAGACTTGGGCAGAGGAGGCTGTGCCCACTATGGCAGATGCTAAATATGTGCTCTTATGCAAGGCATCAAAGAATCCGTCCTGGCAAAATATCTGTAAATATCCCAAATAAGGCGATAGCTTTAAGTATAAGTTGCTATCAACAAGCAGATAGAAAGTTAGACAAAATCAGGCTTTAATGGTTCTAATGTGAGAGAACTGCCCATTTATCAGCTGTTCCTTTTTCCTCGACAAACCAGTCATTTTAACTCTTTAGTTCATGAAGCAACTGGGGATTTGGTTCTTTTAGCTCCGTGAGTGAGGATGGTTCCCCCTTTTACTCCTCCTACATCCTGCCAGCACCACTGAAGGGGTTGACATTTGCACTGTGTACATAAGCTTGATCTCTCTGTCCTCAGCGTTAAGATACTGGGGAAGCATTTCCCCAGGGATTCCATGATCTGACCTCTAATTGCTGTGGTTTAAAATGTATCCTTTTGAGGCACTGAATACAGATTTGAGATACTCATTTACTCTTAACAATAGGTTAGTGTTACTTCCTAAAACTCCTCTTGAGAGTTGAACGTGCTTTTCCTGGAGCAGTAGCCGTGAGTAAGGCCATAGCCGTCATTCCAGAGCAGTGATGCAGCAGCCGTGCTCTGTGTCCCTGCAGGGAGGCAGTGCAGGAGTTAAGAAGGCAGGGCTGGATGTGCCTGGCTTCCCGGGGCCTTGGCAGGGCCCAGCCCCCGAAGGTAAACACTAAGGTGCAGTAGGTGTATCGCTCTGTGCAGAGTTCAGCCCTCTTGCTCACAGCTTGCACAACTTGTAGCACACCAGAACACTGTGGAATCAATGGCTCGCCAGAGTTTCAAGACATGATTAAAAGACTCAAGAAGGCCCTGAAAGAATTTCCTTTAATGGGGAATTGTGTGAGTGAGTACAGTGGGTGAGTTGGTATTTTTTTCTTTCTTCCTTTCTAGCTATTGGTTTACTTTGGCAAAACGCTTCTGAGCTTAGGTTTAGTGTATGTGCTTGCATGTGTCTGGTTTGGAGAATGAGTATGTTCTTACCTCACCAAGTGATACTAAAAAGTTACTTTGAGATGTGATAATTCCTGGTTTGTGGTAATGACAGAACTGTGAAACTATTAGAACCTATTTCTTCTTAAAGAAAACATTCTTGTTGAGGAATGCAGGTATGTATATCATTTACAGCAACTACAAGTCTTTAGTTAAATTATCCTGAGAGCCTTGTTACTGCTTTAATTTTATGTCTGCTTTACTCTGAAATTACCGAGGTTAACTCTTTAATGTGGATATATTTATGGCACATGGAATGTTCTTCACATCATTCCTATGCATGGTACTAAAATTGAACAAAAAAATGTTACGCTGATTAAAGATTATATCTTTTTGAACTTACGCCATTTTTTCTCTTTTACTAACAAGTTCTAATGAGTTTGGTTTGTGTCAACCTGCAGTTAAATTCATGAGTCTGTGCAGAAACAGCATGTGCACACTGCACTGGCCTGGGTCTTGTCATGCAGTGCATTGGCATGTTTGAATCTTTGTACTCGGGGATTGCTACGAGGTCGTGTCCCAGGATTTTCAGGATTTTGGCTTTGCCATAGACATGTACCTATCACTTGTGTTAACTCTTTGTGGAAGTTTGAAATCCTTATCACAAAAAATAAGTATCTCTACAGATTCATGATATGCTGATCATTTTTTGATGGAAGTGTGTTACTTACTCCTGTCTCTAATGGAAGTCACAAATAATTCAAATTCTTGCTGTTCTATTTGATCAGGCTGTAGTAATGAGAACTAGCAAACAGCACATGTGCTCTTGAGATTTGGCCTGTAATGAGTATTTGTTTCTGCAAGTGAGAGAACATAAAGGCATGGAAATATTTTTGCTCTGACATGTTTTTTGTGGCATATTATTGATAATTACTGCTATATTTTCAGAATGATTGTGGGGTTTTATTAAATCTCGACAATTTTTTCATGCATATTATGCATAATTTTTAAATTATACTGCAATAAATATATCCATGGAAACCAACTGAATGCACGATTTTCAGAGTTCTGTGCTATAAGTCATCACAGTTTGATTAAAACTTCAGAGCAGGCACAAAGGAATGTCTTCAGTGCCTTTTGCAGTTGACCTAATGCAGATGGGTTTTAATGGTGGAGAATTTTATGTGGGAAAGAGATTATTGGCCTAAATGAGGTCTGTTTCCCAGAGTGTCCATTCCCAGAATCCTATCAGTATATGAAAATGTATCACTGAAGTTTTATTGGGAGTTAATTCCTCTTGCTGTACCTTGTTATATTTGTTTGCACTGGTAAAAAGCACCTTAAACTCTGCTGCTGTCCTGAGTCCCACACACTTTACCCAGAATCATGCTTGCGTATTTATGAGTATGGATGTTGATGGTAGTCAAGCTATAAAACATTTTATTGTACCTTTTATATCAAAGGCATGAACTATTATATTATATATATTATTATAATCATGATAATAGTAACTAACATGTTACTATTTCAGTCACAAGTTGTTTCTTCTCATGAAGAAAAATAAAAACTGTAGATAATTGTTCTTAGAGAAGGAGGGTGAAAGAAATTACTTCTTTCCCAGTTCCTTGCCCTTCCTGAAGATACCTTAGTGCCTGAGCTGGCCTCGTGGCTCTGCAGGTGATGTTGTTGTGTTTGTTTCAGTCAAGTGCCCGATGACCCGACCCTGGAGGAGCTGTCCCCTCGTGTCCCCAGAGCCGTGTTTGTGAAGCAGGACAATGGGGGCAGCGCCTCGGTCATCCCGGTCTCGTCTGCCCGTGCACCACCAGGGGAGGAAGAGAAGGAAGAGGCTCCAAATTCTCCTGATTTGAGTACCTGCAGTGCTACGTACAGCAATTTAGGTGAGTGCAATCTCATAGGAAAACACAGGAATTGAATCAGATTTTTGGATTCCTTTCCAGGTCTGAGGAGCCTTTTCTTCTGAATAGCTCAATGCATCTTCGTAAGTGTAGCTTTTAATGCCTAACTGTTTAATATTGATTTACAGAAAATAAAGATATATAGTCTCATATATATGAGAAAGGAAAGTGAAGATTCAACAAACTCAAAAGTTTGTTTTCCTCTAATTTAAAACAGTCTTTTAATTGCCCTTAGTGATAAACACCTCAAATGATTTTTAAAAGAAACATTTTTTTATCTCTTTGGAGGAACGTTTGTCAAAGTGGTTTAAAATACAAAGCAAGCTACCTAATTTCTTTAGAAGGAATAAATAAAATACAATATTTTTCTAAATGTCAGCAAAAGATAGGGCTTTTTGTTTTAGAGCATCAATAACTGCTAAAATATTTGTACCCATCTTCTGTTGCCTGAAATGGTTCTTATCCTAGTCAGAGAGTTTACTTTTGCTCTTTCCCAATGAGATATGAATGTCCCGAAGGCACTACTCAAAAATTACTGAATTCCTGACTCATTAAAGAGATCCATGGATGCAGGGCTTCTCTGGAAGATAAGGGAGCAAGATAAAGTGGCATCTCCTGATGGCACAGTATCAATATTATCAGCCTAATTTTCTAAAGCATTTTGATTTGCTGTACTGTGAATTCAGGTTTTCTAGAGCAACAAAATCTCTCATTTATTTACATTCCAGGATATCCAGATACATGTTTTTTGAACATCCCAATCCTGTAAACACAGCAACTTTTTAAACATTTGGCCAAGAGTAAACTGATTGTGTTGAGATGGCTCGCAAGTACAGGGGGTTTGGCATGTCCACACAGGTTTCAGGGATCAAGGACTAAACTTTAACCCCCCCAGGTGCATACATTCCTTAGACATTCAGTGAAAGTGTTGCATATTTTTGCTTAAATGCGAATTAGTGGCAAGCTTATTAGTGCATTCTGCTATAAAAACATTAATTAAGTGTTGTTTATAAAGCATAAGGAGGAAAAATATCCTGTCCAAGTGTGATGCTAACATCTACCAAAAAACTCTTCCTCTAAGGATGAAAACTAAAATCTGTACCTTTATGGTGAATTACTCATAGGTCTAATGAATTCCTTCCAATTTAGTGAGATATATATCTGTATCTGTATTTGCTGTATTTAGAGGACAGAGATATTGCAGACAGAATCCAGGCATTTAAGGTCTAGCTGCATCAGAACTACTTCTACCATGTTTATCCCATGCAGCAAAATACCATCCAGCTCTGGAACAGCTTGCCCAGAGAAGTTGTGGAATCTCTGTCTGGGGAGATATTCACAGCCCAGCTAGAGATGACCAGACAACCTGCTCCAGCTGACTGTCCCTGACTGTCTCAGGAGATCCCTTCCATCAGCCTTGGCCTGTATTAGTGCTGTTCCTAAGTTTGAAAGTTCCTTTTTAAAACCATAAAAAAATCAACCCCTTAGCAATTTATTCAAAATCTTTTCCTCGTCGGTTCACTTTGAGCTTTGTTGTCTCCAAAGTAACCTTTTGGTGTGAAAGAGTTAAGTTACCTCTGGGGCTTGCCTGGCTCTGGCTGGGAGAGCTGCCTGTTGGTCGGAGCAATGCTTCCCTAAATGGCACTGAGCTCCCTGGCTGCCCTTCAAAGGCTTTCTGCTTTATTCAAGCAACCTCACTTTCTAAGTCAGATGGCAACAGAGAGATTTCTAGGTAGAGACAGAGAATAATTCCTACTTGTTTTCATATCTTGCATCACCTAGGCAGCAAAACTTTATCTTTTGTAGAATTAACAATTACTGGCATGTGAAACTGCAAGAAAGGATAATATGAGAAGTTACATCACATTTGACTCTTGCTTCACCTGCAATTAGAGCTACATGCTACAGTTTGTAGTTTGTAAAATACATCACGTGAATATTTCAATTTGCAGCATAATGCACAATGTTCACTTTTTAAACTAATCTCATATTTTTATTAAAAAGCAGATAATATGTCTCTACTTTGATAAATGGCTAATCTTCAGTTTTGACATGTCACATGAAGTGTCATGAACAGAAATAATGGCAAGCCTTGGTAAATTTTCATCTGCAGTCAGGTAGTAGCTTCTATCAGGGACTGCCCTCAAATATATTTGGTTTGGTCTTCCAAGAGACAAACCTTACAAAACAGAGGATTCTCCGGGAACCAGGTACAACATAAAAGAGTTGGGGCTTTTATGAGATTCCACTATGATGATAGGATAAGGTGTGTTTCTGGCTGTAGAAATAGGAGGAAACTAGAGCAGGAGGAGAGAGGTTCTCGACTGCCATGGTCACAGTCAGGCTCTGGTGCCCGCAGTTTAAGAAGAATGTTTTACAAATTGCAGAGGCTCTAAAGAAAAGCTTTGCAAATGCCTGGTATTGTGGCAAGCACTTCATAGGGACTAATTCAGAATCTGAATCCATCCCCAATCCCCTCTGGGGACACGAGGGGACAGCTCCTCCAGGGTTGGGTCATGAATACATTACTCAAAGTAAGAGTCTGGCTTGATCATGGTGTGGGTGCTCATGTGGTGAGCAGAACTGTGATGAGGGAGACCTGTGGTATCGACTTTAACAAAATCCAGAGGCTGCCACTTGAATCAAGATGAAGAAACAAATGTTCAAATGTGTAAGGAAGGGCCTGGACGTGTCTTTTGTAAGGGGTTCTTTTATTGTTACAGAAGTTAATTCAGGTAAGCCCTGTAACTGATGATAAGGAAGACAAAGCCTTTCCTTTACAAATCTTTAAATTGTTCTGTCTTTGTCTGAATTTGTTGGGGAAATTGACTTGATTGAATTTGCATGGCTATAAGTAGATTAAGGTATTCTCAATACACTCAGGATAGTATTTCTGCCATTGAAAAAAGAATAGGTTATTTAATTATCAGCTGTTCTTCTCTTGACTTCTAAAGAAATGGGGGAAAAAAGGAGGCTAAGTTTCTAAGCTTTGTGATTGCTGACACTGGAAAAAAATCCCAATCACAGCATCTGCCATGGGGCATTGCCTCAGTTAGACCAGGACAGAAAACAGTGCTTTAGCCGGGCTGTAAATAAGGTAATGAGATCATTGTTGATGAAAACTGACAGTTCAGTGATAGACAGTGATTATAACATCAGTCTGGTGCATTTTGTATAATACATAATTAGCACAGGTAATGTCTGGCATGGTGTAATGGACAGTGGGCAGCAAGACCTGACAAGTCACCAAGCTAACAGAGTGAGGCTTCTCTTAACTTCATCTCACAAGAGACCTGTACCCTGTCTCAAATTATTGCTGAGACACTGGAGGTGCATCACCAGTGTCACTTAACAAATGTTAGCTTTACTTTCTCTAATATATATCATTGTTCTGGTAAGATTTTTATCTATTAAATTAACAATAAATGTGTAAACAATGCAGGATTTAATGCAAATCTGTGTACAGAACAGTTTTATGGAATAGTGGTATACATGGACAGCATTTCTTGGAATTGGGGCTGTGAAGCATGCTGGTAGCTTTTGCAGTGGTTGGAAGGTACTTGATGCATTTGTGGGTTTTTTTTCATGATTTGGTTATTTTTATCAGTCAGGATAAGTGTTTATTAAGGAGTGATGTCAGATTTGATAGTTTCAGCAGCTAACAGAAATAGGCCGCAATGCAAAGTCTGATGATAAATCAGTTACACAGAAAAATTAAATTTAAATGCCTTTCTCAGAGGCCTTTCAGAGTTTCAGAACTCTGCATGGTGTCTGGAGACTTAAGCATTAATATTTAAATAGCATAGTGAGATTCCATAATGGAAGATCTTATTAAACTGTAGGATTATTTAAAGCTCTCTAGAAATCTGCTGTCTGTAAAGGGTTAATTTTTTTTTTCTGTCATTGAGCAGTCTGGACTGCACTTCAAAGATCTCTCAAAGTAGTAGCCTAATATTGTCCCTGTTCTTCCTTTTCATTTTGCCTCCCAAGAGTGTGGCTCAGGCTGAACTTGCAATGTTGTGCAATGTCTGTGCAGTAGGTAAGGAAATGGCTAGTTTAAGCCTGCAAGGGGAGAAGGAAAGGATAGGCAAGAAAAAGAAATTAATGTGCTGCTAGTATTTCTGTGCAAAAGGACATTCTTGTGCCTTTGACAGGGACAACATTAAGACAACTTTTTTCTTGCTAAGCAATGAATTTATAAAAATTGGGCCGTGTAGTTTCCTGCCATACTTGGGGAAAGCTGAGCTGGAAAGACTGGCCCAATGGCTGTGAAAGGAATGTACACAGTGTTAGAACTCAGCATAGAAACAGTGTAGACATGTAATTTTTCAGCTGGATAATATGGATGGTAAGATTTCAATACGGAAAACTTGTTCTTGTGGGAAGAAACTATACTGTAACATAGCATGTTACACAAACTCATTTTTCTCAGCTGAGAGTACTTGAAACAGTAACTGCAGAATGACTTGGTACATTCAGTTCTCTGGAACCTGCCACCCCCTCCAGACATCTGAAAAAACAACTTCTGGCTATGAAAACCTTCTCCAATCCTGTTTGGATGTCACAGTGCCAGCAGCTATGCAAAAGCAGCGCTGGTTTCAGTCTCAGCACTCTCCTCTGTGTGAATGGCTTTTGGAGGACATAACCATTAAAGCAGACAGAAAACAAGAGAATCGAGCTGTAACACTGTTATACATCTTACCTTTTCTGGAAAGGGCTGCTGCTGCTGCTGCTGCTGCTCAGGATGTGCATCTTGCTCTAATTTGTTTCCTTGTTTCCCTCTAGCACCTGTGCATCCCTGCGTTAGCAAATCCCACAAACAAGGCACCTTAGCAAAATGCCTCCAGAACAGTGTCCGTCAAACCCCAGCAGTCAGGCTGTCTCAGCAGAGTGGGGAAGAGGGTGAGGAGGAGAAAATAGCCAAGAGATCTTTAGCACAGAGTGTTGCTGGGAAGAAGTACATAGGTCACAGATTTTGTAAGAGTGAGCAGTTCTGGAAGAGGACATGTTTGCATGAGTAAGACAATTGGATACGAAGTAGAAGTGAACTTGTCTCAGGATTAAGCAAAAGGCATCTGGATGTGTGTCTGGTATGCGGGCATCAATTCTGCTTTTGACTTGGAATTATAACTCACTTCACCTCTGCAAAAGCAATTTCTTGACGGAGTTCCTCTAGTGCCCAGCTGGCACCAGAATTTGATGCTGCAGCACAGCAAACACTCACTGCAACACAAAGGAGCAGTAGGGTCCCCCAAGTCCTCCAAGAGTTGCATTTTTTTTCAGCAACCTTTACAATGATTTGCTGTCTTCCCTGAATACCAGGTATGTTCAAAACTGATAGAATTTCCTGCTCAAAACTTGTTTTTTTTTCCTTGGAATAGCCAGGCTTATCATTAAATCCCTAAGGCTCTTCTGAGGGTTTCTAGAGCTTAAACAAAAGATAGGGATAGAACTTTCATTTGGGATGTTGCCTACTTGGAATGATTGAAAAGAGAATGATTGTTAAGAAAGCAGGGTGTAAGGTTGTCTTGTTTGTGATACAAATAAAAATACAATCCTCTCTCATCTTCTGAACTTAGGAGGTGTATTTCAGTATAACCCAGCATTGCAGGGTTTGGTACATCCTGGCCATATGGATTTCAGGTGCTGTAGTGTTCATAACAACTGTCACAACATACCTTAACATGCAAAGGAAACTAATATTTCTTTCTTTTTGCAAGTCATTAATTATTAATTAGGGATCGAAGTGATGTAATTCAGCTCTGAATCTTAGAAAACCCCCCCCCAGTCTGGTTCAGCATTCCAGTTTAGTCCTCTCTTTACAAGGATTTGGTGTGCTTGGCAGTGTTAGATTAACAGTTTGACTCTCATCTTAAAGGTCTTTTCAGCCCATTGTAAATAGTTAAGTAGTTACAGTGTCTGTTCCCTTACTAGACAAGATGCTCAGCTACAATTATTCAGAGCATCCATTTCAGGTCTGCTGTTTTCAACTGTCAGAATTGGCTTTTTACCTTGCCATGATAGTCAGTGAACCTCACAGGAGAAGTAGAAAGCTTATAAAGTAATTTCTCTGAAAATAGCAGTTGATTGGAAAGATCTCATTTTGATATGAGTAACAACAGTTTAATTGTCCCAGAGCAGCAAGTTGATCATTTGTATTGTGTGTTTATTAGTTTTTATTTTCCGTTATATTATTGTCATTTATTTATTCTGCATTTCCAAGGATTCTGGCACTTATGAAACAGAACTGCCCTTGATAAAAGCCATGCAAAACACATGACAGGAAGTTTATCTTCCCGGGATTCACACAAATGTCTGAAACTAGAAAATCCAAGCTTGTGTATACATAACTTGCCATTTGGAATCTCTTGAGTGAAGCCATGTCTGGTTATCTCTGAACATGACATTGCCAACAAAGGTACCTACGGAAGTAAGGAAGGGAAATGCATTAGAGAAGTTACAGTCGGGGGAGGGCATGAGAGTCTTAATTGCAGGGTAGAAACTATTTCTGTCAAAATATGATCCTACTCTTGATGGCAACACGCTTGTCAACTTGAGTGAAGGTTGGCTTAACTTCCTTGATTTCAGCATGTGAATCTGCTGGGGCAATCCTGAGTGCCTGATGTGAGTACCAGAATATCTGAACTCTGTTATTTGTGTCGGAAGTTTCTGAGTTCCATTCTGAAATAGGATTTTCAGCCTGTCTAGTGCATTTCCCAATTGTTTTATGGACTGTTATCCAGCCTTAGTTTTAGCACATTTGAATAGAAAGTAAGGACTAATATTACAGTCAGCTGACTGCAGGATAAATTATAGGACACTGGGTGTAATTGCTGAAACTGGACTTGGCCAAACTGTCAAATGGAGGTTTGGGTTTTGCTTGCAGTTTTTTCAATGATCTGCTGGATGTAAAATGGCAGCACTGCTAGCTCTGAGGCTGATTTCAGTATATATGCCAAGGTCAAATCAAGATTAGTTGGATGTAATTAGATATATGTGATGCTGATTTGGTCATTTACTTTCTAATTAGTTCCTCTTTTCACATATATATATTTAGGGATTTTTTTTTAATGTTAGAGGGGCAGATCCTAGTCAGGGTTTTAGAGGGGTTTTAGAGGGGTTTTGCCTTAAACATCTTTGCAGAATGCAAACAGACATATCACATATGAAGTACTTTACTATTATCATATTCCACAGGTCAGTCCAGAGCAGCCATGATCCCTCCAAAACAGCCAAGGCAACCCAAGGGAGCTTTGGATGATGCCATTGCCTTTGGAGGACTGACAGACCAGGAGACAGTGAACAACTTGCAGCCAACACCACCTCCACTGCCAAAGAAAACAATTTTGAGAGCTAACACAGAGCCAACTCCCCGAGATCTCCAGAAGCAGGCTCTGGAGAACAACCTGTGCATCATGGCCAACCCCACCTATGACATTGACACCAACTGGGAAGCAAGCAGCGCCTGCTCCTCAGTCAGCCTGGAGCTCAAGGTGCTGGACAACGAGTCAGGAGATTCCTTGGACAGGCCGACAGAGAAACTGAGGGCAACCACCTCAGCAACTAACAGTGTTTCCAGCCTAACCACTATCAGTATTAAGGACCGGTGTTCCAACAGCATGGAGTCCCTGACGGGGAGGCGCCTCTCACAGGCCAAGCAGGGCCGAGGCGTCCAGAAGCCACAGAGACAAGCACTTTATCGAGGCATCGAAAACAGAGAGGAGGTGGTGGGGAAGATCCGGAGCCTGCACACTGATTCGCTGAAGAAGCTGGCACTGAAATGTGAAGACTTGTTCATGGCCGGGCAGAAGGACCAGCTGCGCTTTGGGGTGGACAGCTGGTCGGATTTCCGGCTCACCAGTGACAAGCCGTGCTGCGAGGCGGGCGACGCCGTTTACTACCCCGCGTCTTACGCAAAGGATCCCCTCAATAATTATGCAGTCAAGGTAAGAGGGCCTTGAGAAATGGTAACCCGAGGAATTGGTGGCAAAATGTGACAACAGCCATACTCTGCACCTAGTGATAGGGTCTACTGCTGGCAGGTGGGTGAGAAGTAGGATTCCCAAGATACAGGCTCTCCCTTCTGTCCAGACCCATCTGTGGCATTGGTATCTGCTATTAATTGAATATGGTTTTATTGCAGCTCAGAATGACTGAAAGAGAAATCTTAATCTTTACTATGGTCACTGCTTAATGACATTTGGAAGGAAAAGCTGTATTATTTTAACGTGTGTCGGCATTTTTTTGGAAACTTGCAATAATCTAATCATTTGATTCACCCGCATGCAGAGGAAATTAAGTCATCACTCCTGGTTAAGAAAGTTTTCCTAAAAAATGGAAAAGTTCTCTATTTTCAGAGCCATGTAATGTTAAAAATAAATTCTAGGAACATATTAATTAATAAATTCTGTTCCCATACAAGGTCTTTGATTTTCACCAGTGCTCATTACCAGCCTTTCAAAAGCTCTGCCTAGCCATCAGTGTTTGCCTTGTAAATTCTTCAGCCAATACATTAATGAAATAAGATTTACTAGATTTACTGCTAATATATGAGTGCCTAGCTGGCAGCTATCTCGCCAGATATTGTTATTTCATGGACTTTTATATAGGTAGTTCTTTCTGACTGCTGTGTCTCAGGGTATCTCAGTGCTTATCTGGTAGGAAGATAGTGAGGACAGCTGAGACTCATAGCACTGTCAGGCTTCCTGTGTGACCTTGAGTAAATCACTGAACTTCTGACTCCTCCTTGTTGAAACTGAGATAAAACATTTATTGCCTGACAGATGTGCGAGGCCTGAGCTGTTATTCCTTATATTTGACATTCTCACAAGGGTGGTGCTTTACAGGAGCAAAATGCTGTTACCACTCCTGCATGACTGTTTACAAGTAAGATATCAAAAACAAAAAGGTAAGATTGGTGCAGGTAATATGTTTTTCTGAGCCCTGAAAAGACATCTTTTTAATGCAGATGTCTGGGTCTAACCATTTATATTGCATTAATTATTTAGGACTTCGTATTGGAAAAGATATGAAATGAAATATAGATGCCTTGGAGCTGCAGTGTCCAGTGGTACAGAGTGGCCAAGGAAGAACCAGACCATGAGCATATCTGGCAATTAGCTGTGGTTCCCAATCAGCATCTGGCATTGCTCATTGCTGGCTTGGAGGGTTTTGCTTTCATACAATGCTGCAAAATGAATGCTTCCAGGGCCCAAAGTGGTATTTTTCTATATAGGCAGGTTTGAGTTATCTCTAATGTGATATCTCTTTGCACATCATGATGTGCCTTTAAAGTATTCCCTGACAGACAAGACCTTGTGTCATTGTTCTGTTATCTCCTGTCCTCCAAAATACATTTTCCTTGTTGAAAGCCAGAGAGGAGAAAGAACAGCAGTGTAACATGGTCAAATAGGTGTTAAATTTTCTTTTTCATAATTCAGAGTGTCTTAAAAATAGTTCTCTGACTAACAAGGTTTATTGCATTGTAATAGATGTGAGTGAAGTATCCACAAAATATCCTTGAGGTGGAGGTCACCGGGAGCCATTGTGCTGTTACTATGAGAGGAAAAGTTCCTCTTGAAAATACCCCCCTGAACTTCATGTGATAGAGGAAGGTGTTGGCCCCCAAGTCGATCTTTGACTTACAAGCCATCAGTCCAGGATCAGATTTGTCCAAAAGCTCATAACCACAGATTGCTGTTTCATTACCCGGAGATTTGGGGAATTTAGCTTTAACAAATATGCTAGTTTTTACTACCATGGGTGTTTTTTGTGCAAGCCAAATGACATAGTAATCTACCTCCAACAAATAACCTATGTCTTCCTGACACTTTAAATCCCTTGTCCTCAAAACAGGGTGGAAAAAGCAGTGAGATGAAAATTACTGGTGTGCCACATGAATCCAAAACAGTCTTCCTGTTATTTTGGATCAAGTCTTAGAAATACACTTTTAAAGTGTATATGGAGCCACATCTCTGGAAGGTGTAAATTAATGAAGCTCTCTTGAGTTTTGCAGAACTACCCAAGCAACACTAGCTAACAACTCAGACAGTTCTTAAGTTTTATGATTTTAATATTAGATCTGAGAAACAATGTCATAATGAGATTTTTTAAATTATTATTCTCTTTGTAGAAAATTAGAGATTCACCCCCAAACAGTGCCAATAGTCTTGATACATAAAATTAGCATTTTAATATTCTGTCTGTGAAAATAGAATTTTTTAAAAAATTGTTAAAAATTCAGCTTTGACCATTTAACTACTGCTGAATTAAACTTAGAACAATGAATGTTTTGTAGAGGTGAATGTACCAGTGCACTTATACATTCTGGTGGTTTCACCAGTAAAAGGTGCTCTGATAAATTTGGTGGAGAACGAGCACAGCTTGTTCTGTTGGAGTGGAATATATATAAGAGGAAACATTCATAGGGGGTGTGTTGTTTCACAGCACTTTATTATGCTTTTTGCTTCAACTCTCACCTAATCTGCTAGTAAACACCCAGTACAAAAATAGCTGCAGGAAGCCATGTGGAAATTATTTTGACTGAAACATTGGAAATGAAACCAGTACATAAGTTGTAATCAGAAAAGTAATTTTTCAAATGGAAAAATTTAAGTTCCCTTTCAAGAAAGGTTTCCATCAGAATCCAGACCCTGAGGTGTTTTTCTTCAACCTGAGTGCAGTACCACCTTCTAAGTAGCTGGTAGATCTGGGGCAATATGGATAAACATTCCCCTGAAACCACAGTCTTATCAGTAATTCCAAATATGTGGTGAAAAGGTTACACCAAAGTAAAAACAGCACAGAGCACCAGCTCTTTGGAAGCAGCAGATTGGACGAGTTCTGTTCTTAGTGTCCTGACACAAATTGAGTAAGGCACTGATATGGCAGGGAAGATTTTTATTTAAAAATAAATAAATCAATTAGGTTACTCAGAAGTCATAACAGACAATATAACTACTGGGTCAGTGACATGAACTACTTCCACTTTCAGTATGAAACTCTCAAAGCAGACACTGTCCAGTATCACATGCTGACTCACAGAAGCCATGATTCAGAGTCAACACAGAACAACAGCCCTGAAACCCAGCTGCCTCTGGCCACAGGCACGTGTGGCAATGCTGGTCAGGTGGGATAACAGGAATTGCAAAGGTGCAAACAGCTCAGAAGGAGCAGTTCAAATGTATTGCTTTGATTGCTGCAATAAAACCTTAGGATTCCTGGTAATGTTCGTGTTCCAGGTATAAAACAGAGGAATGCAGAAGTAAGCAGCACTGCACTGAGCTTGGCTGACAGTTTCGTATTGCACCTGACAATTATTTTCCAGTCATGTGCTAAGGTGGTTTTATTTGGTAATACAGTTTTCTAGTGGAGCTTCCTGTCAGAAGCATTGTTAGAGGTTGCCCCTGAACTTCGTGCTTCAGCTCAAAACAAAGCAATGTACATTCCACTTCCAGCCCATTCCCAGTTCAGTCACAGCAGATTAGAACTCTGTGTTTTGGCACATCGTTAAAAAGTCAGAGCTCTCTTCCAAGGCCAGATCAAGAAAATGAGGTCAATCAGAGATGAAACTGGCCTCCTTGGAAAACATGGTTGTGCCAAGAACAAGCTATCAATTTGGGATTAGCAAGCTTTCATTCTACCCAGAATTTCACTTGCAGTTGTCCCTCTGTGCAATACAACAAAGTGGCACAGATGGTACAGTCTTTGTGATCTTCTGTGCTTCTCATTTTCAGCGCTTGTAAATTCATTTCCCACAATATTCATCGTGCTTTAAGTTCACTGATGCCGTGTAAAATGCATAGGACAGAGTGGAAATGAGACTCCCTGCTGGGAAAGTGAGAGTCAGCTGATGGCACAGACGGCTACAGGACTCATAAAAGAAGAAGGGAAGCTAACGCAGAGCATTTTGAAATGATCAAATCCTGCTTCTTGGGCTGGGAGCACTGAGGAAAATGGAAATGGCAGGACATAAAGAAGCTTGTCCTGTCCCTATAAACGTGACAGACATTTAGTTCATGTGGATGCATTAAGGAAAAGATACATGATGACAGTGCATTCCAGTGAAAAGGAAGATGGATACTTTGCATTCCTTCCTCCTTGTACTCTCCTTTTTTCTCATTGCTTTCTTGCATCATATGGAAGGGTTTTTCACCAACATTGCCTCATCTTTTGAACAACCAGCTCTTTATCAGCTCATGAAATAAGGCTGGCCAAGCCCTTATCAACGCCTTCCTTTCAGCTGTTATCACATACCATATCTTCATAGCTCAGCTGGATGTATTTCATTAAAGCAAATGGTAAATGACTGATTGATCCTACTTTCTGTGTTAGTGTTTTAGTCAAAGTCTTTTCACCTTTTCTTCCTGTGCCAAAAAATAGGTATTCAGCATACTCTATATATAAAAGGCAACAGGATTTCCATCTTTTTGAGTAGATGACTGGAACAGACAAAAGCTTTAAAAATGCAAAGGAAACTAGGCTGTATATTTTTTTCCAGCTTTGACACAGAATTAACCATCACAAGTAGAAAAGCAGCTCTGTGTGCACTCCTTTAGCCCATTCATCACCAGCAGTTGAAAATACTTGCTAGGGAGGCCAATAAATTTCACAATTTGCTCCCTAAATTTTTTCAAATGTAAATACTGACTTCAGTCACATAACTTAGACTCCAGCTCAAACCATTTTGAAAGTTTAAAATCTTGGTAATTCAGATGGTAGTTTTAGGTGATAGTGGAGTTATTTCATTACAAAATGCTTGGGTGAGAATGATTACCCATTGATGGCATTAAACACCAGTATTCACTACTCTATTGCAAAATTGTAATATAGACTAGACTTCTGAGTAGCCAGACGCTTACAGGAGCATCAGATTACTGCAGGTCTGTCTTCTAGAAACTGCTTTATGAATTCAGACAGGTGTCTGATTTGTTATCACACTCTGAGTTTGGGTGCTGCCTCCAGACAGCCCAGCTTTCCCTTCCTCCTGACAATTGCAGAGTGCCCAGCATACAAATTTTAGTGTTTGTGTAGTCAGCAACTTAATCAGCCTGAAATAACCCAGCTGCCTCTTCCACTTCTCACTTCATGGTGTTTGTAAACAAAAAGGCAGAGCAGAAAGTGCATCTGGAATCAGTTCTCAGCTCTCTTGTCTTTGTAGATATTGGATGCAGGTTCATGTACCCATCTACTTCTCTGTATTAAACAAGGGAACTGGAAGTGTCCAAAAGCCATCACTATTGGCCATTTGTGGGATGAGAGATTTTTTCTCTATATTGGTTATATTCCTTAACAGCACAATAAGGAGGGGAAATCTCTTTTAATGAATGCAGTTATTTTAGTATTGGTCTTAATCATGATACTACGTAGTATTTAATGTCTGGTTTGTTGGTAACTTAAATTCTCTTTTATTGATATAGAGAGGAGTCTGAAGCAGGACCTCATGTTTAAGAACTGATTTGGGGGAAATTTGGTCCTGCTGTGGCTTCCTGCTTTGGAGTGGACACAGCTCTGAATGTTTTCAAGAACACGTGGAGTTAGTAATGTAACTTCCTCTTCCTGTGAAGTGTTCCGAGGATCATTGTACACAAAGCTCTGTTCTGCTGAGTGCTGGAGAGGTCTCAGCTGGAATACTGAATTCATTATAGGGTACCAGTCTTCAGAAAGATGTAATACATGGGGAAAAACCATAAAAAAAACAACTCAAATCAGAGGATTAGGAATAAAGATAGAAGTAAGGGCTGAGTATTTTCAAAAATAAGACAAAGAAGATGGGAATAGTTACATTTTCCCCAGTTGTAAAGGTATCGTGTTCAAGGATGGGAATCAGGAATCAATTTTTAGCCAATCAGCAAGGAGAAGGGCTGTCACTTTCATTTGAAGTAAAATTGACTTAGGATTGAATAGTGGGAAGAAAGATAAAGAAGATAGAGAAGCAGAACTGTTTTGGGCTGGATTTAGTAGGCTGGAGAGGCATTTCTCAGGGATGAATGACCAAAGAGATGAGACTGGCCTTGCAGGCCACTGGCTCAGGAAAAACATCCTCTGCACCAACAGCTGGATGCCTGTGGATGCAGATGTGCACAGCCAGTCATTACTAAATGAGAAGAAAGCACTACCACACCCATAAAGCATGGATGAAAGTGTGCTTCTGTACTCTCACAGTTCTGGGATTGCTTTCAAAAATGAGGAAACCAAAGCTGATTTTGAGAAGAGGTACAGATCCTGTCTCCAGTTTTAACTGAGGTAGTAGTAAATTTGAGAACATTCTCTGAAGTAAGTAGGAAAAAGAAGCTGCCTAGGGCTAAAATTAGAAAATAGGAAAAAGTCTTGATTCCTTTGCTTTTCTTTTTCTGTTGTCATGGAGAAATCCTTTTCATAAGCTTTTTTAAAGGCCTTATATTTACCAAACTGGGAAGTGTGTATTGTTCTCAGAGCACATACTTTGTGGATCATATATTTCTAGCAGAATATCAGTTTTAGCTGACTGGTGGCACTAGAAATACTCAGTGGATGAAGAAATAGAGTGCAGTAGCTAAGACCAAGTGTGGTTCTCAACATTTTTTATCAGCAAGTAAACTTGACTTTAAAATTAAATTCTTCCAGAATGAGATTTTTGGGGGTTTTTATTAGGTCACTTAAGTATTTTTTAAAACTAAAGGCTGAATTACAACATGCTGTACCTTTTCTGCAGTTGGAATTGAGTATTCCCATGGCTGGCTGTGCAAGAAAAAGGCCATGCACTTGAAGGGCATAGAAGATGGAACAATTTTGTTTTCCTTAATAGCTCTTCTCCCAGTCAGATTTGATACACACCATGTGTGTACATTCAACACATAAATGTGGGTGTGTCTGCATAGCTTTTCTAGTTCTGTCTTCTGTGCACTATTAAGTATTTAATCAATCTGGGGACTTCAGTCTCAAAGACAATCAGCTGGCATTTTCTTTTCCTATATAACTCAAAGGTTACTGCTATACTTTTGCCTCTATAACCCTTGAGAGAAGGGACCAGGGAGTACACACGCCACTTCACCTCTAACAGGGTAAAATACATTTGAAAATTTAAATGAGAAAAAAACACTGTATAAACAGGGTAAGGATCAACATTTCCTCTTGTAAATAGAATTGACTAGAAAATGTATTTTTCAAATCAGTTTTGTGTATTTGTGGCAGTTAAAAACAGGTTTAGTGTACATAATGAATAGGGAAATGTAAATGCTTGTGAAGTATGGAAATATGCACAGTCTCAAAGACAAGAGGACAATCAGAATGTCAGTGCAACTGTTGCCTGGGTTCTGATGGCTATCTGACAATACAGTTTTCTGATGAGCTACCATAAAAGATTAAATTTCCCATTTATATTTCTTAACCATATAGGCATGTAAAATATGAAAAATTTATGTATGTGTAACTGAAAGGCAGAAGTTCTGAGAAGGGGAAAAATAAGAAACAGGAAGAAAAAAAGCTTACATTTGGGGCTAGGATGAGATCTGGGTTTCTTGCTGATGGTGACTATGTATAACAGGTGCTGACTTGTACTATCCTTAGGTACTTGGCTTTCCTTGGTGTCAGAGATGAGCTAAAGGAAGCTATAACTTCATTTGGAGAGAGATGATTTCCTCTTTTTTTGTCTCTGAGGTTTGCACTTAAAACCCATTGGTGCATTATAGCAAGTGAATATTTAGACTGTAACCATGTAAAAGATTAAAACATACACTTAACCTTACATGTTTTGAATGATCTTTCTGAATTTAGTAGAACTAAGGTTAATATGCAAAGGTCAACACAGCTGAGTCTTTGTAATTTTAATCAGTAAATGCCTTAGAAACAGAGGCTCTCATAGATAGGGCTTGTGACTTTTGTCAGAGTTTGGAGCTGCCAGTTGTTATGGAGTGCAAACAATTAATAAGGATAATTGCTGTGTTGATAATGTATATATAAGATACTTCTGGACATAAATACAAATACATATGTCAAAAAAACAAACCATATGCTTTGGATCTTGATAATTGATTGACAGCAATTAAGGTACCACGTTCTAATGATTGTCCATTCATCACCTGAGCCAAGTCTGCCTGGCAGCAACCTGCGCCACGCACAGACACAGCCCTCACTGCAGACACATTGCAGTTCCAGTTCCAGTGGGCAAGGAGCAAACATCAGTCACCCAACTGACAGGGATTGACTTGCCATGTCATGCTAACTCAGCCACGTGTAAGCGTTTGGTCAAAATACTTTATGCATATTTCTTTGTGTCCCCTATTGCTACTGATTATTTCTATCTTTTTCAAGCTTCACACAAAGCTGAGAGAACTTGCAATAAAATGATGCAGATAAATAAGTAACTGTAAAAAAGCTTTGCTGTGCATTTACCATGTATCAGCTGCTGTTCTGATTAAAAACCAGAACTGTATTTTCCATTGGATGATCCATGCAGATGGAGAGATGCCTGCATGTATTGCTCTGCAGTTGCTTACTAGCCAATGAAAACTGTTTGGGTGCCTTTAAGACACTCTGCCAAGGTCATTCATTAAAAAAATGTTCATTGCTCATGTTTAGGCCTAGACTGGAGATCCCATCAACAAAGTATATATTGAAAAAACAGATAGAGAATTTAGAAATTAAATCATTGTCCATTCTGTTTATTTTTCCCCTCAGATTTGTAAGAGCAAGGCGAAGGAATCCCAGCAGTATTATCACAGCCTGTCAATCCGGCAGAGCCTGGCTATCAACTTTAACATCCAACAGGACTGTGGCCATTTCCTTGCTGAAGTGCCAGTTCGTCTCCTCCCGTGGGAGGATGACGACGCACCGGATGTGGAAGAAGAAGAGCGGGAAGAAGAGGAGAAAGAACCTGAGCAGAAGAACAGAGACCCTGCTTCCAGCCCAGAGGCCTCTCACAAAAACAGCCCCAGCAGCCAGGGCACCATCAGCAAGCCCCGCAGCCGTGTGGTGGTGATCACACGGGAGGTCCCACACCTGACAGTGGCCGACTTCGTGCGGGAGTCTGTGCCCCGCCACACCAAGAGCCCCGACCTGTATGAGAGACAGGTCTGTCTGCTCCTGCTGCAGCTGTGCCTGGGCCTCGAGCACCTGAAGCCCTATCACATCACACACTGTGACCTGCGCTTGGAGAACCTGCTGCTGGTTCACTCCAGACCGGGAGGCAGCGCCCTGAGCCCCGAGGCCACGGAACACAGTCCCAACACTGCCTGCCCAGCCAGATTAATTGTGAGCAACTTCTCCCAGGCCAAGCAGAAGAGTCATATGATGGATCCTGAGGTTCTACGAGATCAGTCCCGCCTGGCTCCAGAAATCATCACTGCAACGCAGTACAAGAAGTGTGATGAGTTCCAGACTGGCATCCTCATCTATGAAATGCTGCACTTACCCAACCCCTTTGATGAGAATCCAGAGCTGAAAGAGAAGGAGTACACATGTGCTGATCTCCCCAAGATTCCTTGCCGTTCCCTCTACTCTCAAGGGCTTCAACAACTTGCCAGCTGCTTGCTGAATCCCAACCCTTCAGAGAGGATCTTGATATCAGAAGCCAAAGGAATCCTTCAGTGTTTGCTTTGGGGTCCACGTGAGGACTTGTTCCATGCTCTCAGCACATCTTCCAACGCCTCACAGAGAGATGCTATACTTCAGAACTGGCTTGATATAAAAAGGACGCTGCTGATGATCAAGTTTGCAGAGAAGTCCTTGGAGAGGGACTGTGGAATTATTCTGGAAGATTGGCTTTGTTGTCAATATCTGGCTTTTGCCACTACGGACTCACTTCATCGCATTGTGAGACTCATGAAGCAGCACTAGTTGTAGAGCCTGTTGCTTTTCGTGAAGCATCCTCACCTCTGCCCCAGCCCTCACTCCAGCCTGCACTAGGGCTCACCCTTTGTACAATTGTTACAAAACAGCCTAGACATCAAAGTCAGCAACTCGGAGCAAATAGGTTCTAATTGGAGAAATTGCATCCTGTACCAAGTATGACAGAAACTTTACTTTTTTGCCAGGCCTCCTAGAGATTGATAGCATACACGACTGCATTTGGATCAGACAGTATGTAACTTGATTCATATCTGGCTGAAAAGGAGAGCAAACTTTGATACCACTATTTCTACCACTGCAGTAAACAAATCGCCCTCCTCTTCTTGGTAGTTTCTGTCATTTCCTGTGTAGCACTGACTAGTGAATAGTAGTGACCAAAAGCAGAGATGGATAAGTGGTGAATGTGAGATGAATTATCCACCATGCCACAAAACGCTCGCTTTCACTCCAAATACCACACATTTCCTCTCAGTCCCCCACAAGCAGGTTGTGCTCCTCCTTCCTTTGGTCCCAACCAAACAGATTCTGATCTTTCTCTTACACTTTACACCACCTCTGCTTTCCTCCCCAGATGTGGTTTTCCTGCTGACCATGGCAAGTGTCAGTGAGCAGTAAGCACCTGTGTTCAGTCCTCTTCCCTCCTCCTCTGCCTCACTGCTTATCCATATCCTTTCTAACCATGGATCCACTATTTCATCAATGCAGCCTTAATCAGACCATTACCCTCAGCTTGAGACCTGTGCATTAAAAGGCAGAATATGCACACTTTGTCTATCCTATTTCCTAGGCAACTTTCACCAGTCTGGACTGTTGATGTACTGTAGCCATAACCACATTTTATACAAGAACAATACAACACATGGTGGACCATTGAAATTCCCCTTCCATTCACAAAAAGTACTATAGCCTGACTTGAAATGGGTAGGATGTACATAACCTTCTCTGACAATCATTGCTAGGAATCAGGGATGAAAATAAAAGCCACCTCTTGTGTTTTGTTTTGGTCTGCTCTTGTCACTAACACCATACTGCAAAGGGAGACTGAAATTGGCTCTGCGGGTTTGTTGGCAGGAGACAGAAATGTCCAGAGCTTGTCAGTGTGTAGCTAACAGGCAACATAGAGACACTTTTACTGCAGACACAGTTCTCTGAAGGGTAAAAACAAGGGGACAAAAACACTGTTGTTTAATTATTGAGGGAGCTGTTAAGTTCGGCAGCCACGACCAACAGCACCGTAACCCACATTTCCTGCTTGGCTGCCCATCTCTTTTCTGTTGTAACCAGTGTTTTCTAATGTTGCTATAGACAACACCCTAAAAATGGAATGTTGTCAGAAGAGCTCAAAGAGTATCACAGACAGAGTTTTGGACTAGAGCAGGAATTAGTGAGGATTGAAGAGTCAGAATTTTTAAAACGTCAGCTTGAAGGAGCTTTTTCACTTTTAGAGGCCACTGCTGACTTTCTTCCGTGCCCTAATAGCCATTTCCCATGGAACCTCTGAATATCTTTGCTCAGTATTGGCTAGGCTAGGAGTTGTTTCCTGAGTTGCTCTGAAGAACGGATCTGGATGCAGGGGGAAAAGCAATCCCGAATATTCTGACCCAGGTGATGGAAAGCAGACAGCCCTAGTTTTGAGCCTGTGCTTCTCTCCTATGGATCTATGTGCAATTCTTGTATTATTTTTTAAAGCTGTACATTACAGTGTTCACTTTACACACCAGCCTTTACCTGATGCTAGATCTGCAGCCCCTTCCTTTACTTTCCCGGCACATAAATGCACAGATATCCATGTGTTCTTTTTATAGATTGATGTTCCATTTTAATTATCAAAACTGTGAGGAATCAATTCACTTCAGCCTTGAAACAAACAGCCACTTTATACAGCATATGCATTCTTGGACCAGATGCATGGAAACTGAACTAACAGTCCTGCAGGCTTAAAGTCAGCGAAAGCAGCTCTGGACCCACGCCATACATTGAGGGGTTGACGTGTCTGTATTATTCTTCTCTGGCATTTCAGAGCTCAGCTGAATAGCGTGTGGAAGCCTACATCGATTGTGCCATAGTATAGACTGTCTTTGTGACCTTTCTAAAGATTTTTTTGAAACTTCTGATGATTATTCTTTTGTTTGATTCACCTGTATCAGTGAAGGATCAGGCAAGGATAAGAATAATATATTTTAATGTGATATGTATGTTTTTTGTTCTCTTTTTGGCAAAAAGGTTAGGATGGTGGCATTGATGCAGAAAAACAGGACAGTGCATTAAAAGCCCAAGTGCAATGTATGTAGTTGAAGTACTTCCTCTACATCAGGAAAGAAAGTTTCTACACTACTGCTGAGCAGCTCGTAGAAGAACCTTTACAAAGAATCTCCTGTTCAGTGCAGCCCTGCTTTATCTGGACACAGGAGGGCAATGCTCCCATAGTTCACATACACCGAGCATGGCAAGTCACTCGTGTACTACCTACTAGCTATTTAGTGACAGTGTGCTGAGCTGCCAGTGGGGCTTCTTGTTCTCTGTGGTCTAGTTTTGTGTTTGTTCTGTAGTGTGCGTGCGTGTGTGTGTGTGTGTGTGTGTGTGTGTGCACCTGACTTCTCAGCTAGCTCAGATAGGCATAGGAGTAACTCTTGGACCACTTGGCATTGCAGTGGGGCGCTCCCTTGAAGCCTCTGGGTGTTCCCATGTCGAGGGACACGCGTTCCCACTGTCACTTTGATGTCAACACGCACATGCAAAGTTAGATTTTGAATGTTGTACAACCGTACGTGTTAATGCAGCTGGTCCAACGCCTTTGTATCTCTAGCTATCTAATTTCAGTTTGTATCTTTTGTGATTAAACCAATACTCATTTTAGCTCTGCAGTATAATCAAGCATGGATAGATGTTCACTACCAACCTCTTTCTTGTGCAGCACTGGGTAAACTTTAGCAATTTGTAATGTTGTGTGGTTTTATTTCTTTAAAAAAGAAAGAATGGTCAATGTAGTTGAACCTGATCTGGCCTGAGTTCTTCCTTGAGGAGCTTAAGGCTGACTTTGCAGATCTGCCCATAACTGATGATTACAACTGTGTTTGTGGTGGTTCTCCATCCTGGCACCATATTGTGCCACGTAAATACACAAGAATGTATGCATTAAACTGATTGTAAACAAATCCTAAGAATGCTACAGCATAATTGCTAAGCAAAAGGAAAAAAACCCGCTCTGTCTGTAACAGGATCCTGTGTATGGCAGGAACAAAACCCCTGGCTGTGCATGTTAGAACGTACTTGAATATGTGCACAGATCTTGAATTTTTTTTTAGCAATGTCGCACTTTCAGTTGAGCTCAAGAAATAGGAAGAGCTGCAAATCTAAGGTAACAGTATTGACTGTAAATATATATTTTTCTATTAATAAAAGCTGTCATTCAAATATTTTTAACATGAACTCTAAAGATTTTTCCAGTGGAAACTGATTCCTGGAAAAATCAAATGCTTGTTTGAAGAATTATGATGAGTGGTTTCTGATCCTTTTAGAGCCATTAAAACCCTCTCTAATATTACAGAGAGAGCACAGTGATTGGATTCACAATGTTTAGTGCCTTGTCAAAAACCTGAAATGTAGCTGGTCATTTGGTGGAAATCTTACTCTTTTCGTAACAGCCCTAGAAATAATACTGTCCATGTAAAGATGCAAAAGACTTTACAAAATTAAATGCTGTACTTTGTATGATACTGGGTTGAACTATTCTGTAAGATTTGTGTGAATGGGTTCCTTTAAGTTGCTTGCAGTACAGCATAAACCTGAAGTAACAAAACTGTGGGCTTTCAAATTTGGGATCTGCACAGGGAGAGTAATAACAGTGGATACCAAGTCAGTTGTTCCAGCCTGACGAGGCATCAGGAGAAGCCTCTTGCTCTGACAATCTGCTGCAGACACTCTGCGCTGGTGACGGGAGGGATTGCGCCGCTCTGGGAGCAGCAGGGAGGGTGGAATGTGCTGCTCCTGCTGTAGGTGGTGGAGGTGCTGCACACCACCCTTGGGCTGTGGTGAGAAATGCAAACCTCTGTTCAAACAGGAGCGCTAAAAGAACTGCTCCTGAGATGGTATGGAAAGTGGGTTAGTTTTGTATTTCATAAATGGGAATTACATATTGCTAATTATCTGTCAAACCTCAGATCTGATCCAGTCAATATGCATAACCAGGTGAATATAGACTCTACTGGTAAAAGCTTGCCTACAAATTTTTAGGAATGAGGGAATCCAGACTTTTCTTCTGGAGCCCCTGGAATGTCCAAATATAGAAGCCTGGTCTCACTTCAGTGTTCAGACTGATGAAATCAGTAACTCCAGCCAGGATACCATGTTGCTGCCCTACAGAGAAGAGTGCAGGTAGCATTTACAAAAATGTTCCACCTTAAATCTTTTATGCTCCCCACATCCCACCCACAAGGTATGAATGGATCATCTTCATGTGTTAACACAAGAGAATTCCTACATGTTATAGAGAAAAATATATTATTTAAATAAAATATGTGTGTTAGGGTTCAGCTACTTGCAGAACTTATTCAGCAGCTTCACACTGAAGGTCCTTAATTTTAACATGTATTTGCTGCTGAAATAAAATGTATCTGTTTCTGAATTCGTGTGCTGAGATTCCCATCTCAATTGATTTTTTTTGTTTGTAATAAGAAATTCGTATGTAAATATAAATTAAATAATCCTGTTATTATTTAAATCAATTTTAAGTTTCCTGAGGTATACAATAGAAACTGAGTCAGATCTCTTAATGCACTTTCTTTTCCCCCTTTCTCCAAATTGACTGTTTCTCAGTACAAACAGTACTTAACTGCATGACTAGACCATCAGTTTTACTCTGATTTTGCAGAGCTGGTGTTGGTTCTGCTAAAACTGCTGTAAGACCTAGAGAATAATCAGAGCCCTTCAGCCAGCGCAGAGAGATGTGATTGTGATTTAGTTATGCAGTAAGATAACATCAAACAAGGACAGAATAGAATTTTAAATACCTCTGTAAAAATGCACCTGTGGAAACATCCTGTAAACAATCGTGTGGATTACAAAGACTTCAAGAGAGGAATACACAAAAAATACTTCTCAAAACACTGGGGAGAAATTTCTTAAGGGCACCCTCAACTCCAAAAGAAGTCTTTTTCCCTGCTGTGTTGCAGAGAATTTCTGGTAGACATTTGTATGGATTTTCTTATTCACCTGGATGCAGTATTAGAAGGATGGTGATTTTGAGTTGGTGTAGAATGTAATTTAAATAATTTCCTGTAAGTCTCCTTGCATTGGTGCTCCACTCAGCATTTACCTGGAAACCACAGAATGCTTTCAGATCAAGCAGAGTTGCCAGTGAGAAATGAAATACTCAACTTACCTGTACATAAGCATTTTACCACTCTACAGAATTTGAGAATTTGGTTTGTACTTCAGACTATGAAGATTTTTTTTCCATAAATTTAAGGGGAAGATTTCAGGGATTTAGAAGAGGTTGGAGCTTTTTTTTATATGGAAGAAATATTTGTTCATAAATATATATATATATACATACATATATATATGAGTGCATGTAGGCATGTTTTAATATATATGTATGTATATGAATTTTTTATCCCAGAAGTATTCTTTGCCCCTTTTTGCTTGAAAAAAATATATATATTATATATTGTATATATAATATATATTTTAAGAGTGTGTAAATTTTAATATAGTCATTTCATAAATAACGCCTCTTCAAAAAACGACTCAAAACTTCTGTTTCCTTGTCCTTTGGATTGTTGGTATTAGAAGGTTTTGCAGTTGAAATCCTTGGGTTTTTTTCTTTTAAAACTTAATTATGCTGAGCATTTAAGAATATGTTCTTGTTTTTAATAAAAGGGGGAAATTTATTTTTAAATTAGGGATTCCAAAATCAGAGGACTTTTATAAATGGGATTTCTTTAAATGCCTTGAATAAGGGAAATTTTTTTTTATTTCTTTTTTCAGTTCCATTCTTGTGGGTAATTTGTATTTGGAATTCCTGGTTGCATTGCTTTATCTGGTGCTTCATGTTGATATTTACACATTTTTATATAAATAAGTATATAAACTTCAAGCCTTCCTTTGTGATCAGGGGCAGTTACACTCTGGTTTGCTGTGGTACTTTGCTGTGTACTCTGTGGCATTCATGTTACTGTGTAAATAAACTAGTTTTATTACACTCAAAATCAAACTTGCAGTTGCCTAATTTTTCTCCCTTCCTAGGTAATTGGACAGAAGCGTGTATTTCTGAGGCTAATGCATGTGGGCCAGTGCAGCAGAGGATTTTATTCCAAGAGCAGCTGGGTTGGCAGCAGCAGTGCAGGTGTGGCAGGTGCACACCTGGGCGAGGCTGCTGCCCCTGCAGTGGCCGTGCATCCCAACTGCAGGAACTGCCAGTGCTCCAGACACTGCCCCACTTCCCACCTCTGGCATTTGCCCCAGAAGCCTCACCATGGCTGCCACTATTTCAGCTCCATCTGGACAAGTGGCAGCAACAGCCCAAAAATAAACTGGCCACCAGTGGCTGCTGTTGATTGAACCAGTGTCTTGTAAGCCCTGCTTGGAGAGAAGTGACTTGGCACGTTGATGACAACAGCCACAGTGGGGACAACCCTTGGCATGGAAGGAGCTGAGCCAAAATGAGAAATTTCTCTAGAATGGACAGGGTTTAAATGACCCACTGTGAAGGAATAAAATTACTCTTAAGTCAAATTTTTACATTCAGTGACAAAGCAGGAGGATGCCTCCAAGGCAGTCTGCGGTGGAATCCATTGTGTCTGATCAGTTACCTTGAAGCATCCGACCTGATGGAGGGTCTGTGGGAAACAGATGGGATAACGTGCATCTTCTGCAGTTGTGCAGACACACTTCAGTGGCACTGAGATCAAACAGCTCAATTTTGTACCCAGATTTGACAGGCAGCAATGGTAGCTGCAGATGCTAATTTATTAACATAGAACAGACGACACCGCATACGTCGGAGCAGCACTGTGCTTCTGCATGACAATCACACTGCTCACAAATACTCTTGAAAGCAAAAAAAAAAAAAAACAACCCAAAAGAACAGCCTGCAGGCTCTATTCTCCCCACAGTTACAGTGGCTTTGCACAGCTACATCATCAGTTTCAATAATCAGAATTAGTTGAAGTGTAACTACGACCTGCCCTTCACATTTATTCCTTAGACACTGTATGAAAGCCTTTTGAAAACAGTTTAAGCTATTGTCCTCATCCTTTTGAAAAGTACAAAGCTAGCTGGCTCCAAAGGTGTCAGTAAATACTCAACACTTTTAACAGCCTGACAAATACTTTGGCTTTGCCAGAGTAATCCCTGTTCACTTCAACAAAGTGCCGTGGACTTGAGCTACACGGAGTTCGATTATGCCATTTGTCAGTGGCAATCATCACTCTGCAGGGAAAAGATATGCAGAAATAAACTGAACCCTTGTCAAGACATGATAATTATACTAGTTTAACTAAAATCTGTTGGAAATTAATTTAGTTCTCTTAGTGCAAACTCTCTTGTGGGTGTCCTTAAGCAGTTGCAGTCTGGCATTCTCATTTCAGCTTGTGCCAGACATGAACGCAAGTGGAACAGATGCCTGGTTTCAGTCGATGCAAAAATGTCTGTATCAGATTTTTCACCAACTCAGAAACTCACCCAACAGTAGACCTATGCTTTACATGATAAACCTTTCTTTTGTAGAAAGCCTCCCTGCATCACTTGAGCTCTGCAGGCTGCTGCTTTTGCCCCAGTTAATGAGCTTCTGTGGTGCCCCACAGGAATCACACCATCCTCCTCATCCAGAGATGCTTTAACCAGGCTCACATGGAAACAGTTCCCAAGGCAAACTGCTCAAGTAAAATATTTGCCACAACCTACTCTGCAGAGAGAGGCTGTAATTTCAATTCTGAGCTAAGACTTGTAGCTCTGTGGAAAAAGATACACATTAAAACACAGCGTTGGGCCTTCAAATCTGCTGCATTTGCTGCCGCTGCTGCTGCTGTCTCAGGAGGCAGCACTAGAGCTTGGTGCTCAGCCCACCCCCATGGAAGATGGGGGCAGGCTTCTTGCCATCAGTTCAGTGCTTCCAAAAAGTCATTGTCTCACAAACAGACACCAGGGGAGTCACTGGGAGAGCAGCTTAGAGGCTCTGAAGCAGATTTGCTTGTGTAAAATCAGAGAACCCTATAGCTACTGAAGGTGCATTTTCTATTACATCTCCTGTTCCCCCCTTTGTTTTGCTGTCATTGGGGTGTTATTTTTGCTACATTACAGCTGGCAGACTCAGGGCATTCATGGAAGGAAGCACTGGAAGTAACAGACAGTAATTTAAGGGAGTATCACAAAACTCTATTTCTCACCCTCCAAAAAGAGAAGGATCAGGAATAGGGAGGTTTATTGCTCAGGTATTTACCTATGTCTGCTCTTTTCAGTACCAGCCCAAGTTCAACAGATCCATAGAAAGCGCTTTTCTGATGTTTTACAGGTGCTGGGAAGAGCCCATACTCCCTACAGCCCATACTGCCCAGCACAGTGAGAGACAGGAGAGCCCCACGGACAGAACTTGTGTGCAGTGGGGCTGAGGGGCAGTTACAGATCTCATGTCAGATACCAGGTTTTGCCTGATTTCACTCCAGTTTTAATGGTCCAGATAAACTGCAGTGAATAGCAGATTAACCTTAAAAAACATGAAATCCCTGCAGTGTATCTACAAGAAGCAAGCTATTAACTTTGCACCTCTCCAAAGTGCAGAAGGACATAAATGTTCTTCTAAAGAAAATGAAGAATTAAATCAAGGTAATAAAATCCTCCTGGTTCCTAGATGGGTACTAAATTTGAATCAAGTTACTGTTGGAAATGGGCCAGTAGTCTGCCCATGTACAACCACCACTGCAACCATCAAAAGAAAAGGAACTTCCCAGAACCTGTGAGCCAGTCATGCAGCTTCTCTTGGCCAGGGAAGAAAATCTCCTTTGAAAATTTTTTACGTGTACATTACTGTAAAAAAAAAAGCTTTATGCTCTGCCATACTAATCCTTCATCTTATGTATTTGTGTTTGTACTGGAGTTATTGCTAAAGCTGCAATCACAGGACACCCAGGGTGTGCTTCAGCTTCAAACAAGAAGGCACAACAGGAAGTCAGAAGAGGTTGTCTGCTACTACATGACAAATGTTTTAATGGCATTAGTTACAAATGTTTAAATACCATCCAGACCCAGAGCTTCACTATCCCTGGCCGTTTCGCAGCAGTGAACTGTTCAAATCATTTCCCTGTGCCATGAAGCATTTCTCCCTGTACCTGCTTCCATAAGACCTGCAGCACACAGTCTTGAGTTCTTCCCTGCTGTGAGCGAGACCTTTTTTTGTCGTAGGTTTTTGAGATGATTTGGCTCAGACCGAGGAGCTAGGAATAAGGGTGTCAGCATTCTATAGAAACAGCAGAATGTATTTCATCTACAGCCCATCAGCACCCTGTTTGCTTGTCCTTGGCAGACTTGTCCATGCCTAGAGGCTTGACTTGAAAATTCTGGACATTCACATAAGAATATTTGGTTTATTTTTTACTAGGAATTAGTGTGTGTTCATCCAACTTGACATTCCCTTTGGTGGTTTCATCTGGGTTTTTTTTCAAATAATTCAAATCCATCTGGAGTCTTTTACAACTTTCTGCAATTTATGCTAATCTTGAACAGATTTCACTTTGTGATTAATTACTTCTTCCTGCAAATCAGCAATTGGAAACACTGAGCTAAGACTAGTTCTTAGGCACAGTTGTCTGTCTTCCCTAAAGAATTTGTACTTGTTACACTGGTTTTGTTCTTTCACAATTTAAAGGGTTTTCTTTTTCTTCACTCACCAGAAGTACCATAAAAATACAGTGCAAGTTTTGTGCTGATCTGAAAGCACTTTACAAGAAGAGATTAATTGCTATGCCACAGATCCAGGAACTGATGGACAGCATGGCAAAGGAGTGTATAAAAAAGACACAGCAAGCCATTTGGGGGCAACAGCATACAGAAATCCAGGGCCTATTCAACTAAACCATCTCCTACAGTATTTCTGTATGCATTCTTTTCACCACTGACTCACAACTATCCATCATGACTTGACAGCTTCCATAAATTAAATCTATTGCAGAATGATTTTTATAGAATTATCAATTTCTTTTGTCAATTTTAATAATGGTTGCTCAAACACAAAAGTGACAAGATTACAGTCCCAAAAGAAAGGGATTCAAAGCTCCAGCACTACCAGGTGAAGCTGCCCTGACACCCATTTCAGTTCTAATATACATCTAGACTGAGACTAGCGTCCTCTGTCACTTCACCATCCTCTTCTGTCTCCCAGGGAGGTGTCAATACCTCTGGTTTGCAGTAGACAACTCTGTCTTGGAGCATCTTTCCCACCTGGACCAGCCTAATTCCCAGGTATTGCTGAGCAGCCTTTCATACAAAGAGGACTTTGGGAATGAGCCTCATTAACATGAACAGGAGTCCAGTGGTCAACTGTCATGGCACCCTGTCAGAAATGGGAGTAATAGTCACTGCATTTCTCAAATCCCAAATCTGCTGCCTTACTATGCTGATAACTTCAAGCAGACTCCATGGAAGCTTCAAAGGCCCTTGTGTGATGAGCACATCCAGTTCATAACACCCCCAGAGGCGCCTTCTCAGATGGCATGACACCTTTCATCACCACATCAGTGCAAAATACACTGAACAGAGTCCCAGTGAACCTGGGAACTTGGGCAGAGAGTTACAGGACAGTGGAAAATGTCGGTTCACTGTGTAAATCTCCCTTTTGCTATTGGGTATCTAGCAAACAGCAAACAGTCAAGGCTCTTCCTTCTGCTGTAGCCAAAAGGCGTCTCTCTAACAGCTTGGGATCCCTCATGCTGTGCTGGGTACCCTTCCAATACTGCTGCACTGGAAAAATGCCATCTGCTGAGCAGCACACCATGGGCCCCATTCAGGCATCAGGAGCAGGGAGAGGGGGAGGCAGGTGGATAATAACAGTCCAAGTCTCCTTTAGAACTACTGACTTGCTAGAAGGGCTGTCATTACAGCAGTATTGCCAATTTGACAAGAAAAGATAGTGGACAACAAACTACCTTCAGATGCAGACCCAAGATGGTGTTTGTAAGAAAATGAGAGGTGCAGCACTGTCTCCTCAAAGCAAGTGCCTGTCAGCCTCTGTCAAGCACTGTCAGACCTGGCAGTCCTGCAGCTGGCAGCTCTCAGTCTCCAGAGAACTGGGGACCTTGTGACCATCTGAGAACTGGCCACCCAGCCTGACTGGTGACTTCTCCACCAGCTGGTACGAAGCAATGGCAGAGCTGTCCCACATTGCTCTGTGTACGACCTGGATTTAGCTGTGCATCACAAGTTTTCTTGCCAGACAACAAGGGCTTTCCCAACATCTTTCCCATAAAAAGGCCACTGGGCAGGCAAATGGTGTCTACCTACACTGAGAAAGAGGGGGTTGCAAATGGTGTAGCCAGAGTTCAGAGGAGCTGTGCCTACTTAATACCTCTAAGCATCTAACCTTCAAATCCCATTAGTAAGTTTAAATAAGTCTAAGGGGAAAAGATGTCAGATTTACCATTGACCTGACCCTGGACTACTCTCTCTGCTGGACTGAGCCTGTCACCCATGGCTGACACCACTGGCTGTGCATCTTAGAGGCTTATATCAATAACAATCACCAGCAAAAATAACTTTGCCATAATACTTTCTTTAAAGTTGCATGCCTTTGCAAGGTTCTCTTCTCTTATCCCTCTTCCTCTTTTTATTTTTTTCTCCTTTGATTGTTTTCCAAATTTTCCCTGATAGTTATTAACTAAATGCCAACTCACTGTGTATTTAGTAATCAGATTATCTGCTAATACCTGCCTAAAGCAGTCACCATTGATTAAAAGAAAGAGTGGTCATTATGTTATTTTTAATACAAATTACTTAGGTCCTGAGGCCGAGATTGAAATAAAGCAGAGATCAAATTAATGAGGGATTGAATTAAGTTAGAAACATCTGATTGCAGTATTTCCTACATCTCCAAACTGCCAAAAGAAGACAGTGGTATGGCTGTGAATTTATGTTATTTCATGAAAAAGTATGAACAGCTTGTTTTAACTGCATCTGAGAAGTGTGCCTTACCATGGATATAGCTGGGTCACTGCTCAAAATCCACAGCAATTTTGAAAGAGGATATAATGTAATAGCAAAAGATTTAATCTGAGCATGAGCCACAAACTCTCTGCTAATTTCTTGTTTCACACAACATAGGCCAGATTTCCAGGTGCTCTGTTCACCCACTGCCCCCCTCCCCCCCCATGTGTACATGATCACTACAGCAGGGTACTGCAGACATGGGTGCACACAAGCCCCTGAAAGCTCTGGGGCACTTTGTGGATGCAGGAAAATTTAATACATTCCTCCAGTTATTAAGATTGCTTGTGAATAATTTTATCTTTCTCACCCTCCCCAAAGTGTCTTAATGAGGGATATGATGTGAAAGCACTTCTCTAGCTTCTAATTTGGATACATGTATTAGTTCTAAATAGCACAGGGGTTGAAGATTTCAAGCTTGCTCTCTACAGGGAGCAATCAGTGGGCTCAGGACATTGTCTGAGCTGAATGGAGCTCCTCAGTTTTAAAAGTGGTCTTTCTAATCCTACTTCTTATCCTACTAATCATCAACAATCCCATTGCTTTTCCTGCCCTGAGTCTGACTTCATCACAGCAGTACTTGTGTTGCCCTGCATTTTAGTCACTTTAGTGAGACTCTAAACTGCTTGTGAGAAATGCTTTAACTGGCTTGATTGATTGTTTATCTCCTGCTCATAAATGCTAATTACAGAGCTGAGAAGATTGGTTTGTCTTTATTGCCATACTTCCACATAGAAATATAGAAAATTATATTTTTTATGATTTCAATGAATTCCCTTTATACTTTGATCCAGTGAGTGCAGAGGCCAGATTATTCCTTCCAGTGTGAGAGCCTACTTTACAGAAGCAGTAAGCCAATCAAGAGAAAAATCTTGGCAGTATGAAGTTGTGACCTAATTCTATCCCTCACTGCATTTCCTCCTCTCTCAAAAACATCCAAAGTACAAAACAGCTGCCCTTATACAGAACAGTTCTTCTCTCTACTCAAATAGGTCACTTACAGAATAAAGGCCATAACTGCCCATAACCCCCTCAAACACAAACCAGAGTGCTTCCTTGAGCCATGCATGGCTGGGCTCTGGGATGCTTCACATCTCTGGAAAAGGCCTTCCTTGTGGGAAGTGCAGCTGTTGTTTTCCATCCAAGACAGAATGACTTTTCTCTGCTGATTTTAAAAATCAATTGCAACTAAAGTCAGAACAAATGCCCAAGCTCAGTGTGCAACTCCCCAGATTCCAGAGTCAGATCCAGTCACTCCCCTGCATATGGCAGATCCCTGCACAAGGAGGCTCCATTTGGGATGGAGATGTGCATTTTGCTAAGGTGCATCTTTTCGTCTGTGGAGCTCTCAGTGTAAATTAAGAAAGCTCCACTGCAGACCACAGAGCTAGGCTGGTTTGAGCCCTGTTTGTTTTGGATTGCCTGTGGTATCCAACGGAAAGATAGCAAAGGAGCAGCTGTAACGTGTTGTTACATGGGTGCTGTTTATCAAATGGTGAAATAACATGACCATGAGCCTCAGAACATCTAAACTGTTTGGTGACAACTATAAAAATTCAGAAGTTCGAAGCTCTTCATAAAAAGGCAGCAGATCCCTGGCAAAGCTCCCATGTGGTGGGCCCCATGGTTGGAGGTACCGAGGTTCAGTGGCTGCAACCATCTGCCTCATAAATCCACACAAATCCAGCATGGCCAGGACTAGCATTATTACTACGTTTCAGAGGGACTGGTATTACAGTTGGAAATTTTCAAATTCAATCTTTTGCTTCTCTTTTCACTCTGTTTTATTGTGGGGCTTTTTTTTTTAACCAAACTGAATCAGTAACGGTAGTGTAGCATGTTTTCCTTATTGCTTACATATAAATATAATTTAATGACCTAAACTAATATATGCCATGTCTTTCACTACAGAGAAGCTCCCAAAGGATCAAACTGACAAAAAATTAAGATTAAAATATGAGCTTTCAAATGATGAAATATGTGTATTTCAACTGTTTACAGAGCTACTGGCTTCTGTGTTTACAATAGGGTTCACCCTTATTAAATTAAAACTCAGTGTAAAGCTATATTTTAACATTCACAAAGTCCTGTACCCTTCCAAAATATCTTCACAGCTTCTTTGCAGGTTCAGAGTCATGCCAGTTCATCAGAAAGCAAAGGTCTTTGGAGACTGTGGGAAGGAGATTTGAAGCAATGCAGTATCACTGTCAAATGTGTGATCTCTGACCTGCAACCTTCCCTTCCTCCTCAGACACAGACACCGGTCTGCTTCAGCAAAGAGGACATCAGCTAAACTGCTGGCACTTCTATCTTTCTCACACACAACACTGACTGATTTTGTAACCAGACTACTGTGCTAAATTTTAAGAAACTAAAGAATTAAGTGCCACATGGAAAAGAAAAATAAAGACCCTTAGTAGTGCATTTCATTCCTGAAGTATTTGTGTGATTACTGCTGGAGGAAGCCTTCATAAGCTCTACCTAGACTCAGACACGTGATCTTTTTGCTAAGTCCATGGGCTGTTCTACTGAAAAAAGAAGATATATTTTTTCAATGGTAAGGTGATTCAGAAATCCACAGGTGCTGAGGTGATTGCCTGAGATATATGTGGGATATAGCAGATTGTGGGTTGAAAACATGATATTCAAGTCAATTACCTTGTGTTTAAGATGAAATAGAACTCTAGTGAAATCTATAGTACTATGGTATAATGCAGTGGAGAATTAAGCTTCAAATCTTTTTATTTGCTCTATGCTTACAGGAAAAGTAAAACCTCTTGAAGTCTAACTGTTCCTGTAACAAGACTGCTCAAAATCCATGTATCCCCAAATAGTTAAGTCACCCAAGAATGATGCTTACAACTGGATCATCCAGTTCATTGGTTTTGTGGAAATAAACCCCAATAACCCCCACCCTCCACCACCCACAGCTCACAGTCAAACAGCCAGGCAGACGTTTCTCCTGGATTTGTTCTGTAGCAGTGACTGTGGCATTCCCAGGGCAGCTGTGACAGAGAGGACAGACTGGAACAGTGGCAGCAGCAGTGAAAGGCACAGACTGGCTGGATGTCTCAGCCAGGCAGGAAGAGAGGCAACCAAGAGAGGCTGGGTGCCAGGCAGTCACCTCTGGTGCTTGCTGCCTGCTCCTGAGCCTGGGACTGTAACAGTGAGCCTTGTCCCGGGAGCCTTTCCTAGGCAGAAGGAAAGCCTGCCTCTGGAAAGGCGTGAGGAGGAGGCCACAGCATCAGCACGCAAACCCTCCTGCTCCTCTGCACAAACAGTGGAGATAACAGCCAAAGCTTGGGCACAGAGATGAAAGTACATCTGTGAGGAAGTTGTATCTGGCAGGGAGGACATCAGGAGCAGCTCCGCTGGGGGATATCGACTGCTCCACTGTCTGTGAGGTGGCAAGGTATGTAAATCCCTGCCTGGGGATCCTGCTGTGCACAAGTCACCAGATGGTGCTCTACATACAGACTTGAAAGTTCTTTATCTTAATGTGGGAACTTCTACAGCCTTTGAGGAAATAACGATGTTATTTTTGTGAAGCCTTTCCTTTAAAGTTTAATTTGCATCTTAGCCTTTTCATCTCAAATAGGTTTTGTTAAGCTGTTTATTCAGAACAGCTTTGGTGCTGGAATTTTTGAGACAGAATTTACAGGCATGAAACTTCCATCGAGATCTGCCGAAAATATTCCCATATTTTATAGTAAAATATAAGCTGCAATAAGAAAATATTTAGTCAAATAATTTTACATCATTTATCGTGCTTGCAATGGGAAATAAATATACAGAATCTTCTGCATCACAGTGGTTATGACATCACAGAAGTGGTATCATGTAAGAAAAAAAATCTGAGGATGTGGTGAGGATAAAATAGTAGGTAGAAGGCTTTTCAGATTAAAATAGCTACAGCATAATAGAGCATTCTTCTAGAAATATAAATCCAAATCCTACTCATCTTCCCTCTGAAATCCTATGCCCATCCAGATTCCACTAAGTTTTAAGACAATTAACAGAAATACTGAGAATATGGATGCCTCTTTTTCATCACCTCTAAAAAAAGAGGATTCATCTCATTAAAGTATCGATTAGAAGTCACATGCACTACGTCTCTGAAGATCAGGACAACAGCAATTTATTAGGGCACGCATTTGATCGTCTCCTTGAAATTTGGGGAGCCGCCCAGGAGATGGCAGCAAATGGCACTCCGGGGGTAGGAGCCTCCAGGGGAGCCTGCGAGATGCTCAAATCAGCGCCGGATTCCCTCTTCCACAGGGTTTATCTTCCACCCAGCACGAACTCAACTCATTAATTTTGTTCTTTGCAGAGCGGCAGAGAGAACAAAGCCACATGAGACTTTCACAATGTTTCACTCAATCGGTGTGTAACACTGTAAAAATATAGTAGCACTTTAAAGTAACTTGTCATTTCAAGAAAATTTATAATTACTCGAATCATTTATTTCCCTACATGAAGGCTATTTAAAAGAGTTTCAGGGGGAGTGCAATTTGTTATGAAATGAAGGTCAATCTCATTAGATCACTGTAGCAGGGATCCTAATAACATCCTGGCAGAAATGAGGTATCTCATTACAGAAGTTGTATTTTGTTTGAAATATTAGGTCGTCGTTAACTGAGGACTAAAATACACATAATATTGGATGACATAAATCATTCCCCTAAAAAACTGCCACACACAGAGGTGGTGAAACAATGATGGGGGTATGACACAAAGCTTAATATTTTCTATCTTTTCAAGATGGATTCACATACTTAATATCAGTTTGGTTTGCTGCTGCTTCTGGATACTGAGCCACAGATGGGTTGCTAGAACTGTACAGAGAGCTGGTTTCAGACTGTGACTATGCAAACTGCAACCAGTAAGAAAGATGTTGGATTTTCCTTGTAACGGCTGAATAAGTTGCCATCCAGGAAATAGCAAAATTTAAAAGGAAGAAAATTAAAACCAGAGAAAGTCCAGAAGTAAACAGTGCTTTTACAAATACAAGAGGTTATTTTACCCATTTGGAAAGTACCAATTGTTTTTTCTAGGCCTTTCATTCTACTGGAACCACAGCTGAAGGTATGGATGTGTTTAAATGCTTCTCTGGAGTTACATCACAGCACTTAACACTTGGCAGGATCATGCTGAGCATCTGCTCCGAGCCAGTCAGCAGTATCCAGAAAGGTATCACAGATTATCCATGGGAGGGAGCTCAACAGTTACAGGAGCCCTGCTTTCCAGAGGCTTCAGACCTCCATGGTATCAACTAAGGACTTGTAATACACCTGTGAGGTACATCAGCAGCCTCAGGAAACTGTGAGGAAAGCAGAAAAAGAAGTAATACTGATTTCCTAGCACCATGAAGCAGATTCAGGAAAGGTTCTCCATCCATGGAGTATGTGCTGTAACAGCAAGACTCTCTTCCATTGGGCAGAACAGGTTGAACCATGGCTACACTGCAGAGGTTGTGGTTAGAAGGTGTGTACAAACAAAGACACAACCTGGAGCAGCTCACAGCAGCTACAGATAGCACTGAGAGAACACTGGTAGTTCTGTTTCACAGCAGCAAAGGCAGCCCTGCTGGTTTGTGACTATAGCTTGGGTTTTTAAAAAATTCACAACTGGAAATCAGGGTTTTTTGTTTTGTTTTTTTTTTTTTTAATTGATCAAATTTCCAGATAGAAAAATGCTAGTTACAACAATTAAATATTTTAATTATATTTTCAGCAGCAGATTATGTAACAAGCTTAGACAGTAGTGCTTAGCATCTGAGGCAGGGAGGCTCCACAACACCTTACAGAGACACCCCCACATCCCTGTGCCCCCCAAGCCATGTCCCCAGGATGTGCCACCACATCACCAAAACGAAGTCCTACCCATCATGTAACAGGGACACAAGGACATGCATGCTAGATGATAAGTCCATCATGCAGTGCTTACACAGGAAGTCAATTTTTTAAATTTGACTCTGCCTGTCACTGAGTTACTATATTCACATCAGCTTTAAAATTTTCATCAGTTTTCTTTGTGAAACACTTTCTTAGTAGGTAAAACACAAACACAAATAGCTACAGTGAGAGACTTGTAAATTGGCTTGAAGTGGGGGCTGCAAAAGGAAAAAGGCAACACAGGAATACAGAGCATGTGCAAGAACAGGCATGGAACTGTCCAAAGAGCACAAAAGCTTACAGAAAATAACCTTGAGAGCTGAATTTTGAACCAAAAAAACAGCAAACAAATAGCAAGTGATTATCAGATAAGGTGAAACACTTTAAGGTTGTTGGAGGGTGAAGTCTCAGGAGCATTTCTGCTGAAAGCAAATAAAAATCCACACCTGCCCACTGTTCATTTCTGCCTATGAATGGCCCTGACAGGTAGGCTGGTATACATTCTCCCGAGGACCAGAACAGTCTGGTGAACAGACTGGATAAAAATCCAGGTTAAAAATACAACTTTCTTTTGCCCGAGTTATTTTTTCCCCTAATCTGCTGCCTCCACTTGGTCTCCATGGTTACACAAATACTTCTAGAGGTACCTCTGCTACTGCCATGAAAAGAAGGGTTAGGGAGAATGGAGAAGCCAGCAGAAGGCTGCTGAAGCTGACACTGCTGCAGAAAGGGAAATCTCATCACAGGATGCTCTGAGATTTCACAAACCTTTCCTTTCCAGCAGGTCTGATTTAAGAAGTCCACACCCCAGTCCTCTCTTTAGCAGTGGCCAGCTGTTTGTGAATAAAACAGTGTCACCCTCTCCACCCACAGAGCCTTAGTGCAGTGGAGAGGATGTAGTGCAGCGCAGACTGGAGGGATTTAGAAACAGCTCTGCTGCCACAGGAAAAGCCATGGAACACAGAGGCCATTTTCCAGGATACAGATCCTGAAAACTGAGCTGACTGGAGCTGGCAGAGAACTCATGCAGAAAATGTAACTGTGGAGGAGTGAGTAGGGAGAAGGTGCTATTTGTAGTTTGGTGTAAAAGATTCTCAAGAACAGAATGGACAGTGCCTTCATCCCATTTCTCACTTTTACTTACAGCATAAAATGGATGAACTACACAGATTCAGCTGCTCTCCAGCATCAGAGTAGACTTGGAGGCCAATCTACACCTATTACTTAACAAAAACAATGCCAATGTGCCTCTGGGAAAACTGCCAATGGCAGTGACATGTTTCTAAACAGAACTTCTCATATCTTGTTTTTTGAATTATTATATCAGTCCTTTGGATCTATATGCAGAATTGTTTGAGTCTGTCTAACATCAGACTTCTAGCTCCAAACCATTTTTCTGTGGTGCTTCTCAAATCTGAAAGGTCTCCCTCCAGCATGCCAACCAACAGCATGACTGCTATCAAATATAAATATAGAAATAAATATAGAAATAAATATAGAATAGGTTAGTGCACACAAACATAATTTATGTATTAGAACAAGGATATATTATTATATCAGTTCATGAAAATTGTATTTAAATTATTTAAATGCAGTGTATATAGGTCTTAATTATTAAAAATTGCATTTTATGTAGGTTGTCAGATGATAAAGATATAAAGAAAAGATAATGAACTAATCTCAACCTATTTTTTTCCCCTTCCTCAGTCATGAAGAGTGCTCCTCGTTCCTTTTACATCCCCTCAGTGGCAATAAAATGGACTTTGCTTCCAACATTTCATCATTACTGAGAAGCTCACAGTGCTCAAGCCCATCAAAAAGTGAAGAAGTGCACAGAGTGACTCCTATGAGATCATTTGCTCCCAGTGAAGAGCAATTAATGGATTGCAAGTCATGACTGGCATTCCTGGGAACCACAAAATCAGGTGGGTGGGATCAAAGTGGCAAGAGATCTCTCCTGCTCCAGAACACTGGAATCAAAGACTGGAATTCACCACTGCTGCCCTCCCTACTTTACACTGACAAAGTCCCACTTCCCCCCTCTACTCACTGATTTACAACACTCTGATATGGGTGCTGTGCTCTCATTTTCTAACTGTACTCCCAAATGTTGAAAAGACTGACTGGGAAAATGTTTTTCAGGCAATCAGTCATTTTTACTATGCACCCTTCAGTGTTCATGGACTTTTCCAGGCTATTACACACTTCAAAGAAGCTTATGATTACCTCCTCAGGAACTGGAGAAAAAGCATGAGATTATTCTTTACTACCTAATTCGTTCAAATGGAGTTAACTCATTTTTATAACATTTGCTAAATTGTTTGTCCCAAAAGCGAAAATACACTTTTATTTCTGTAATGCATGCCTGCCTGCAAATGAAAATTACTTCTGCTGTGGAATTGTCTACAGGCCTTGCTAGATGAGTGATTTATGACAATCCAGACTCAACTGCACCAATGCAAAGTGCACTGTGTCCACAGAATTTAATTCCTGGTGTTTAAAAAATCTGAGAGTTGAATCTGGCATAATTCAACTGAAGGTCAAACTACATCATTGTTATATTTGTCTCTGCTTTTCTGAGTCTGCAAAACAGCTTCTGCAGCCACTTACCTTAACCAGGCACCCAGCCAACCTGCCCAATGAGCTCCACAATGCACTGAGAGCCAGAGACTGAGCTTTGGTGAGGTCACAAATGTGCATCTTGCTAGCACACATTCTGCACTTGAGACCTTTGGACCACTCTTGCCCTGCACCCTTGGTCCTCTCCCTCTCTCAGAGGCCGTGGAAGTGCAGGATATCCTTGTATTCATTTCTGGTACATCTTTCTGAAAATATTGCTATGATGACAGTCACAAGCGGTGAAATGCTGAATAAACATTCTCTGAGGAATTTCAAAAAGGTTTAAACCGTGTTAAAAACAAAAGCACATCTTGGCAGTCAAGCTACCTGTCCACATCAAGAAAGGTGGAGTTCTAAGCAACAAAGCTGTGCTGGAGACAGTTCAATCCAACTCAATCAAACCCAGATATTGAAACTGCAGCCAGTATTCACAGTACTTGTTACAACCTGCTTTCCAGCAAGCCTGGCTGCCAGCTCTCCTGGGAATTGCCTTGCCTCACCTCACTTCAGCAAGCCATCCATCCTTCCTCCCCTCTGGAAAGGCAGACAGCTAGAACTCCCTGCCTGCATTCCCATGTTAGGAGGAGGGGCAATTTCTCATGGCATCTTACTATTCATCCCATTTTTCCCCGAAATGTCACTTGGCTTCGCATGAAATGCCAGCACAGGCCCACACTTTATCCCAGACAGAATCTGTGGATTTGAAGTCACAGATTGATGATACCCAAAAGTTTTGCATGTGTTCTCCAAAGAACGAAGAGTGTTTTTCTGCACAAGAACCTGCAAAGACTGGTACCCACCCACCCTGGTACCCACCATCAGCCAGCTCTCTATGCATGAGAGCAGCAAGGCAGCACTGCAGAGAACGCCAGGCACTGTTTTAATTATGTGTTTTTCAGGAGCCATGCTTAGAGGAACACTTGGCATTTATCTTTCAGGCAGTGTGAGTCCAGCCCACACATACCCAGTGCCAATTCAAGGCACTGCAGTCTTCCCATTCCTCCTCTCTCCCCACGACTCCCTCATGTTCCAGAAATCTGCAACCCCACCACAGGCCATTGGCTCCCCTCCAAGCATGACATCCTGGCCCTTCCTTGCCAGTTGTTAAATGTTAAATGCAAAAAAGAAACCCAAGAGTCTCTACTGAACACCAGTTCCTATGAGTCTGCAAAAATTCATGTGAGATATATCTATCTTTCTCTACCTAGATACCTGCCTGTGAAGGCAGAGGAAATTAATACAGAAAAATCAGGTAAGATTGTTAATTTCAACATTGAAATTGTATAGCATCATTGTACTAAAATCTTTCTGTGAGTTTTTAAATATCGTTGATCCATTCCCTATCGAATTCCTCTTAAAATGGCTTTCTATCAACTTTTAATGGCTTTTTTGATAGTATCGTCTATATAGGCTTTTAAAAATACCATATGTCACAGAATTGTAATATAAAGCACATATAAACAGAACATTAAAAAGCAGAAATTACAAGACATAATCACACTCGAAAACCCATAAATTCAGTGCAAAACCTCATTAATTGTGCAACCGACTTCAAGCATATCTTCTGGGTATATAAATTAATTTTTAGTGTCAGAAAATGATCTGATAACACTTGCAAGCTTGGGAAGTTTCATCCATGAGCATATAAGGACATGAAATGAAAGCTGAAAAAAGGCTTAGTATCACCATGGTATCCAGAACTGGGTCTGGATATAACTTCCCAAACTGTAGGAAGAAAAAAAAAACTAACTTTGCTACCATGGAAACAGAATAGTGGAATAGAACTGATTGTTACTTGTCTGCCTTTATAAGACCAATTGCTAAAATGTTAATGCCTTCAATAATACGGGTAGTTCTGTTTCTACCTGAGAAGTAAATCTGCTGGGAAAGGACCAAGAACAAGCTCATCAAACAAGGGAGAGAAATGACAGGCATTTCTAGGAAAAGCAGGGGATTAGGGAGGAGAAAGAGAATAAGAGGAAGATCGAGAAGGAAGATATCCTGGTGCTCGAAGAAAGAGGGGAGGAAGGGTTTGGTTCGATTAGTGAGACAGAAAAAAAGGCCCTTCATTGTAAGGCTAAAATAAACTTTATGCATAAATTGGGCAGCAAATCCTGGATTGGTGTTACCGTTTCTAAAACCATGCATGTCTTTATTTTTTAACTTACTTTTCCTTTGCTCTTCGCCGGAAAGGCTGCCCTCTTTGGATGTGTCCAAAGCACCCAACAATTATCACCGCCTGCATTTTCCTCACAGTTTGTGAAGCTCAGCAATATGAGCCACAGTCTTTTCCTTCACTGGGAGCGTTCCTTCTCCACACTAGCTAAGTGCCCAGGTTGTAAAATGTTGGATGTTCTCCTCCTGGAACACCTGCTGTCCCTGCCTGCCCCTCAGCGCCCTGAGGGCACAGCCCCGCCATCAAACCACCCCTCAGGCGGCAATCGGGCACGTTTTTACTTCCCTCAGGAGCAGAGGTCTCTTAACGATGTCACCGGCTTTATGGCGCAGCTTTTTGTGGGAGGATGTGAATGTTCAGAGTTTCTTTGGTAAAGAAAACTGCAACGTAGTCGGGAAATTATTATTTTGGGTGATGAACGAGAACCAGAGGCTGTGTTTGTTACACTCTGCTGCCTGGGTTCTGAGGTCGGAGGGCAGCGCCGTCGCCCCCTCACAAAAGCGCGCTATGGGCGCTGCCCAGGGGCGGCACCTGCTGAGGGCGGGGCCGCTTTAAGGGGGAGCGGTTCGCCATCTTAGGTGCCTCCGCCCCCCGGCGCCACGTGACGCGAGCGGCCGCCATCTTATGCTGTGGGCGCGGCCGTGCGGTCCCGTGGGGCGGCGCTGAGGGGACGCGGGGCCGGGGCTGTGCGGCGCCATGGGGCAGTGCGGCATCACCTCCTCCAAGACCGTCCTCGTCTTCCTCAACCTCATCTTCTGGGTGAGTCCGGCCGCGCTTCGCGAGGGACGGCGGTTCCGGGCCGGAGCCTGGCCCCGAGAGCGCTGCGGGCCTCGCTCAGGAGCCAGGAGCTTGCCCCCCCCCCCCCCCCCCCCCCCCCCCCCGGGTTCGGTTTGTATTTAAACTCTTTTGTTTAAGGACGTTCTGAGCCCCTTTGCGGGGTGTGGGGGTTCAGTGCTGAGCGCAGTCCCTTTCCCCCGAGTTCCAGGGTGGGGGGAGCTGAACCTGGCACTGAAGGTTTAGCGATCATTGGGTGCCTTGGGGTAAAGGCTCTTGTGTAAGCGAATACATCTTCTCTCTCCTGTGTTACTGAGCTTCTCAGGTCTCTAGCAGTTTAATTTGGGTAGCCAGTTTAATTTCCGTAGCGTTGTTCTGGCCATCTCGGGTTTGGCCGTCCGCTGTGGGACATCCCAAACGCGTAGCGGTGAGTATGGGCCCCGTTTTCCTCCTGCTGCTGATAACACAAAATCAGGACATATGTCTCCAGGTATTTGTGCTTCACGTGTTCCAGTAGCCACGGTAGCAGTGTAGTATTTGTGCATCGCTAAAACCTCACATAGCTACACTTACTGTAAGACAAGGGCTTCCAAAAGGGGGAGAGTAGGTTGCTGTAAATGACTTTTTTCTGGATGGACATACAGGCTCTAGCTTGGCATTGTGTTCACTGTAGTAAGTGGCTTGTCAGAACAGTGTAAATCTTAAATAAATGAAATAAAATTAAAGAATAGCCTGCAGAGTTTTAAGAATTCCCTTTGTTAATTTGGGTACTGCATTCTTCATGCTCTAATCCCAGGTCCAGGAACAGAGTATCTGTTGTCCCAACTGTTCAAAGATTTCATCTTTGAAAAAGTAATAGCGGGTAACAAGCTGTTGGAACATAAAAGTGTAGCTATATATAGCTGCTTCATTTACTGTTGAAAGTCATAAAATCCTTCTAGCGTTACAGGATGACTGTTCTTGTCTGAATTTTTACAAAGGAATGCTCCTTAAGGGTGCCTGGAATCATGGTCAGGGGAAATGCGTATCTGTGCATTCTTACCGGCATTTGCCTATGCAGCTATTCTGAGAGAGGAGCAGCGAAGGTGAGGCATATTTGGCCTTAAGTAGTGCAGATTAGAACTCTGTAATTCTGGCTGAGGTGGACAGGCTCCATTCTTTATCTTTAAAGTGAAAAGTAGTGATACCAATCTCTTAGCGAAGCCCTAAGGTTGGAATCTGCTTTTTTGGTGTGGCTTTTTGTTACATGCATAGTTGCAGGTGGCATTTTAAAGGCTCTTTAAGGGCTCCTACTCATACTTAAAAGTTTTTGACTGGACACAGTTCTTGCGGGTTGCCTTCTTTGCCTCCTTGCTGGCACCTTGAAGTAGATTTTTCTGTAGTTGCTGATCTAAATGAGGCTCTGTTAGGAGTAAATGAGCACAAGTTCTGTGTGTAGTTTCTCCCCGGCTCCAGAAGCTTAGTGAGGGGTATTGTTTGTTGTCTGCTGCATTTAGTAATTTAATTGCATGTTGGAGTTTGCAGTTACTCATCTCGTGCAATGGTGGGGTCGAAGTTATTTTGTGTAACGCTGAACTTCGTGCTTTACAATTTTTGATTACTTTTGAGACAAAGTTGGCTTAATTTAAAATGGACGGGTTGTATTTAGATAAGATGTGCTTCACATCAAATTAAAACGTTATCAATCTTGTATTCTGTAAACCACCTCCAGCCTAAGAAGTCAACTTGTGCTGATAGCTTTTTGGCAGATAAGTGGCTGGGTTGCTTGTGTTGGAACAACCTTTATGCTCATCAGCTGCACGTAGAATGAGGCAGGCTTTCTGAAAGTGAGAGTTGGAGAAATCAGTGGTTTTCCTTTCTTTCACAAGCTAGAGTCAATGGCTCATTTGTTGACTGAGCTGTGTATGTTGAGATTTAGTGCTCCTCTGGTTGGCATGTCAGTGCTTCTGTGCTGTTACAGAAATCTTTTGCTTCTCGTCCTTATGTAGTTCCAATATTGATAATTAAAACATTCTGATTTGCCGAGACTTGACAATAGACAAACGCCTGTAATAGGTCAAGTAACTGTGAAATCCCCTTTAATTGCTTTTTAAAGTTTACTCTGTTTAAGGTTTCATATACCAGTCTTGTGTGTTATCACTATCTTTGTGGTCACCTGTAGGAATAGCAAGTTGTGACTACACAATAGATTATAAGTTCCCCCCTTGCCCTGTGGGTCTCTTACTTGTGGGAGGATGTGAATGTTCAGAGAGATTTTAGATCTGTCTTACTGACTGAAACGTTCAGAAAATTATCAGTGCTGGGAAGAAATAGCAGAGATCTGCTTGTTATGCTTTGGAGTCTTGGTTCTGACATCTACGAATTTCTTTCCAGCCTGAAAGAGGCAGATCAGGTGTTGCTGTCAGGTGACAGCCACTTGCCATCTACAGCTACTGATTGCATTTCTACAAGTTCATCTCACTTTGAAGAGTCTTGTGCTACTTGTTAAATTTTAGTTGACACTATAAAAAGTCATTTGTTGTCTTGTGAAAACTTCTTCCTACTGTGTACAATTCTTATATTAACTGTACTTTCCTAAACGTTGGTGATACTACAGGATTTTTTTTTTTTTTTTTTTTTTAAGAAAATAGGCTGTGGAAACTGTCTGAAAGCAGGGCAGATACTAGTTCATTATGTAGAAAGCTGACTGGGTTTTACTCCCCTTTCCACATTTTTGGTGTGATATTTTGACAATTCAGCTGAGTTGTATTTGCAGGGGTGTTGAGCATTGAGTCCCTCCTCTGTAGGTGCCCCTATTGCCTATAAAACACAGTTCTGTAAGGAAACACTATCATGACTGGTAGTCATGAAGAGTAGCAGGATGCAAATTTCCTGTGGAATGCGTGCTTGAGTTTTGGATAATTTATCAAAGAGTGCTGAAGGTCAAAAATCCCCAGAAATGTGTTGATAATGAAGTATCAGTTAAAACTTGCCTTCCTTAAACCATGGACTACTGATTGATTAATATGCTTCTTAGCATCTCATTGCTCTGAGTTAGTTTTGGAGTGGATATGGTAAATGACAAAGGAAAGCCAGTCCTTCGGTTGACCTTTACCTTAAGTTTGCACAAGATTTATTTGGTCAGCTGATGACTTCATTTAAGGGATGCTGAGTCCTTTAAGGAAGGGTATTGCACAGAAAGTAATTGTGATGTGAAAGACAATACAGCTTAGAAATTAAGTAATCTAGTACATACATCTTCATAATCAGCAAGATTTTTTTTGTTACCTTGATGAAATGTTGATAAAAAAAAAAAAAATTATTTGGGAATAGCATGTTCTTCAGGAAACCTCCTATATTTAAAGTCTGCGTAATTTTGAAAGAGGAAGCAATATATTTACCTAGAACAAATATCTAAAGACTGATGTCAAATCTGTTTATTGTGTGCCCTTTTATGGCTTCATGGTGTGACTTGTATAATTCAGTTGAAACCAGTTTGAAGATGAGATGAAGATAAAAATACTAAGGGAATGTTTTCAGTCTTAGTTTAGTTCATAGGATAGAATGATAAAATATTCAGAGTTCCATGTAGCCTTGCTTCAGAAAAGGGAATCTGTCTGGTTTATATTCTCAAAGAATCTATGTGCTTTGACAGCCTGCTCTGCTAAAATAGTGCCAGATACCCTGTGCTTGCTGAGGTTTTTATCTTTTCACCTCTGTCTCCTTCTCCTTGAGGAAAGGAATGAACTCTGTTTCTGCAATACTTTCAACTTTTAGTTGCAAACTAAAGTTGTTCTTGTGGTATTTAGCTGGCCTGAAATCATTATTTTAACAGTTCATTTGACTAAGCTGTTATAAACCATCCTTGTTATGATTATTTAGAGAAATCTCAAGTCTCTACCTCTGTGGAACACAAATACTTTCTACAAATCTGTGTTCCCTGCACAGCTTGGGTGTGCTCAGCACAGGACAGTGACCAGAGTATGCAAAATGGAGGATTTGCTTAGAGGAGCTGCAGCAGTCAATGTTTATGATGTGCTTGGGGATTTCTGGTAAGGGGCGGGGGGGAAAGTAATGGGAAAATTGATGCAAATTTAGTAGTAGAAAGGAAGATTAGAGCTCACTTTCTCTTACACATAGCAATAAGCCCAGTAATTTCTCTAGTTTATTGTGAGCTCGCAAATACTTGCTGCTCTGGACTTCAGAACAAATTTCTTGAGAGTTCTTTGGTGATAAAAGACTAATTCATGGATGATCCCAAAGGTAACTTTACAGGGCTTACTTGACCAAAGCCGTTTTGTCTTGAAAGACAGTTGCTTCTGGATTTAAAAATGGAATGTTTTCTGCTTCTCCCACTGTGGTAGTGTGAAGTGAGTGTATCTTTGAGGATTGTGTAATGGTTTGGAATCCTGTGCATTAAAAAAATCAGTTCTTTTAATTTAAAAACTAGTATTTAAAACTCTCTAGTGTTGTGCCCTCTGAGTGATTTTTCCTAAAATACTTGAATATGAGTTTTCAGATGGCAAGCATGTGCAGGTCCTGAATTTTAGTAATAAATGCTTTGATGTGCTTTTAAGCAACATGGTAGTGTCAGTCATGTTTCTTTACAGGATGAGTTTTAGATCTTTGCCTGGGATTTTTCAGGATTTTTGGCATCTGGTGTTGAGCTTAAAAGATCTAATACCTAACAAAACCAGGCTTCAAAGCTAAATGGGATACCTTTGATTAGTACAAGGAAATTGTAATATCACTTTACCTGGTGAACTTTGAAGCACAGAGTGATCATCATTGTTCTCCTGCAGAGCAAGGAGTCTGGGAACAGTAGAGCACAAGCTCAGGTTACAGCCCTGGTGACTAAATAGGTGTAAAATAATGGCTTTATTATTAAATTAGCTTCTAAAGTGATAGAAGACTGCAGATGCACTACATCTTGTGATTAGTGGCACTTCAAATGTGTAATGCTGAATGCAAAAGCAGCCTAGCTCAGCCTTTTGCTTTAGCCTGAAAAGCCTTTGAATTTGAGAGCTCAAGTGATGCCTTAAGTTTTAGCTTTTATATTTTTAAGATTCTGTGCTCTTTTAGTGTGTCGTTCTGGGTTTCATATTCAGTGCTACTCAGCTCTCTTCACAGAGTAGGGAGACAAAACAACTCCTTCTCTAGCTTGGGACCAAGGACAACTGATACAAATTTCAGGCCCAAGAACAAAAACAATGATGAAGTGAGAAGAAAAAACAAGGAGGATGGAGCTTCATAACCTGAAGATGTAATTGGACAATTAACTCCAATATGGTAATGGACCAAAGACCTTATAAAAGTGTGAGACCTTGGAATCTGTCACCCATTTTGGGGTTCATCTTGGGTGTGGTCCAGCCGAGCTCTTGTGCTGCCCAAATGTACCCATTGAGGCTGTTTAATAAATCCCTGTTTTATCCTTTTGCTCTGTCTAGTCTCTGTTCTAGATCAGCCTCCAGAAGGCATCCACGGGCAGGTTGTTACAGAGTTGAATGTGGCTGGTACAGACAGAGTAGTCTGGCTTACTTGAATTTTACAGGGCTTGCTTGTTTTAAAAGCCTTTAACTTGCTTATACTCCTGCTAAGATAGTTTTAACTGTGTTACGGAGCTGAATGGAATTGCTGTTTTTCTTTTCCCAAAAGATTTTGTAAGACAGTTATAGCTCAGCGTTCGAGTTAAATTATTACTGATGAGAACAAAGAGAAGGGTGTCAGGAAACTATTGGGTTCTAAGCTGGTTATGCATCAATTTCAGGAAGCAGAGAAATTATCAAGTATGGGTGTGGGTTTGTTTGGGAGGGGAGTGGAGAGAGAGAGATGCACAGCAGTGAAGTGCTGAAAAGACTTAAGAGAAATAAACCCCAGAGAGATCCTGTTGGGCCTTTAAGGTTAAGGAAATAAATTTTGAAGAACAGAAAGCTAAAAGGAAGACTTAAAAGGTTTTGTCATCTCTTTCTTTTTGTGACTGTAATCAGGCTATGAGTGCTCCAGTGTCGAAAAGAACCAAAAATTTCAGAAAGACTCTTGAAGTCAAATAATGGAGAAATGTGGGGAAAAACCCACTTGTTCAGGTACTGTTCTAGGAAGCCCAAAAATCTGGAGGCAGATCACAATACCAGTGTTCCTGCTTGTGGGTAGAAAATGTTCAGGAGTTGGTATGCATGGACAAATACAACTGTTAGAAAGGATGAAACAGCTCTAACTGCAGACTGTCAGAAATCTGTCCTGGAGTAGACATGTGTTTTGGTTTTTAACAGTCATGTTAGGAAGGCAGGGAGAACAAAGATACACTCACATTTAACAGAAGGGAAATAATAGACATGTTAGGAAAATGGACTTAAGACAGGATCCAGACAGAAGTCTGAGAGTCTGTTACTGTAAAAGGCTTTTTTACTTACTTTTTGCTTTGGTTCTCTTTATCAAAGATTATGTAGATGGTCTGTCAGAATATATCGTGAGTGTAGTTAACAATCCCGTGCTTGAAAGATATTTCCATAGTGGAATGAATAATGGTTTAGAGTGGTGTCTTCATCACTATCAACATTTACCAATCAGCAGTGGCAAAGTTGGTAGCAGTAGGAATTTATAAATAGGTATCCTTACCAAAAACGTGAATCTTGCCTGATTGAATAACAGGTGTGTTTTCATCTAAGATGCAGTACTTTGCTGCTACCTTCGTTACCTACTCTTGTTCAGAGTGTGTGTTTTTCTTAAAATAGTGAATAAAATGTAGATTTTAAAGGGACAAACACTATTATTTGACTGAGTTAATTGAAACAGTACCACCAAAGAAATTCAGAACTTCTCCTATGTGTTCTGTTAGGGTCCTCAAGTGAAGAAAATACCATAGCAAGGTGAGGAGTAAAAGTACAAACATACAAATGTTAATCGGATCTCTTTGGCAGTAACATTATTTAGCTAGTAGTGTAAGGAAGCATTTGCTTGTAAATGAAGCTGCAGTGTCCATGGTTGATAAATAAATGATCAATGGAACAAGTTTGAATATCTTAACACTCACCTTAGGTAGCCACAATTTTGGCTTTCAAACTGCTGCAGTGTGTGAGCATTACTGAAAACATGAAAACATTTATTGGTGTGTTGCAACCTACTTGGAAAACAAACCAGCAAACTAAATCCCTGAAACTGTTTCAAGGTGCAGCTAGGCTGTGTACAGCCTTGTACATCTCAGCTTGTGAGAGGTGAAAGCTGATTTTGTGAAAAACCCATGGGCTTAAAGGGCTGTGTTACAGCAGCCCAAAGACTACTCAAAGAACCTCGATTTTTAACTGAGCTATCCTAGAATGTGTTGAGTGATGCTTATCATTGTCATTGGATCTTCCAGTTTTCCCTCCAGTTCTCTGCATAATTGTTGAGCTTTTAATAACTCCATAGAGATTCCAGCCAAAGCAATAAAATCAATCTTTTTCTGAACTGTGAGAGCTCTATGTGTCTTTAAAACTTGCTTCTGATGAAAGGGATGTTGAATTGCTCAAGCCTTTTGCTTCGAGCTGTCTTTGTTAACTGTACTTTTATATCACTGGTTTTTAAAGGTTAATTCATCCTAAAAGAAGAGGGTGCTTCTTCAGGTTCAGAACTGTGAGTTAGATGCACACAACTGTAAAAGGATGTGTGAATGCTGAATAACCAGTCATGTCCCTGGAGCATGCATGTGACCTGGCACAGATTCAGGAAATGCTGCCATCTCTATTCAAAGCATTGAGCAGATTAAGTTGGAGAATTCTTCCTTCAAGCCCTGTTTATCAAAGGCTTGTTTGAACTGTGTGCAGTTCATATATTTGGTTTTCATTTAATGATAGGAAATACATGATTGTAAACATGGTAGCTTTATGTTCAATTCTCTTTGACTTGAGCAAGTTCGGACTTTGCAGATTTTCTGTTTACTCTGCAGGATGGTGAACATTGAGATCTGGATTTTTTGGTTTGGTGTTTTGCTTTTTTTTAAAAGTTAATCATCCTTGTGTCTGTACAGGCTTTGGATTCCTTAGATGATTCCTATTTTGAGATAGGTGGTTTAAGCATATGGTACTTTTTTGGGTAGTTTGGATTGGTGGGTTGTTTCGTTTTGGGTAGGGGAAAGTCAGTTGGTTTGGGCTTTTTTTTATTCCTTCAAAAAGCACATGTAGTCAACTTTGTACTTGGTTTGCAACAGGTGTGCATTTAACGTGCATTTTACTGGTGCAGCCTTGGTCAACACAGACTGCAGGCTTTGTATAGTTCAAACTGTCTTTCACAGTGTCTGTATGTTACTCCTGTCAGTGGATGACACCGAACTGTGTGCTGAGAGCTGATGTTGGAACTGCTGAGCTCTGGAGAGGGGGGACCTTGGGCCAGTGCAGTTCATTGACTGCACGCCTCTCAGCAGTCAGCACAGGAACTGTACTTGGCTTTTGGCTCAGTTTCCCCCAAAGTGACTCTTCTTACATCCCTAAGACTATTCAGTGATGCAAGCCAGAAGGTAGTATGAGAAAATCATCAAAAAATGAGCAAAAAAGTGTTTCAAAAGCACTTTTCTCATCCTGGCTAAAACATGTCAGAGACCTTCCCCTTCCTGGTTTAGAGCAGGCTGAATTAAACACTCAGTGTCTGTGTTTGTGATGTGAAGGGAAATGGCAGATATCTCAAACTTGTTTATGTGTAAACTAACTGGGTTGTGTTGCTGTTTTCAGTGTTCTGTGATAGACTTAAGTCCTGTACCTGTCCAAAAACAGTGCTTAGCTGTGATACATGGGGAAATCTTCATGGCTTTTAAACCTTGTGCAAGCTCCAGCAGGTGCCTCTGCTCTCAAGACCTTCCCCCCCACAGATTAGTTGTTGAAGGAATAGCAGCAGTAATTCTGAAGAGTATGGTCACATCATCACAGAGGCAGAGTCTGTTTCAGAAACACCAGCTCCTTAACATTGTTCAGAAGCAAAACCTATGGCCCAGTGCTGTCATGGCTGATTAGTCATTCTTGTACTGTGTGTGGAAGGGATTTAATGGAGTCTTCAAACTAGGCAGCTTTTAATCTGTCTAAAGGCTGCAAAAACAATGTTTCTTAAAATGCATGTGCTTCTTGAAGTAGGGAAGGAAAGATAACTCCTTTTACTTCAAATACATTCTTTAAACTTATGGGATTATGCAGTTTATGATCCAGATTTTTGTTAACCAAGGAAGTCAAATCACAACAAAAGAAGGACAAAGAAGTTCACAAATGGTTCTGATTTCAGCTTTGTGGTATATTTTTTGTGCCTGATGCCAACCACAGCTGTGGTTTTTCATCTGCCACCTTGTAACATACCATATTTCTACCAAGCATTTTAGTTCTTAGAAATAGGAGATTACATCACTGGCCTGCCGTTCACACGCTTCATTGCTAGGCAACAGTTAATGTAATTCCATTGTTCGGTGACACTACTTTGAATCTTTGCTTTGTGCTCAGAAAGTGTGTGTCTGCATTTTGCCATGTTGTACCTAATATGGCAGGGTTTGTACAGATGGATTAGCATTTCAACATCTGTGCGAGGGGGAGATTTTGCAATAGCTTGTTCACTCTTGTCTGGAAAAGATGTCTTGGTCTTTGTTACTGAATTTCCAGTTTTCCCTCCCCTTATATGAACATAGCACCTTTTATTGGATGAATGTGAGCCTCCTGGACGCCTTTAAGATTCCTGCAGAGTACACAATTACCTTGGCTGCAGAAAGAGAGGTGGAGAGGTCAAATGTATTGCTCAAATCCATGCAGATGATGGTGCTTTTTGAGCTGGCTTTTAATATCTTTTTCTTTGACATAGTGTTTCTGTAGCGAAGTGCTGCAGGGAATATTCCATACTTAAAGTAATATTCTGGTAGTGGTTGTGCACTGTTTGGTTTTTTTTCATAGAAAGGAGTTGCTGTAATGTTGCAGTACATCTAGTAGGTAGTGGCAAACAGGGCTGAAATCCTGGATACCTTTTGTTTTATGGCTTGGCTTGTTCTGTGCCACACTGAACAGGCTTCCCAGGGAGGACTTCCAAGACTTGAGACAGAGCCTTGAGCAACCTGGTCTGAAATCATGGTTTGTGCAGGCAACTGGGCTAAACGATGTCCTGGACTGAATTTTTGATTGAATCTCTGACTGTACACTAGCATGATCCAGCCTTGCAGCATTCCAGCTACTGGAAACAGCTCTATGTGTGTCTGCCCTCCTCTTCGCAGTGCAGGGAGGGGGTAGTTGTAATGCCAGTGAGTGGGAGCATTGGCTGGAGGCAGCCTGCAGTGTTCTCCATCAGATTGGAGCTGCAGTGTGCCACATTGCAGTTGAGTGAGCTCTGGTGTCCAGGGTATGGACTGCTTTGTAATAGTGACACTACCCTTCCCAACAAAATTGAATTCCCCAGGTCATAGCCTAGCCATTGCATCTTCTGAGTGAATTGTTTTAGCTCAGCCTTGTGTTGAGAAATTGGCAAAGTCTGTCATGAAACATCTAGATTATATTACCTATCGCTGCAAGTTGATGTTTTATTCTGCATCAAGTGTTAGGACAGTTAGAAAAGACATTTGTAAAACACAAACTGATAAGGCCCTTGCATTTAAAAAGAAATGTGTGTTAGTTGGCTCCTCAAGCAACAGTTGTCCCTCTTTCACTAGATCTGCTGAGCTTAAAAATAATGAAGGTATTGATGTGTTGGGATCATTGTAACTGTAAGGGAGGCAAGGTCGTGGCAGATGGATGCAAGAGCTTTCTCTTACTGTTTGAATCTGTCTAGTTGCAGATTCAGCCTACTGGCCTTTTTTTGCAGTAACATTGACTTTTTGTTTGTTTAAAAAGGGCCATTTTGTACAACAGTCCCTTCTGAGAACCTCAAGTTTGCAATTTATGGTACATTTTAGGGTTTAGGTACATTTCTGTAGGTATTTCGTTCTGCCTTTTAATAGTTGGTGGCTTGCATTTGTTTCTTCCTGCTTTCTGGTTGGAATCAGATTTTTCCAGTGCTGTGACCCCTTCAGAAATGCTGTTATTTCTAGCAGTTCATCTTTCCCTAGCAGAAGTTAAAGTTAACAATGTGGACATCTATTTTACTCTTAACATTAAGTCATAGATAGTAACTGGTAAAATTTCTGAGGAGCACTGTTTTATGATGTTTGGTAAAATACTTGTTATCTTGCTGGAGGAAGGGCTTGCTGTTCCAAAGAACTCACCGTGTTTTTGTGCCTGTTGTAGGCAGCAGCAGGCATCCTGTGCTACGTGGGAGCCTATGTGTTCATCACATACGATGATTATGATCACTTCTTTGAAGATGTCTACACACTAATTCCAGCTGTTATCATCATAGCTGTGGGAACGCTGCTTTTTATTATTGGACTTATTGGATGCTGCGCTACCATTCGAGAGAGTCGCTGTGGATTGGCTACAGTAAGTGCAGAGCTCCTGCAGAGTCTTGGCCTGGTGTATATTTGGCTGCCTTCTCTCTGAATAAACTCCTAAAATATTACTTAAAGATTTTTCTTTATGGCCTTAAAAGTTTTCTGCTTAATTTTGTTAAGGAACATCTTGTTTCAGTTTTCTGTTCTGAATAAAGGTGTTAAACAGTTCTAGCACCAGAAGGCATCTCAGTTTTACCTTTTTTAGAACTGTGGTAATGTCATTACAAAATGTAAAACCATATGATTAAGTCATAACAGTTTTTAAATCTCACTTTTTTTCTGTTGTGGTTGAAAAGCTGAATTGGAGGGAGAGAAAAGTGATTCAGGAGCCTTCCTGCTTGAAGTGTCTTGCATTAAGCTTAACTGAGGGTTATCATAATGCCTGATTATTTTCTTCATGGCTTACTTGGGACACTTGGTTTGCAGTACTATGCCCTGTGTTTCCAAGTATGTGTACCATAATTTTGACTTGAAAACTAGGTAGGGAAGATGAGAGGCTGGTATCTAAACTGTCCCCACAGAGTGGTTTGGGTCTTCTTTTGTTGAATGCTGTGTAGACTTCTTTAAAATGCTCTTAAATATAGAAGACAAATGCATGGCTTGCTGTCCTTTCCAGTTGTTACAGAGCTTAATCTGAAGAAACATTCCCTTAGTCCATCTACTACTCTAAGTAACTGCCTGGGTAGCCTCTTTGATGGAACATTCCTGTTTATCTAACAAAGAAAATTGTAAGAAACACTTTATTAAAGACCTTCAGTATGGTATTTTCAGTACTAACACCAGCTGGACTTGCCTGACTGGGCAGCTTTTTATTTGGTGAAGCTGTGAACACTAAAGTGTCCTGAATGAATTCTGGGCTCATTTGGTCAATTTAAGTGCCTGCATTAAATTACCTGTTAAATCAAAACCTTGCCTCAAAAATAACTTTAAATAGAAAAAATCCACATGGAGACTTTTATTGGGCAAATAGCTAAAACTATTAGCACAAATATTCTTGATTGTATTTTACAGTTTGTGATCATCTTGCTCTTGGTTTTTATCACCGAAGTTGTGGTCGTGGTTCTTGGATACATTTACAGAGCAAAGGTAAGAACTTCTCCATTTCAGTAAAGGTTTTGTTGTAAACTCTGACCATAATTCTGAAGTGTAATCTTGACTGTGTTTGATTCTGTAGAACTGTTTAAGGGAATAAAATCAAACATCTGTGTGATTTAATCTGTGATACCAGTACCTTAAAATTTAGAGCATTAATGCTGAGAGCTATCTTGTAGGCAAAAAATTACCTGACCATATCATTAGCAGTTAAACAGGAGAAAGGAGTCACAGTAATTGGTACCTTTACATTTTCCAGATGGTCTTCTAATTTATTTATGTTTTGACTGTGTGAATGATTAGGCTACACAATGTTTGAACTTAGGGCATATTTTTTGATATGCAATAATGTACATGTTGTCATGTATTTTTGTGTGCAAACTAATACTGCATAATAATGAAATAGATTGAATGTATGAACCCACCAGATAACTAGAGCTAGTGATTTTTCTTTGGCTCTTATGGAATTTGCATGGGTTTTAGGCATAATGTTGCCCTGATTGAACCACAAGCCAAATGATGCACAAACAAGCACTGAAATAAATTATTTTGAAGTGTATATGACAAATTGAACAGCTGTTTTGTTATGAGTTGGAATCAGGTTAGTTAAATCATAAAATAATTGATTTTAAACTGGTTTGAATCGAGTTGTCTGTGCAGGCTAAATTGACTTTTATGCATACCTCTCTTGAAATAGGCAGCATTCTTGAGGAGGGGGTGGTGGTGGAATTCAGCTTGTGCTATTGCTGCGGAAAATTCTTCCATTAAAGTATTTAAAGGAATGATGTGTTGACAAGACCTTCCCACTGTAGCTTGCAAATCTGAGAGTATGCATGCTTAGTGCTCAATCCTAAATTTACATTCCTTGCACATAATTCCTGTTGAATATGATAGAAGAAATAAGAGCTAATCTTCAAATTGCACAAATGTTTATCTACATTAAACTGTGTATTATTAAGTAATAGTTTACAGTAAAATATAGGTTCTGGTAAGATTTCCTCCAAACTAGGCATCATAGAATGCCTTTTGAGGGGACAAGTGTTGGTTTTGGAGTGGCACCCATTTCTAACACATGTACTTGACAGCATCCTTGACTCATTTGCAGTAGTTCTAGGACCTGTTGCAGTAAATGTTGCTGCTGTACACAATGTACTGCCCTTGGTGTTCCTCAGGAAGCCCTGGGAGACTGAGGCTGAACAGATAGCTTGGTCGCTGCAGGGTCAGCCAAAGGACATCTTTGAGAATTTATTTACCTGTGCTTCAACCAGAAGAGCAGGTGGTATGACTTAGTACCTTTTGATCCCAATATCCTTGTAGTCCCAAGGGGAATGAGTTAGCCCAGATGGTTATACTGGGTTTGGTTTGGAGCATTGAAGTAGAAAGGCGAGTGCATGCTCTTAAGGAGAGTCCTTAACTTCATGAAATGCCTGCCACAGGGTCACAGGAATAACATCTTCCTTTTCTGAGAGACACTGCAAAGCTAGTTTGCCTAAAATCTGGAAGGCAGCTACCTGGATTTTCCTCCTCCCTTAGCTGCAAGCTGGCAACATCTTCCCAAAAGTCAGGTTTGAACTTTAGGAAGCTGTACCACTGAATTATGCTGATTTCAGATGATGGGGAGTTACCTTGGTTTCCTGAAATGTTGTAGCTGGAAGCAAAATAATGTTACCTAACCTGTGCTGCTTCTGCTGGTGAACTAATGCAGATGCTTTCTTTCCTTGCCCTTCCTAGGTGGAGGATGAAGTTGATCACAGCATTCGGAAAGTATACAATGGATACAATGGGACAAATCCCGATGCAGCCAGTCGTGCTATTGACTATGTACAGAGGCAGGTGAGATGGCAAGACATGTGTCATTTTTCCACTCCTTTATCTCCTTTAAACACAGATGCTGTTGCTCTGCTGCTTGTGTAGATGGCCTTCTTCCATTCTGACAGATCTAGAAAATTGCTGAATGGAAAATAAGTACCTTAACTTGGTTAAAACTAATATTATGCTATCGCTGATGGGGAGATAAATTTTTATGCAATTAGCTATCCATCAATCTGTGCTTGTATTCAAATACATAGTACTGAAGTATTTTTCTGCAGTGGAACATAATATACTTGTCCTCTTGGTATTGCAGTTAAAATTGAATTCTTTACCTGTCTGATTTTCCAGCTGCGCTGCTGTGGGATCCATAACTATTCAGACTGGGAGAATACTGTCTGGTTCAAACAAACTAAAAACAACAGTGTGCCCCTCAGCTGTTGCAAAGCAGCCCTCAGCAATTGCACTGGCAGTTTGACTCGCCCCATGGACCTTTACTCAGAGGTAAGGCAGCCACAGCATGAACTGACACAGCCACATGCTTTAACTGACAATTCATTTTCTTTGGGGGAAATCAAATCTTAGGTGTATTTGCTTTAACAGAAAGTAGATGTGGTTAATCCTCTCTCTCCTCTTTTCACCTGTAATTTTCATCTAATTACTTTTTGTAGTATTAGCATTATCTTTCTGCCCTATGTAATGGTTTTGGGGTTTTTTTGGTGCGTCTAAATATGGTTGCCAGATTGATACATAAGAAGCCTACTTGTTTCAGGGGTGTGAGGCTCTGGTTGTAAAGAAGCTTCAGGAGATCATGATGTATGTCATCTGGGCAGCACTAGCATTTGCTGCTATTCAGGTAAGAGAATGTTCTTTATTTGTTAACTTCTTTCAAGTTAAATCTGAACTGCAGTACAACAGAACTTCCCACTGCTATGTGGATGTATGTTCTGTTAGAGCTGAACAGTCAGTGTTACAAGCACTAATCCATTCTGCAGTAAATGGTAAATTATTTTGTAAAAACTAAATTATCTAGGTATTAAGTATCATAAATGTCCTCTGGTGGCATTTAACACTTGAAGAGTTTGCATAATGTTGAATTTGCAACTTTTAAGCAGCTCATTCTTCATGCTGTTTCAGAGGTACATCAGCTTAACTATGCTTCATGGTGTACAAATAATGTCAGGACCACCCAGGAGATTCAGCAAGGTTTTTGATAGTGCACTCTGTTCATGTGCAGCTGAGCCTTGCTATGTGTCTTGAAGGTTTCTTGGCTTTTGAGTTAAACAAAGAGGCTCTAAACTTGAGACCCTTCCATGAACCTTGTTTCAGTTACCCTGGTCATAAAAAAGTAACTGAGGAAATAAACTAATGTGTTTATTAGTACTTATTAAATTTTAAGGAAGAAAAAAAAAAAAAAAAGATTAGACCCATGTCCCAAAGTTATTTGTAAAATTGGAATTTTGAATGCTCATCAACTGGCAGATTTAGTCCACTAATAGCATTATTTTCAGACTGTGCCTGTTATGGTCTCTGTGCAGTGTAGTATATATGCTGAATCCAGGAGACTTAAAAACTAATTTCAAACTTCTTTAGTGCTCTTAATAGCATTTGAATTCAGAAAACATACCTGTCAAGTCTGACAATTTAAGCACTTCTGTTTTCAAAAGCATCTTTTGAGCTCGATTGTGTGTTGGAAGGGAAATCCTTTGCAAACAATCTTGTAAAAATAGGGTCCTTTGTATTTCAATGTTACAAGGATGTACTCCTAGTACTTTATGCAGTCATGTTGAACTATTCAGACCCAGACTACTTCAGCTATGGAACTTCAAATATGGTGAGGTCTGTGCTCAGTCTCCTGAAGGGAAGGTATAGTTTTGTCTTTCTTACAACTTCAGTTGTTAAAGCAATACTTGGTCTGTTTGAACAACGAAATGTATTTGTGTACTGACAATTAATGTCTTACCACAACCATAGTTACTGTGACAAATTTTTTTTATGTCAGAAAAAAAGTGTTTCTTATGAAACTGACTGAGGTGAATCCCAAGAGGAGGCGTTATTCTTAGTCTTGGAGTTTGCAGGTTGATGAACAGGTCTGCCCCAAAATGCAGCACAGTTATAATTCTTTCTGGCCCTGGCCCAGAGTTTCTGACATGTGCTTGCAATGGCAGTGTGGCTGCTTGCCTTCTGTTCAAACTGTTCTATTATTTATCTCCTGAAATTTGAGACATAAGTTCTGACATCTTTGTCTTTGCCATACAGAATTGAAGTATGTGCTTGGCCCAATTCTCAGCAAAATGGTCTGTGAGCTAACTGAAAGGGAGATAGAATGTAAACTTCAGCACATGGCTGCAACTTGTAACTTATGGTGTTTTTACCATTTGATGAATTTTCCTACCTTCCCTATGCTGGCTGCCCAGTCCCCTCTGAACAGATTATTTTGTTATGCAATGAGGCTGTTTAAAGTTCATTACCTCTGATAGCCTATAGTCAACAAATCTAACCTTCAGTAATTGCTTTAAAAATAAAAGACTGAGAAGAGTATTTTTGCAAGGCTTGAAATATATGGACATCTTAGTCTCTTCTGCATAGGAATAATTTTTGGTACATTCATGTTTCAGTTACCATGAGGATCTTCCAGTGTGCAATAATTCCCTGGTCCCTGCTACAGTGACAGCACAGAACTATTAATAGAGGGGAGGCAGACTGAAGGGAGCAAAGACACAGCTTTTGTGGCTGGTGATCATTTACAAAGGGCACATGTATATACAGCCAGTAAATTTCTGTACAGATTTGGATTGGGGAAAGATTGAATGTAGTTACTGCCAGCAGGCAAATTAAAACTAAAATTAATAAAAAACTAAACAAACCTTCTGAATGTAGGAGATGTCTAAACTTCCCTGAAAGCTGTTGAAGAGGAGGATGCATGGATCCTTCCTCAACACAGATGTCTAAAATTGCTGTTCTCAGTATTAAATAGCAACTGAAGAGAAACAGACTCAAGTGCCTTAAAATGTTTAGAGGTGCTAGCAGATATTTTTTAATGACATAATAAATAATGTTTGTAGAGAATGTTGAGTTATGTGAGTCACTTCTTTGTTTATAGTGAATTCTAGGAATATGCTTGGAGACCTCCTAAGGGATAAAATGGTTTAAATAGTAACTCAGAAATTAATTGCATGAGGTTTTACTCTAGTACCTGAATGTTTGAGATTTCACACAACTCTGTATAAACTAAATGTCTCAAGGGAGTCATTGAACAGGATTGTCTTTGTGCAAATAACTGTAAGTGTGCTGGATCTACTTTTTATTCATTTGATGTACATGGCTAGAATTAATTCTAGCAGAAGACTAAAGGAGGTGTTGCTCTGCATCACACTTCTCATTTTATCCAAGCTTTGAACTGAAGTTTTTATTCTTGCAGGCTGTGAACCACTGACAGCTACCATAAACTCTCCATTTTACAGGTCCAACTGAAGTGGATTTAATTGGAGATATTCCCTCCTCACTTAGAAGGGCTGTGTCTGTGAACAGTCATTCTCTCATGTAACTTGTTTCCTCTTGCTCTGACATGAATTTATCAACCTGAGCACCCTGATGTAGTTGGTGCCTCTGCTTATTGCCGGAGGGCTTGACTGGATGGCCTTTAAAGGTCCAACCCAAACCATTCCATGATTCTATGATAACATATTTAGGAGCCAGTCTGTGAGTGGAACGACCTGAGTGAAGAAAGGTGCTGTTTTAACCTCAGCTGGTTTCTGCTACAGATCCAAAGCAGATATTGCACTGCAGACAAAGAAGAGTATTGATCTTTACAGCTTGTTCCTTTTCAGGAAATCAAAAGCTCATAGTAGAATTTCATCATGCCTCTTCCTAATCACTGCGTATTTAGATTTAGGGGTTTTAAACATTCTGTTTTCAGTCTTTCAGCAGACTGGAGTACTGTATTGTGTGTACCATCATTTAGTTTTAAACACGTTACACATCTGACGTTTGCATCGGTCTGCATTTTTAAAAAGTCAGTGATTCTCCTTTTGTCCCAGTACTAATTTCACTGGGTTTTTGTTGTATCAGAGAGGAAGATCTACACTTGATTGTCTGCTCACCCATTTCATTCTTGCTTGTTTTCTGTCTGAGGAGGGGTTTTGTGGTGTGTTTTTGGAGCGGGTTCTTTTTAGAAAAATCAAGTTACCTTCAGAGTGGTGCCTTATAATGCAGAGATAGGACAAGAGCCTTCTGAAGTATTTGCATCTGTGAAGAAACCTCTGTGCATACAGCCAAATCAATCCAGTCTCATACTTTACTAGAAGCTATTGCCATTTACTGAAGATCACAGAACACAACACTATACTTGCTGGGTTTTAGTAGGTACAGTCTTATTCTACCTTCAATAAACATGCAACTTCTTTAAAATATCATGCCCTGTATCCCTGATTATTCGTGTGGTTTAAGTCTTGTAAGTGGACACACTTACAAGATCATACCCTAAATCTTGGCAAGCATGCCAGCACAGTTGTGTTTTAGACATTTAACATGTCTAAAAGTGAATTATTTGCCTTAGATTTAAGCTTTGTAATATGAGTTGTTCACAGAGAGTTTTACGAAATCTTTTTCAAAAGCCTATTCTCATCATAGTAGTTAAGCTGATGCATTTGAATTGCACTTGGATTTTCCTTACCAGATATGGTATCTAAAATATCTGTACCTTTCATGAAAGCACATTAAGAGTTTCTTCTTCTTCTATCTGAATCTGAATTATTGAGGCAGAATGCAAGTGGCTGGCCAAAAAAACATTCTGTTTTAGGTGTCCAGGATAATCTCGTAAAGAAAATGAGGCTGAAGTTTGTGGCCCTTGGTGTTTGCAGCAAGAACCAAGGCTCTTTCAGGAACAGTTGTTTGTTGCCATTTGTATTAATTACAGTCTTGAAGCATGCTGACAGTTTGTGCTGAGGTTGAATCTCTTGAAGTACCTTCCCTGTACTCAAGCTTGTTCTCTGTTTTTTCTCCCTAGCTTCTGGGCATGCTGTGTGCTTGTATAGTTCTATGTAGGAGGAGTCGGGATCCTGCCTACGAGCTTCTCATTGCTGGAGGAACCTATGCCTAGAAGAGAATTCAAACACACAGTTCAATCTTCCCCCACTTCTGTGGAAGGTGAATGGGCCAGGTTTACTTCCATAGCTTTCTTGCCCCAAGCTTAGTCCAAGCACACCTTTCAGACATGAGGGCAGCCGCACTGTGCACTGGTGACGGGCAAAACAGCAGCTTTACACAAACCCATATAATTACCTGTGACTTTCACTGTTTTAGCCAGCTATTCATGTATCTAAATGTTTTAGTATGCTAGTAAACTTTCTAATTTCAGAACCATTTGCAAGTTAAGTGTAATTTGGTTGATATGAAAGTCAAAGGATGTGTGCCTACTTTGGTAGATTACCTCTAAGCATTAACTGGCTGATTCTTGCATATAGAGAGAGGATGTCTTAAACCTTCACCACATGGAACTTTTCTGGCCAAAGTTGTACAAAGGAAGCCAGCTGTATTTAATTTGAGAAGAAAAAATGTTTTAATCTTGCCCCTCACCAGTGTCACTTTTAAAAAAGAAAAAAAAAACACTTAAGTCCAGTACACTTTATATATAAAGAAATTGTTAAAAAAAAAAAAAAAAACAGTTTTAGGATTATGTGACTGCAGTTTTGACCTTCAGAGATCCAGTCTTTCAAACATTAGTGGTTTAAAATACAAGCTGGCTTTTCAGGAGTATAATGTATGCACTACTGTTCTATAATGAAATATTTCATTTTTCTATGAAGAGCGTTTTATGTGTTGAGTGAACTGTTAGACTGTAGACCTTGGATTGGTTTGGAAACAACGTAGCCATGTAGAGTAGCAGAGTAGTATGTGAAAGTGATCTCAACTGTAAATAGTAAACCTGATTAAATAAATCTCTGTATATCCTCCCTATAAACATGTCTTGTTTTGTTTAAGATTCCAGTGTATTTGGTCCAATGGAGTCTGGGTGTGCTGGGCACACAAACTCTGTGAAAACAACAGTCTTGGGTGGTCACTTCAATAGATCTGTATTTATGGTTTGCTGGAAACCTGATTGTATTGTATTTGTTCTTTTTATGTGGAACAATAGCAGTGAAACACAGCACAACAAAATTGGCTGAACTTGATGGAAACTTAACATCTTGTGCATACAATTAAGGAAGACTCTGTTGTCTCTAAACAGTGGGTAATGAATAGCTTTACTGTAACCGCTATATGTTAATTATGTTCTAATGTGTCTTGCATTATTCAGATACTTAGTCACTGCCCTACTTTCAGTGTCTTCAGGTTCCTCCTCCTTTGCAGAAGCCAGGAATGTTCAGAATTTTTACCAGTTGCTTATGTACAAAGCAGACGTGCTCAGCTAAATTGATAACAAGATAATCTCAAATAACTAAAACATCACTCAGAAAAAGAAATTCTAATGTATATGCATTGTTGAGGCAAATGTGGCTTGTTGGGTTTTTTTTCTCAGTGCTGTTACACTTCTGTAGAAGCGTATCTATGGAATTCCATTGACTTCTAAAGGTGGGTTTCAAATGATACTCCCTTGGGACTTATTGTCATTCTTAGTACAGCATGTGGCTCAACCCAGAGGCCTCCGGGCTGTGGCATCAGATTTCCCAGATGTGGCAGCAAGCCTGCTCACTGAATTTTACTATCTTCATATTGTATTGCATATTGTAAATATGGAACTAATAAGATTTGAGATGACCCTAGCTTGTAAAAATCACTGTGGAGAGGTTTTAAGACAGATCTGTGTTGCACAAAGTAAGGCTGAAGTTGCTTAAAAAGGTGATCAGCTCTTAGCAGCCACAAGGCAGAAGGAAACTGCACAGTCATGAGCCTGCACATACCCCTTTGAAATGAGGATAGTTTGGGGGAGATAACAGTGCACTGCTCGTTAATCTTGCTGGAAGACATGGATTTAAAGTTCAGATGACTTGACAGTACTTGCATGTAAATAAAGGAAGTCTCTGTTTCCTCTTTAAAATGCAGAATATTTGTGCTGAAATGTGGAAACTACTCAATATTTTACAACTTTATAATCTAAACAAAGCCCAACTGAACTTTTAACTGCTGTGAATTAGTTTTTTCTAGGAACCGGTGACCTTCTTGTATTGCGCAGTTTGTAGTAGCTGTTGGATGCGTGAATGAAGTTATGGTGGTGGTTGGTTTTTCTAAAATACAAAATCAAACTTCACACACCCCCAAGCTCCCCCTCCCTAAAAGCCAACCTAACACAGACTCACAATGGGTCGAATACACCACATTTTGTGTGATTCAGTGAAGCTGGGAACAAGTAGTGTAGATCTGTGGCTTCCCTGATTGAAAAAAATAAATTAACTTTGGCTTGCATTAGGCAGGAGTGTTGGTGTGGCTGTAGTTTGGCCTTCCTAATTAATGCATTCATATCTGACAGTGTATTTTAGGGGACAAGGGATGATTTAGTTTAATTATAGCTCTTTTTTTTTCCTTGATTCCTGTGTCTAGTCTTAAGTTCCTGTATTAATTTCTTCTTGGCTATCTTGTAGCTAAGGAATCTGAGAGGGCTCAGTGCAGACTGCCCAGGAAATCATTCAGACTGGGTGAATCTGTGTGCTATGTGGAGCACACGGGCATGGAGCTCGCCTGCAGCAGTAAACCTTACCTGATCCAGAGGGGTTTAACATAGGAGATTAGAATTGCCTTCAGGGGCTCTTTTAATTGGTTTTTGTTCTCACTGCTGTTAAAGTGACTTAAGTACATTGCAGTACAAGTCCTGTGCTTTACTGCCTTTCAGCACCTTAATCAGAGGCTCATGAGAAGGAGGCTCTTGAGAATAGGAGGGTCTCGTTCAGACTGTGGTCTAGTAAGGGATGATCATCTGTATTTGCTTTATTAAACAGAGGAGAAGTGGTCTAACAAGCTCAGTTTAACAAAGCTGGTGGAAAAAAAAGAAATTTCTGCCTTGATAGCCAGAAGAGGACAGCTCATGAGATTCTTCAGTACTTGCAGTTTCAATTGAGATTTAAGTACTTGTGATGATAGTATCAGTGATAGCCTTCAGAGTAGAGTTAGTGGATCTTGTAACTGACTTAATCTTGAGTTGCTGAGACAAATCCCTCTGGAAAGCACACCAAGCCTGCAAGTGCAGTGGATCTTTGGTGTTCCACGTGTTGTGTCCTGCAGTAGCACCACACTGGGGTGACTGCAGTGCTTGGAGAATACCACCTGAGCCTCTATTCTGCCTCTTGCAGTCTTTGCTCTTGGTGCCACCCCTACCTAGGGGTACCTATCCTTGCTGCACATAATAAGCTGAATTTTATTTCCACGGTTTTTTCAAAGCACACATTGGTGATCTTTCCTTGCTGATCTCTGCAGATTATCGTGGCTGATGTCTTTCCCCTGGAGCTGCATGGAGCAGTTGCAAAGCACTCTTGAGGGCAGCGTATTTTAAACCATGATGTATGCTTGGGCTGTTCTTAAAAGACACAGAGCAAACTTCATCTCTGCTACATCTGAACTGATGTGAGCACGAAGCTTCCTCTGCCAAGCTCTTGATGTGATGCAGTGCCCTATAAAGTGGCAGCATAACTGGTTGCTGTAGGCCATGCCTGGCTATGGGAGGGCAAGGTGCTGCCACTCTTAGCCTGTTTGCCACTGTCCTGCATATCAGTCTCTTGTTCCTGCACTGCTTTACCACTGATCTCTCATGGCTCTTGTGATAACTGGGTTTGCTATTTTTCTGTCTCGGTTTTGGGGCTGCTCTTCAGTAATGGGGCTGAGTAAAAGAGACCAAACTCACTGGCAGGTAGCAGAATTATGTTGCTCGTCTGTTGACAGTCTGGGTATGATCTGTTTTTCATGGGGCAGTCATAGTTTGTCTGTGCCCTACACAGCAGTAGGTGTAAACCTTGCCCTTCTACCTCCCCATGAAAGGATTATCTGCTAAAAGCCTACAAGATAGCCCTGAGATAGAGGGGAAACACAACTTGCTGAAGGACTGTGTACCATAACACAAGGTTTGGTGCTTAAAATAAGGCTAAATTGCATGCTGCTTGTTACTGGGTGGAGGAGGAGGTGCTGGAGAAGCACAGCTGTACAGCTGCTCCATGCCCATGTCCTGTACCCTGGACATGTTTAATGTCCTGGTGGCTGCCTGGGGTGGCAGAGGTAAATACTACATTTGTTGACCTACTCCTTTATTTCTTCAGTCTGGCAGTTGCCTTCACAATACAGGTTTTGTGCTCACAATATGTATTTAGTCCAGGTATATGCCTTTGATTTAGTCCTTGCTGTGAGTGTAGTAATCCCTGCTGGATCTGTGCCTGGCAGCAGATGTTGCTTCTTTCAGTGTCTGCACCCCAGAACAGTTCAGTTGTTTTGTGTGGGGTGTTTACACTGTAGATGAACACAAAGTACAGTTTATTCATCATTTAAAAGCAGGGGTGTATTAACTTAAACCTGCACAAGTGAGAGACTATCAGAGCTCTGGTCTGGGGATCCGAGACTTGGTGATCCTTCTGGAGCAAGCAAAGAAGCACTTCTTTCTAGTGATAAGCACTGAACCACACATTTTCTCTCACGTGCTTCTCTTGACCCTGAATGCTAAAGATCTGTCAGAGCTTTTGAATTGAAACGTTCTTTGCCAGAGGGAAGCCTGCAAAGTGGGTTGCTTGGAGTAATGTGAGCCACAGCAGTGTGGATCCATGGAGCTGTTTTGTTGGCACTCCAGAGAATAGGCAGCTTTGCTTTGGATGTGTGGTGCTTCAGCTCTTTTCACTTTCTTGCTCTTTTTTGAAATGGGCTCCTGCCCATCTAGGATGCTTTTCGTGCAAAAGCAGTCTGGTCTAGAAAACTACTTTTGAAATGGAGTTCTGAAGTTTTTCTCCCAACTTGACAAAGGAAGCAGCAAGATCTGTTCTTGCTGAATGAGTCTGCTGTTGAATTGCATTTAACAAGTCTGCCAGCACATGAGGTGTGTGCAGGGGTAGTGTTCATGTGTTCTGAGCTGAGAATAGGAGAGGGATAAATCACCTGTAGCATTGGTGGCATTGAGTCCTGTGCCAGCTTTTACTGAGCACCTCAGAGGCTAACAAACAGGACTAAATTCCCAGTACATGCTGTAGAACCAGGCACTCCTTGTACTTCCAGGACTTGGAGAATGCCCCATCCTTGAGAAGCATGCTTGGTGCTAGTAGCCTTGCACTCTGTGAAGTGTTTCTGCCCTTTGAGTGCAAATGTCCATTTTGAAAGCTTAAATCCAGCATTTATCCTGATAGCTTTATTTCACCCTGTACAGTAGCACCTTCTGCATTGAAAAATAGTGCATTGAGGATACATTACAGACACTGAGGAAACAGAAGTTAAATTTAGAGCTTGTTGCTGATAAGTGCTGCGGTTATAAAAGCTGGGGCAGGACCCTGCAGAGCAGGGAGGATGCATTTTTCCAGATGCCTTCTCTCCTCTTTGGTTTTGAATCATCCTTTGGCTGCTGAATTGAGCAGTGACCTAGTAAAACCTTTAGCAGAACGAAGTCACTGTCGCTTAAGTCTTCTTTCCTCACCCAAGGCTCAGACACAAGAAGGGCTGTGCAGCCCTTCTCTAAAGACAAAGCACTTCTCACGTCTATCAGTGCATTGAAAGCCTTCCCATTCACATCTTAGCATTCTTATCCTGGGAAGGTTAAAGTTCACCAGTTTCCCAAGAAGTTCCTCCATGGACTGTTTTCTGCTTAAAAATGCAGAACAATTCCTCTTTAGATGCAGCTGTTGACCATTTGTGCCCTTGCAGAGTGGAAGGGAATGCACTGAACTCCCCCACACTCTCCCTGCACTGAGTGTGTTGTCTCATGTCTGCATCCCCCTTCCTCAGAGCCATCCATCCCTAATACTAAACACGCACTGTGTACACAATATAATTTGTCCTTTTGCACAAGATATTCCACTGCAAATATTGATCTGACCACCACCCAAAGCTAGTTTGTTTAGGCTGGGTCTGGGATTGAACAGTCACCAAAATGCTGAGCGTGCTGTGAGGATTTTCAGCTCAGTGTCAGAGTGGATTACAAGCTCTCTGTGATTTATGGGGAAACTGAGGGGTGAGGTGCTGACTTCTCCAGAATCATACCTTTGCTTTACAAAGCCATTGATTTATTCAGTGGTTTAGCTTGGGCTGCTTGAACAATCCGAATGTGTAATCCAACACACAGGAAATTTCATTCAAGTTTAGGCTGGAATGCCTTGAGCTGTACTGTGTGTCCATTTACCCTGAGGTAGAGGCTGCTGCAAATGCCTGAATTTCAAAGAGAATTTAAGGCAAAGCACCACTTATGCAGCTGTGGCTCATTCAGCATTGCACTTATTAACACACTGGTTACTTCTCTTCATGTCTTCCTTGACTTGGTGGTCCAGTTGAATTCTGGTAAGGGCAGCAAAGCTGGGATACGTGTGCTGTTTTACGTTTCCAAATCTGGTTAACACTGGCTTTTTTAGATCTGGTAAGTATAATTCCTACTGCTTTCAAACATCCTCTTAGGCTATCTATTGCCACTTCACCTCTGCCCCCCAGTTGTTTCTGTACCCTCAGTCCTCAGGATGATATGTAGAATCCCTGGTTATAAACTTGAAGCTGTGTTCCAGGTTGAGTTCTGTTTGCCTGGTGGATTTGGATGATACTGTCTTTCCCTTTAGAAATATCAGGGATGTCAACTCTGATTTCTGCTGATTTTGCTGGGAGGTCACAGTGATTTCTGTTAGAAATCTATCTAAAAGCGAGATTTAGTCTGTGCTTTCAGTCAGACTTTAAATCTGGTTTTTGGGCCAGTGTGTGGGACAGAATGGCTGCAGCCACATGGCACCCAGCAGTAATAGGCTGTAAATGTACTCCTGGTGGTGCCCCAGCAGCTTTGTGCCAGATCAGGTGTCAGCCGTCCTTCAGCAGCTGGTAGAAGGACAAGTGGAGCACTGTACCACGTGTAACTGGCTAATTTGATGGAAATATGATTATCCAGCTATTCTAGAAACAGATCAGATTTGCACTGTGCAAGATCCAGGAGTGCACAAATCTGGAGATAACTGTGGCTCTGAGCAAAATGCAAGCTGGCTGGTGAATTTAGATAATTGCTACCAAGCAATAGATGATGGCTAACAGTTTGACTTGTTCTTTCCCCTCTCAAGTGAACGTGGCATTGGCATTTTGTTAATAACATAATCACAGGCAGGACACTAATTCTACTCTTCCAGAATCTAATTCTCCACACAAATATTCTTCCCCCACAAAATCCAGTCCATCAGACCTTGCAGTCCCCAGGCAGCCATTTATTTTCCAGAAGGCAGGTAAGACAGCGTCATAACTTTCCTTTCTTGCTCACTGAGTGCAGTTCCTGTTTAAGAACATGGGAAGTACTGCTGTTTGTGTGGCTGGTTACTGTTCTTGTGTTCAATGCCCCAGCCCTGCAATCTGGAGGACAAGAAAGCCAGGGAAAAGAGATGGTGTTGAGCAGTCTAGGCTGCTCTTCAGGCCTGTCGAGTTTGTCCTGTCCCATACAGAGCTGTTGCCACTCCACACTGAAGGTTAACAGTGACTTTTCATGCTGTGTTTGGATAGCACTGATGTAGAGTCCCCTGTGCTCTCCAAGCCTGCACAGTTAAGCCATGGCACAGCGATCCTGCCAGGAGGTTTTGTGGTGCCACAAAGCGTGTAAGTTACCCACCAATGTTGAGGTTGGGTGTTCCTTAATCCCCACCCAGGCTCCTGTCAGGTACCCCTAACCTGGTGCTTGACTTGTAATGCATCTCCTCTTGGCGTCCATGTGCTTCCACTTCAACTGCATTCAGAAATCGGTGAGGTATGAGCTGTAGCTTGGAGAAAATTACCTCTGGAGAGGAGACTCAGACCACAAGTCCTCCTCTTGACAGGAAAGAAGCCAAGGTAAGAGTTTCTACTGTTTATTCCTTATGTCCATCATCTGTCACCACTTTGGCTGATGTATGCTGGGGTTGTTCATACTACAGAGCTCAAGCCAGGGGTCCTCGGGGACTTCAAACCTTGAACAGTCACTGTGGTCGTGCTGTTGCTGCATGCTCAGCTGGGAAGAGGTTGATGTCTTCCTTTTAGCTGCCTAGTTTTTGAGAATGCTGGAAGCTGGTTGGCTCAACTGATTGCTGAGCTTGGCAAGGAGGCCTGGCTGTGTTGGCTGTCCTGGAGCTGGGTCTGTTGGATCTCTGTTTCTAGTCTGATACTGCTTTTTTGTTACTGCTGGCTTGTGTGTTCTTAATGTGCAGAAATCTGTTCTGTGCAGAGATGGACCTCACCCTACAATTGCAGACATTTCCTAATTATATGTGATTGTCATTGGTTAAATGTTACTTTGTAAAGGTTTTCCTGTTCTTCTCCTTAATTAGTAGTAAATCGTAGAAGAGGACAATACACATGTTTTGACTTTAGTATAAGAATGGCACTGGAAATGGCCCATTTCAGTTTCCCATTTCAGTATCTTAGCTGAAAATAGAATGAGAACTTGATTGTGTCAGTTTTATTGCTCAAATGTTACCAAACTGGAGAGGAAATGTTAGTAAGTGCGATGTTATTAAGGCTGTAACCTTCACACTGACCTTCCTGCTTTTCTTACTGATGGGAGTGGGTAGATGGATGATACCTAAAACATGGGTGTTCTCAGAGGGTGGGGTATTTCTTGATATCTCTGTTCTGTTTGTGACAAGTGCTGCCACGCAGATAGGGCAAACTGAAGAATTTGGCTGATAAGTAGTTCTGAGCTACATCTAGACAATGTGAAGCAGAGGATTCATGAGAAAACATTGCTGCTGCTTTTTCATTTCCTGAAGTTTGGAGTTAGCATGTGGGACCCAAATGCTGTGACACTGGGGAGATTTTGAAATACCTATAACCTCTTGCCATTCAACAGTGTTTACTTGACAGAAGAAGAGATTGGTAGAAAGGAAATCAGTTTCCTAACTTTAACACCAAAAATATGGAACGATTTGATGGGAGAGAAACAGCACCACCATTCCACCAGCTGTCTGTTGGTGATGTAGGCCATGTGCTTCATGGAAGCAAAGATGACCTGCAATCATGGCAATCAAGACTGAGCCCTGCAGTGCCTGTGAGGCTGGGCTCCCAGAGAAGTGAGGAATCCTGCAAAATCTGTGTCCCCCACATCGTTAGAGAAGGTGCATCTCAGTGCTTTTGTTTGGTTGGGAGTTCTATTTAATTCAGATAATCTGAAAAATATCTACCTAAATTTATTTATTTATTTATTGGTTTATTACAGTCTTCTTTGTGGAAGATTGAGTGTTCAAGAAGTAAATACATTAAATCTCTTGTGCTTTCAGTTTCCTCTCCTGCTGTAGCTAACAAGGGGTGCTGTGGTTTTTGGGCTGCCTCCACTCGTAATGTCCTGGCCAAGCTGAAGTCATTGGGCATCTTTGTGTCACTTCAGGCGTGGTCACAGAAACCTCTCCTTCCCTTTCCAGCCTAGGTGAGCATTGCTGATCTTCCTCTGCTGCCTTCAGGGTCATCCCAGACCCTCCCGAGCCTGTGCTGATGCTGGAGGCACAGAGCCCTTCAGCCCTGATGTGGATGCACTGTGTGGGAAGGACGAGGTCCTGTGCAAACGACTGCAGGATGCCAAAGGAAAAGGGCCTGTGGCAACTTCTGTTCCATTCTTGAATGAAGAATTCAAATCAGATACTGCGAGTGCCTCTGACTTTCACTGTGTTTCATTTAAGAAAAATTGCAGTGACCATTACAGCTTTTACTTTTGTCTAAATTTCTCTTGTCTTGTGTGTCTGGCCTAACAGTTCCTCTCATCTTTGTGCTTTTGGGTAGCAATAAGATTAGTTTTCATTGTCTTGATTCAGTTTTAAGACCTGAAACCTTGGCAAATGGTCATTCTGCCTCCAGAAAGAGTTTGCTCTGGTTCAAATTAAATCACCAATTTTTAAATTTTTTTTTAATTATCTTGAAATACTGAAAATGGAAGAATGGCAGAAACTATCCATCCATCCATTGTACAGCACAGTAACAGTTGGAAACATTCTTAAATATTATACTAGGAAGACTGATAGAGCTGAAATCTGTGAAATACAGCGAACCTGCACGGTGCAGCATATCTGAAGAGGATTTGTTGAAGAATGAGCACATAAGATAGGCCTTGAAAGAACCCAGGATGTCCCTGTGGCAGCTATGGCAGAGGTGCAGAGGCTGCAGGGAGCAGATGGGGCCAGAGCAGCCTGTGGGCAGGAGAGGAGAGGCTGAGCGGGTGGAAGGGAGGCTGCCCTGCTGGCATTGCAGGGGGAGGTAATTGGCAATGCTCTGGTGCTCAGAGGAGAGGAATCAGGGCAGTGCAGCACTGCTGGAGGCTTGGCTTAGCTGCTTTTTTTGTTGGATTTTTAAATTTCATAATCCCAGAGAGGTGTTAGGGAAACCTTCCAACCAAAGCAAAAGCAAGCCACGGGCCCATCATCTGTCCTAGGATGCAGTGCAAAGCAGAGCCATCACTACCATGGATTTCATTGTGTTAAGAGATGGTTGTTATGGGGAGTGCCTCAAGTTTTCCTACTAGGCATCATTCCCGATCCTTGAGGTGCCCCTCTCTGGCTGCATTCACTGGTTTTTTTGTATTTTCATCCGTGACTGATTTATCATTCTCTGTCAAAAATGCTAGCGTGGCCTGTGCACAGAGAGAAAGGGATCCATAGCAGAGACTGTGGCTGTTGTGACCATAAGGTGACTCCCAGGCTGGCTTGAGACAGTCCTCCATCCTGGAGAAACTGCACTTAGCTTCTGTGATCTTTTCCCTTTGCACAATTGAGATCTGGGCAGGATTTTCCTCCCGGGATTGTCAAGCTTTGAAACACTGCTGGCAGCACAGTGTGCTGAGGGTAGGACTATGCCAAAATATGCAAGTCCTAGTCTCTCAGGAGTGAAGATACTTTTTTCAGAAAGTGTAGGCCAGGAGAATAATGGGATGAGGCAGGAGCAAGGGAGAAAAAGCATGGTCAGTTGGTTATTTCCTGACTGGTAGCTGTAGAAAACATTATTATTGGGATGCCCTTGGTCAGCTGAAGCTGACCTTGTGTGCTGATCGTTTTCAGTTAATAGAGTATTTGTAAATTCTGAGGACTGGGGCTTCTTTTCCTCAAAGCTTTTCAAGATAAGAGCCTGGCACGAAGCCTCGCTGCCCATTCCTTTCTGCTGTCCACCAGCCATCCTCATTTTCTGCAATGACAACTACAATGTCTCCTTCACTGATGTCCAGTTCATCCACATTCTGAAAGGAGACAGGGAAGAGAAATGTAGTTAGCTTGAGAACACAGGACAGCCCAAGCATGTGTCTGGTGGGGTCTTTTTAATCCTGCTCTTCATCAACAGTCTGTCAGTGTCCTTCTAGTTCTGAAATATCAGACAGTGAGGGATTAAAGCGTTTTAGCTTTTTCCTTAAGATCCTCAAATTTCCCCAGCCTTCAGCCTTCATGGTGTCTCCTTCTGCACAACCTACTGGTTTTATGACTGGGGAAGTCCAGAAAGGGTTAAACACCACTCTCCTAAACCAGCTCACCATGACCTGCATAGTCTGCAGGTGTTGCTAAATAAAACAAAGCACAGCTTAATTCCTGAGGGGGATAACAGTGCCTCTGCTAATCCATGCCTGAAATAGGTCTCTCAGTTCTTTTAGCAGTGACCAGTGGGGGACAGTGACTCTTGGACAGCAGTGACTTTCATCCCCAGACAAATGCAGTAGCTGCAAATAAGCTGTCCCTGAGCTCCCTGGCAGCCATCAGTGTTCAGTGGTGCTGTCCTATTTTCCATTGGAAACCACTTTGCTGCCCACAGTGTAGTAAATAGAAAACAGCGTAAGGGAGCTCCAAAGATATTTGAGGTGTCAGCTAAAACTAAATTTAATGCACCTGAGTAGGTAAGAATGTACTCAAAAAATGAGAGGCCTCAATGTACAATACACTAAAGGTAGTAACAGGCTCTTTTCTCAGCAGGTAATAGCCCTGTGTGGCGTAGTTTTAAGGGACTCCTGGAGTAACGAGGTGATCCAGTTTCTTAGGGGAACTGCCATTAACAGTGAGGTGCTTTCAGCTGTACTTACATGACATTTCATGTAAATAATAAAGTTTATAATGAAGAAAAAAACCATGAAGATCAAATATAAGGTGTTGGAATACTGCTGTACCTAAGGGAAATCTCCTTTTGAGCTTTTTCTCTGTTTTCATTATTTATCTGGCTATCTATTTTGTCACGGTTGGATTTCTACAAAGTTGGCTGTTTGTGGCAGGTGCCTTGGTGTGAGGCTCTCTGCACTGAGACATAAGACCTGGATGCTGTTTCTTCTACTGATTTACAGCTAATAAAAGGAACCTTTAAACTGACATGCCCTGATGGAGTCCAGGTTCTGGAGTCCATCTGAATTAGCAAATATTTATTACCATTATTGTTATTTATAATATTCACAACCTTTTACTAATGGTATTCTGCCTAGTTAGGACTGAAGTCAGGGGGAGTTCAATATCCCAGTTAAGGATGAATGTTGTTCTCTTTGACAGTCTTTTGTTGGCAGATGGACCATATCCACTGTGATTCTGCAGCTTGCAACATGGAAGTACAGGGAAAGAATGTCCTTTATGGGATTCTGTCCTCTCCAGCATGGAGAATCAGTGTGCTAAACTGGAGCAGGACAGATCACGTCCCTGGCTGTTAAATGACCAGAACCATAAAATAACGGTAACATCTCAGTCTCAGAATTTACACTTTCAAGATGTTTCAATCAGCATCACTTATTTTAAATGTGACACTGTGAAGTATTTATTTTGAAGCCTTTTTTTACCTGGGCTGTGTAGTCATAAAGTACTCTGTAGTCCTGTGATGATGTGATCCCAGCTTTTTCATTTACAAAAATGGATGCGTAAACTCCGTCTGTTCTCTCTGCGAGGGGGGAAAAATAAGGAAGAAGTACCCACCACAGAAACAAAGAGTTCAGTTGGTTATAAATGCGTGGGATCATATGCAAGAGTTCACAAATACAAGGGTTTCTATTTTCTCTCTGCCTGGAGATATGCATGTATAGAAAAGCTGCTGTGAACTGTAGGTGAAGTCTTGCACAAAAACTGTCCTCCGTTGATGGGATGACAATACACCCATTGAACTTTGTGGGAGGTCAGAAACTAGCTTCAGCTTCAGGTTGGGAAAAAAGTTTCCACTGGTAAAACACAATCCGAGTCATCCAAAGAGGGAAGCACTCTGATGAAAATGCTTTTAAAATGTTGCTTCTGAGGGTATAAAATTCTAGCAGTTCCATGGCATGGAAAATACTGTGCCAGACATTTACCAGTGGTTTATACAGTTGTCACATGGCTATTTGTCATGGACATAACTTTTTTTGCAGCTGTTTTGTTTTAATACAGGTTGTTGCAATTAGGGAAACTTGTCATTTCTTCCCAGCATCTGTCTCGGAGCTTCCCCTGCTGAGCACCAAATGCAGCAAGAGAGAGTCTGGGCTGTTTCTGGGTGCCCAAGCAGGCAGGTCTGACAGAGGCAGTTGATTTTAAAGCTGTTTGAAAACAGCTTTTCTTTTGGTAAGAGCTACAATTAAAATGCTTTTGTTTACTATCAAAGCAATAAAAATGTCATAAACTGTTATCTTCTACATAGTCAAAATACTGTTTTAAATATCATCTGATAAATTCCTAGTTATAAGGATTACAAGACAACAGTGTAACTGAGGTGAGATGGATATTTATATTCATAAGCCATGTGTCTGGTGTGTTAAAAATTTTTTATGTTCTCTGGGGCTTTGTAGTGGTAGTTATGCTACACAGGGAGAAAACTAGTATCTGTGTCAGACTGCTGCTCTGAATGTACAGGCTTCCCCTGCCTAGATGGAGGTTTTGAAGAATCTGTGGATTATTTGGCACTTTAAACTGGGAAATTTGTTTAATACAAACAAAATTCATTTCCAGACTACTCTTGCCTGCCAGCATGTGAATATCTGCTGTACATTTCTGTTCCATGTCAAAGCCCAGTTTAGCAACATGATCTAAAACAAACACATCTGGTAAACTGATTTCCTGCAGAGCATACCCAGAGGAGGGGCTGAAGGAGTGGCAGTTTCCATGTTGTTTTTGCTGCTCCCATGCAGTAGTCCAGAGAATCTGCAGAGCCAAGAGAAGCCAAAACCAAAATGAGTGAACAGGCTTGGATATGAGCGTTCCTTCATCTCAGCTCTTTGACTCAGCTTTCCCTCCATCTGCTTCACAGAGTAGATGTCACTTCCTCCCATGGCCTTCTATCTTCTTTTATGCTGTAGATATATTTATCTTCCTTTAAAAATGTATTTTTAAAAATGCAGCAGACTATTGATCGATCAGTCTTCACTAAATTGTGCATGAAATGCAGGAGGTAGTATTTTTTTGTAGAGCTGAAGGCTCATGGTATGAAACTCCAATTATTTCACAGTGTTAAAATGATGAAAATTGTCAGTTGCTTATAAGAGATTAACATCTCTTTGTGTTTAAGGAAAACCATGATACAATTTAAAATACAGAGCTTGTGTAACAAGACTTCTTAAAAGCTGTTAGTTTAAGTGAATTTTAATTTTAATCTATCCCTAGTTATTTCCTATATCACAGCTGGGTACTGATGACTAAGTAAAGTGAGAAAATGGGTTAGGATTCTCAAGCAGAGATAGAAATAGCCTTGCATGCTTAAGGCATATTTAGAGTGTCTGATTTTTCAGCTAGTGAACATTCATTTTTTCTGGAAAATGGATATCCTGTCTCAAGAGTTCCTGACAGACTCAGGCTGAGTCTCTCTAGGCTGCTTGCCCATGCTGCTCACAGTTGTGTTCTGAATGGCAGTACAATTGTCTTATGTAACTGCACAGGATGCAGTGTTGAATTCATTATTAGAGAAGATCCAGTTTCCAACTGAAAAACAAAAGTATTGTGTATAACCCTGACCAGCTCACTGGCAAGCCTGGACCACATTCAAATGAGAGATCACTGCTTTGCCGTGTCATAGGGCTTGTTAAATTATAAATTTCTTCTGCTTTAACTGTGATGCCCTCCTCACTGTGAATTTGCCAATTTAGTATAAAATATTTAAACCAATAGAGTCACCATGCTCTTCTGCTGCTATGACTGCATCCATGTTCTAACATTTACCAGCAGAAATGGATCAGAATAAGGAAAATTGCCTCTCTTATCATCACAGTTTTTCTGCCCTGTGTTTTCCCCTTTGCTCCAGACAGAGAGAGCAGCTCTTTGTTCTGCTCAGCTGAGTGGTGCTGTAAGAATGGAGGAACTGCCCCACAGGATGGCTCTCCCAACCTCTGCTCCCAACCAGACTCACCTTCACCCTCCCTGAAACAAACTGCTTTGGTTGCTACGTGCCCTGACTCAGTAAGAAAGAGGAAATGAGTGACTGCTCCCCATTGCTGGCTGAGTTGTTGCATGATGAATTCATCCCCTATCCCTCTTCCCATTAGGACATGGCAAAATTCCCCTGACTCCATTTTAATACCTTTACTTCTTCTATCAAGTCACATTTACTGATACGTAGTTGCCTCTTGCTATAATGAAGGAAGTAATAACTTTCCAGGTAGTGTTTTGTCATCTATGCATAGCTGTTGGTGTGGAGAAATCCCCATTCTGGGAACTGAAGTTGGCCACTCACCTCTTCATCATGCCACAGGACTGGGTGGGGCTGCTGCTGCGCCTGTTGGGCTCTCTGCTGTAGTAGTTCTCATATCCTATGGCATCTGCAACAGGGCAATAAAAATGAGACCTTCTAACAGGAAATACTGTGAGAAAACAGTTTTCTCCCTGCCAGAATGTGACGTGGGGCTGTTGGAGCAAACTGCATGGCAGCACCTGTCTGCCCTCTCCTGGAATGTGGCTGGAGCAGCTCGCAGGAACTTCGGGGCTTGACAAAAGCCATTCCTGTGGCTGTGAAGAGCCATGGCCCTGGTGGGAAGGCACCCTCAGCCTGAGCTGAGGCCCCATTTGAAGAGCTGTGACTGTCCTACTGAGGGGTGCAGTTTCCTCCACAGCTGTTTTTTCTATTGCTTCAAAGCTCAGGATTTAAGGGGGCAGAGTATGGTCATTGTGAGCCTAAACCGTCTTCATGATAGGATTTGCTACAGCACATTTTGTTTCTTCTTTCCTCAGTGTATCCAGTCAGGAATTTTTGTCAGAGCTGGGGAGATTTCTGAGTGTTATTGCCTGCAGCAATAACGAGCAATTTCCTGGTATGTGCTGGTGTGTTTCCCCACATTTCATATCTCCCCTATCTACCCCCTGAGAGCTTATTTGCTGTTTACCCAGAGATACTTGGGGTTTGTTCTCTCAAAACACATTTAGGTTGGAGCTCCTTCACTCTCCCCTCTGGTGTCATTAACGGTGAAATTGAGACCATTTCCAAGTGTAACTTTACATAGGAAATAGTTACAGATGGATTTATTTGTCAACTCAGAGCTCCCAGTGCAGTTGCTTACAGCTGGTAGCCACAGACCCTTTCTGGCTGCTCTGTGTGAGAGCCAAACAAACGTGAGTGAAGCCTGTGATAGTTTTATCACAGCCCTGATACCAGCAAGCTAAGAAAGACATTGAGCTTGGGCTAAAGGTTATATTGACATTCTCACACTGCGTCAGTCAAGATAATAAGCAGAGCTGGCACATAGAGCTAGAGAGTGTGAAGAACACCTACAAATAAGACTCATAGTAATTAGGGAGTTTTCTGACCAATCTAAGGGTCTCCTGTTGCCCTTCTGCATTGTCACCTTTTAGTTTCCAGTCTGGAGGGCATTGTAAGATTGGGTAGAAAAGGAAGTGAGCGAGACCATCAGGGTTTGGTCAGGATGAAGGTCTTCTGCCACACAATGCAAAATTACATGTGGGTTTCCTCCTGCATTTGCAAATAATATCACAGAACAACAGCTCACCATGTGCTACAGTGCAAATTCATTAGCCAGAGCTGTGGAGATATTAGGATATTGCTTCCAGAACATGTCATCTTCTAGAAGGTGGCAAAAATAAAAACAATAAAAGAGCAAGTCAGGTTTTTCGTTGCCTTTCATAAAGCTCTCAAGGTTTTTTTCCACCTAGTTCTTATTAGAAATGACTCTGACATAGCCAAGAGCTTTTTGTAGAATTTTTCTAGGGGGCTAGAGAATGACAGACTCACATAGGAAAAAAATCCCAAAAACCAAACTAAAAAAAAAAAAAAAACAAAAAAACTAGCTGAGAATTACACATTTCTTAGTATACAGAAGTTGTTTCACACTGTTAAAAGGCACAGTTCTCCTTTCTGCCACTGCAAATGTAATTTTTCCTGGGTAAATTCTCCTGTATCAGTGAATTTAAATCCCCTATGTGAAGAAGAAGAAACTATAGCAGCAAAATGGCATCCAGTGCACCAGTATCAGTATGTTAGCTTTAAAAAATTCCCCAAATCCCAATTTTTAACCATCATGAGAGTAATGGCAAAAAGGCTGAGTGAAAAGCAGGCCTCAGATAGCTCCGTCCTGAGTTAGTGGCAGCACCAAGCTCTGCTGAAGAAGGTCCTGGGGTGTAATTCCTGCCAGCTTTGAGCTCTGCAGTGAAATCAAAAGGGTGGAACTTGTTCTTGTACAAGATAATTATTCCCAGGGATCAAGCCTTCACACTGCTGATATTGTACCTGTACAACTCCTGGCATGGAAGGGGGTTATGGAACTATCTTGTGTTGCCTGTTGAAGTACTTGGGTGTGGTTTGTGACACATTAGACAGCTCCTTTCCTCCGGAGTGTTTGGGGAACTCCTACCCTGGAGCAGCAGGTTTTCATTTTACAACTGTTCTTGCCTCACGCTGGGTCGATCTCCATTTCAGCCCAGAGGTTTTGAGCATTGAAGTCAAGGAAAAGGCAGTTTTGGCTTGAATGGGCAGAGTCTGTGAACCTGACAGCAGTTCTTTGTGCTGGGACAGAGCCAATTTCATTCAAAATTTCTCCCAGCCAAAGTCTTGGTTTATGCAAACAACTTCCTGAGAGCAGAAAATTTGTTATTCCCCAGTGGGCATGTGGAACAGAATAGAAAATTGGGTCTTCTCTGTGCTGCAGATGAAGAGGCAGCACCTCTGTCAAAGGGACACTGGGGTGCAGTTATGTGGTAATTTGGCTCTGTCTTGTCACCACTGCAGGAAGCTGAAGTTGCCATTTCTGCAAGGCAATTTGCCACCTCCTTAGCAGTGTCAGTTCAGCTGTACTGTGAAATGAGCCTGACTGCAAAGCCAAAACAAGTTTTTTCTTCTTTGGAGGGTTATTTTTAAGCTGGCTCATTCTGCTATCCCACTTAGAGCACCACACAGGCAGCGACAGCAGCACAGTGTGGGGGAAGTGAGCTGTGGCAAGTGGGAATGAGAAGTTGGAGCAGAAACTCCTCCAGCTGGTTTCACCTCCAAAGGACATATACTGCACAAGTCATCTGACAAGATCAGTAGGAATAATTACCTGGAGGTTGTGTTCCTGTCATTTTTGTCTTAATAAAGTAGTCTATGTCTGACTCTACAACACAGTTCTCCAAGCTGACCCGAACCTCTTCATACAGCTACAAAACAGAATCCAAGAGTTTAATTTAACTTTTAACATTTCACATTGAATTAACAAATAATGCTCTTGTAGTAATTGTCCCCTTAAGAAACACTTTATACTTGGTGCATGTCTGACCTGGCTGATCTTCAGCCTGTCCCCTGTACCAATATTCTTGTAAACACACCTGTTTGTTTGTGCTCTGGATAGTCTTTAAAGAGAGCAGGACAAAGGCAGTCCAGGCCTTTTCAATGCAATAAAGAAATTAATAGCAGGAAACAGACATTCAAAGTCAAATTGAGTGTTTTCTTTACATCTTCCAGTTTTGAGGCCATGACCTGATGCCTTTTTTTGAAATTGTGTCAAAGCCCAAATATATTCAGCTGAGTGTTTTGGTAGCAGGAAACATTCCCCAGCAAACCAGGGAGGACACACGTGAATGCCACCAAGTGTGACACAGACTGTCTGCATGCAGACATGCATCTGGATTACATCTAGAGAGAGCAGGAGTGAGATATTCCCCCGTAGCCAGTGCTGCAGAGAAGGGCAAGGCGGGCTGTACCTCATCATCCTTCACACACTGCAGGGACAGCTGGTTGCAGTGCACCCACAGCGAGTTCCGTAGGATCGTAATGCGGTCACACTCCTGGAGCTGGAAGACCTAAAGCCAAACAGGAAACATAATGTAGCCTTGTGGTATGGAGTTAACTTGCTTTGCAGGCTGGGACAGGGCTGGGGAGGCAAACCTATTCTGAAGGCACCATTGTAAAGGATTTTTTTCAGTTGGTGAAGAAACATCTACTGCTCATGCTCAAAAATTTGTTCTAGTTGGTTGCACCAAATTGAAGTTATATTTTAGAGACACAAAACACAAAGGAGGTGAGAGGAATCCAGATCTGGATTTGACTGCTACCTCTGCTGTTGAAGATTTCAGAGTCAGGATCCTGTCTGCCCCTCACACTGAAATCTTGATGTTTAACAGATCAGTAGAGTACTGGCATGAAAGGGCTGTATTTATGTTAGAGGTAAAGCCAAAACTATCCACCTCTGCCATCTAAAATGTCTCTCTAAACGTTTCTCTTTTGAAAGTACTTGAGGCTCTTTGGAGTTGACTCTGCATATCAAAGGTTATTTTTGTGGTAAAGAGAAGGCATTTTTCTATCTTCAGAGTTACTCCCTTCATCTGTCTGGCTTCCTCATGTTGCCACACTGCTTAGGAAGAATGAAGGGGGCAGAGAGAAGTGTGAACCAATTTGGGGGAAGAGGCAGATAAGCTCTTTCTTTAAAAACTTTTAAAAAGCCACATCACTCTGATCTCGACATTGTACTGTTAAAAGTAGAATAAAAAGTAGAACAAGGTTTTGGTTTTCTACGAGGTGTGAAAATCTCAGATGCTTCCAGCCATCTGTCTCCATCTCTATTTGCTAGTAATTATGTCCAGAACACCACAAATGTATACAACATTCAGCAGAACACTCAGTTGGGTATGCTTCCTGCCATCTAATAACCTACTGACTAAAAAAAACCAGCAAAAGGAATCTGTCAAGGGAGTAAGCTGCTGTGGGGACTGGTTTCTGTGAGTAAACACTTTTGAAGAGAACCTGCAAGGTGGAGAAGGAGTATTTCAATTCTCATTCTGAACAGAAAGCCTGTGGCCCTCAAGGCTGCTGAAACAGCATCAGAGCCAACAGGGAATTTTCCAGGTAAGTGGTGTCCTGTCTGGAAATGCAGTGAATCCAAGAGAAAAGTGTAGTGACTCTGGGCTTCGAAGCCCTTTTCAGCACCCAGAAAAGCACAGCTGGGTGTTGTGTTTGGCACAGCCCTCGTGCTGCTGGAGAACCAGGGCATTCCATGACAATGTGGCACAGCCCCTGCGACAAAGGCCACCCCAGCACTCCCACTTGCCAGCCAACATTTTCAGGCTGTGTTTGTCCAGCACTCAGAGATCCAAGCAACCCCAGCACTTCCAGATTCCTCACTATGCAGCCACAAGTGTAAGATTTTAATATGCTTTTTGTACTAATTGCTAGTTTTAAAAAACCCCAAAAGAGTATCAGTTTTCTCTACAAGCACTTTTGAAAGAAGGTATTAAAGATGTCCTTACTTTATGAATGGCTGTTTGGATTAAGCAGTGGGCAGGTCACAAGCTCTGTGGGTTAGTCAAGACTTAGCCATATGGGACAAAAAAGAGCGTGAGGTTGTGGAATGCTTCGCTGGTTTGTTGGCTTTTTAAGAAGGGAGAAAATATGCATCTTTAGAAGATTAAGGCTTGGCATAATATCTGTGCAAATGTCTGTGCCAGTTGTGATGCTTTTCAGTCCTCTCAGATAGGGAATACTTAAGAGGAAGCAGAGAACTGGAAAGGTATCCTGGCATTTTATTTTATGTGGAAATAAAGCCTGCAACAAGTAAATATAGCAAAACTAGACTTTAGCAGATGGGCAAATGTACTTGAAGGATTACTGTGATCAAATGTGTGGCTGATTTGGATGCTAACCAATTCCTGTAAATTGTTGTGCAAAGCTTAACAGCCAAGTGCAAATCTCCTTGTCCATCCTCAGTAAAATGGAGATAGAACTTCTCTACCACCACTTTTCAACTGGAAGATTATTTCATGGCAGAGGACAAATACTCTTGCAGGTGAATTGAAAGTGCTATGAAACATAAAAAAAAGAACTATATAAAACTGGGGTGTGTATCAGTTCATATACTGCTCCACCTCTCCCACCTCTGCACTTTTTCCCCTCCTTTGTTTTTACATAGCTATGCTGATGAAGCAAGGAGAGTGTCAGTGAGATAGGAGCAGCTATGTCTAAATAAGCTCTAGTTTTTGCAGTAATTTTGCTAAGACATCTGCTGAAACTCCACATAAAGCAAACAGCAAACAAAACCCTTGGGATGATATTTCAGGCCTTTGACTGAAATCTTCCAATCGGATAAAATAGTGTGCAAACATCGCTGCAAAGGTCAATGTTTACCTCACAGGTTTTGATATGTTCCTGTTCCCACTCTGTCCTGACCTTATCCAGCTGCTCGATGTTCTGTTTGTACACGTTCTCTGTAGACAGAAACACAGCAGAAACCAAACAGTCAGGGAAAAAGTGATAGTGCTTTTCTCTCCTTCCTCCTATTAGGCCTTTACTGTGATTCCTACACTTCAGGCCTGTGGCTTGCTTGAGTATCACAAGAATATGTGAGCTTGGAATTGGTGGGGCACAATAATTATTGGGGGGTTTTCTGTGTAACTATGTACTAGAGTAAGGATTCTCTCTGTTTGGTTTGCAGATCCTTTATAAACTTTACGGTAGGGTTAATAGAAATTAAGACATGAAGAGTCTGCACCATTTCTTGGGCACTGAGCATCCTTAGGCTCTTTCTATTCCAAGCCAGCCAAGTGAGCCATGTGATTTGTTGTAAGCTGTACCATGAGTAGGGAGGGACAAGCCTGAGCTCCTGAGCCAGCTCAGGTGTCTGCATCTGGGCATACACACATTTGTGGCTGGAGATCACTACTGTGCTTATGCATGTGGGGATGGGGGATCTGATTTGGGTTGTCTTGGGTCAATTTGAGTGTCTATTGTGCTTTCAAACTTGTTTCAAGAAGAACTTTGCTTCCCTGGGTGAAGTCCTTAAAGGAAGCCTTCTGTAAATTCTTTAATGCAAGCAGGACACTCCCACAAAGGGGAGTGAATGCCACTGACTGTCAGGTTTCTGCTCTTCAGAGGCTTCTTCATTAATCTTTGGGTAGGTGACTTTGGGAACCCTGACAGGCTGGGTGATTTGGATGTGTTCTATCAAAATCCTGTGCTGGTAGATCTTTGCTGAGAAGAATCATAGTTCAGCTGCAAACAGCATCACCTGCTTCATTTGCTGCATCTCTGCATTGCCTGGCTTTGTTCTGGCTCTGAAACAGGAAAAGAAACACCCCAGTTTAATTTCTGACATATTTTTGCTTCTGCCCCAGTTTTTTGTGCCGCCTGCTCTCCTTTCTCCACTAGGGGAAAGGCTCTAACTTGCAAGTATTTCCTGGCTGTCCTGGCCTTATACACAGTTCTGCTGAATGTGTGCTATGGAGAAGGAACCAGAATTTCCCAGGTGCAGCTATAGGTCCAATGACTTCAAGGGAAAGTTTTCCATTCAGGCATCCCTGCTGGGGAAGCTCAGAGCCAGCATGATTCAGCCTGAGGCTGTGCCTGCTGGCTGAGTTGTTTTTTCTCAATTGTTTCATGAGCTTTTCTAATAGATATTTATAAGCAGAAATAAATGGCAGTTAAAATTCTTCATCTTTCAAGCTCCTCATGTAATACTCAGATGAAAAACACACAGGTTTTAAAATACTTTGCAAATGCCAGAGTATTTCCCATAACAACTCAGAAGTCTAAAAGCAAAATCCACTCTAAGTAGAAGTCCTCTATTTTAAAAACCTGCAGCTTTTAGCAAATGAGAAAGCAGCCATCACTGACAGGTCTGTACTCGCAGGTCTTTCTGCACAGATGGTGATGACAGCACAGTAATGCACTTCTCTAGACATCAGTGTGATACATTCTTCCATCCTGCCCTTGAAGACAAGGCTCAGGTAGGGGTTCTTATGATCATATTCCTCATCACAGCTGGCTGGGAAATGTGTAGTAAGCTGGTAACAGAAGCTTCATTCTTATTTGCTTCCTGGCCCAAACTGTTTGCAAATGCTGAGCAGAATTAAACAGCTTGTGACCTGCCTCTGTGCATTCCCAACATGCTGGCATGTGCAGGGAAGAAATGGCAATGAAGCACCCTGGGATCCTTCTGCATGAAAGGAGCTGGGTCAGGTATAGCTGCCATGGAAGCTGTGAAATGTTCTGGTGTCATTTTGGTAGGGACGGCATTCTATCCCCTCTTTGCAGCTAAGCTGCAGGGGTTTGCTCATCAAAGATTAGGGAATGCTGGAAATAAAATGTAAAGTTCTGATACTGTTTTTAAAGTCTCCACATCACCCCCTTACCCCCCTCACTCCTTGAGATGATTTTTGATCCTTTTTGCTTACACTGCACTGATTTTTATCAAGCCAAAGGGAGTTCATTTATTTTGTTTCCTCCATCTGTTTCACTGTAAAATGTTCCCATTAAAACTTAGTGAATTGTCAGCTACAAGTATCAAGACGATGCAATGAAGGACTGCAGTGTCTTAATTTCCAACGATTTATTTTTGAGTCTGTAAATTTAGTTGAAATTAAACTCACCGTAAGGAGAAAAATGTTGAGGAAAAAATGTGCATTTTAATGTAAGATGCTATGCCTACTAATTGTAAGAGACCAAAAGGCAAAACTAACGGCATGACATATTTTTTACTTGTTTCTTTTTCTTAATGAATAATTTCAGAGAAAAATCTCATTCTATTTCCTTTCAGGATTCATAGAGCAATTGGATCACAGCCTGGGATAAATTAATTAGATAACTTAGTCCCTTCCCAGAGGATTCTTTGGGGTTAATTTGAAGACAAAGCAGCCTCTGGCATCATGTAGAATGGGTTGGTTAATTGTATTCTCTTGTACCTTGAGAAGGTAACCCCCCAGTTTTCCCTCTGAATAGCACTGTCATCTCAGGTACCTTTTCTGTTTGCTTTTGGTTGCCTGAAGCACTGGTGCGTTCAAAGGACTGCTCGGCCTCATCCGCCTCCCTGCACTTCTGCTCGTAGGTCTTCTTGGACTGGGTGGAAATGAAATCAAACATGAGTGTCTGGCTGGGGGAACAAGGCTGGGTTCCCTCACAGTGATGTTCCAGCCATTTTCTCGTTGGGGGAGCAAATCACTGCCCACTTTGGGCAACAGAAAAGAAAATCCCAATCCACCTTAAGGAGGTAGAAAAATAGAACTGAAACACTGGAGTAGGGGCTGACAGCATAAATTGTATCTTTTTCATGCAGCTCTGAAATTTTTTGCTTTGTACAACTGTAGCTCCCTGCAGGGGGCAGGAATGCACAGGCTGCTCTGCCACCACTGGCATCATCAGACATCTTCCCAAGCAACCACGGAGAGATGAAATTGGGAGCCCACGTTCCCAGGGTGGCCGTGGGGTGGGTTGTCATTTGTTGCCTTGGCCATTGCTCCAAGCTGTGAGGCAGAGCCAGCACCCCATAGGCAACAGTCCTGGTGTAGTTCTCAAAAGCAAGAGAAATACTTATTTGCACCAAAACATCTCTGTATCTTTGCAATTGACATGGGTTGCAGTGCAAAACGTAACCAAAACTCTGTATTCTATCACCATCTGATCAAACTGGGGTGTGGGGGGTGTAATTGACTGTCCATGCCCAACTGTCAATAAACCTGCTGGGGCAGTTTTCTTATCTCTTCCACACCCAGTCTCCCTCCAGGGACAGATCTTCTGCTCATGGGCCACTGAGTGTCACTGAGAGAATTCCATCATCACACTGGGAAATGCTCCAGCCAGGAGGAAGAGCCAAGTATTCCTACCTGGATAAAAATCTGGGAGTTGGAACACCAAGTAGCCTTTTCCACTGGATTCCCAGAGGCAGACCAGGCCCATCTCTCACCACTGGACCTTCAGTGAAAAACTCCACTTTTCTACAGGAGCATCACTTCAACAGAGCCACATCTGCCACTGGGACTGCAGCCACCATGGGATGGCACTGCCACCAACACCCTGACCTACAGGGTGTCAGGTTGGATCCTGACTCTGTCAGTGGGTTTCTCTCTTCCTCTCTCTTCCTCTCTCTTCCTCTCTCTCTCTCTTCCTCTCTTTCTCTTTCAATTGTAATACTGCATGTGTTTTTGTTTTATTGTTTATTTTAGTTCCCCTGATAAAGAACTGTTATTCCTATTCCCATATCTTTGAGAGCCCCTTAATTTCAAAGTTATAATAATTCGGAGAGAGGGGGTTTAAATCCTCTATTCCAAGGCAGGCTCCTTAGCAGGTACCTGTCATTCAAACCGTGACAGCAATGCACTTAGCAAAACCACATTTTAAAAAAAATATTGTCAGTATGCTTCCAGCATTAGCACTGACAGGTCTGCAACTACTTTCTTTTCGAGACAGTTGCCCATTGGAAACCAAACCCAGCTGCCTGTAGTTTCTGTACCTGCAAGTTTTCCAGCTGGAGAGGATTTCTCCTGCCTACAAGATTCCCTCACTGTTCTTAAAATTGTACTTACACACACTGAAAAATTATATTTATTCCTCTAAATACCCTTGCCTAGAAAGAATGAAATCCTGTTTAACCTGGGGTACCATTCATCCTGTATTAACCTTCAGGAGACTTTTCAGTGGGTGCAGCAGAGAAGATCGGCTTCCTCCTCACAGCAGGAGTGGCATCTTCCCTCCCTCACATGCTCTTGCACACTCACACAGCTTTGACCTTTCTTTAAATAAATGTGATACAGATTTTACTGGAGCCAATTTTCAGGAAACCTGCCCACACCCTCCCTGCTTACCTCCATTGTTTTCTTATAATGGGACAATTTGCTCTTTTGCATCCGCTCCATTGCAGACTCGTACTGTAAGAAACACACAAAGTCAGCATTTCTTGCTTTGGACATCTTCCTCCCCTCTCCAGAAGCAGGATTAGGAGAACCATAGTCAGGGCCTTTCTATAAGCCACCTCCCTGTGGGGAAAATTACTTCACTCTGCTTTTATAAATGACAAGTTTCTAAGTGATACAGAGAGCATCAAAGTGCCAGGTAAAAAAATAATCCCAGATAATTCTGCCTTGGTGATTTCCGTTAATAGCAGAGAGGATGTAGATTTTAATTTTCTTCCTCCTTTTTTTTCCTTAAGGAGATGAAATACTGCAACACCTAGTCACAGTGGGCTCTGCCAGCAGGGTTCCTTTTTCCTTTGCTGGTGCCAGAGCTTGATCTCACATCTCTGCAGACCAAACCACTGTCTCACCCACATGAGCACAGGTAGTTGTCTGTTTTCAATGCAAACAATTCCTTTCTTTTTTACATTCCACTGCTTCTGGGAACTTAATGCTCAGTGGGATTTGATTTCCATGCTGGAGTCATCTGGGCAGTGTTGGAAGGACAGTGCTGGATTCTCTTCCATGGCTTTAATTGTGACATGCCCAGCTTCATGTGACAATGAGATATGCTCCTACTAGGAGGGGATGGGTTTCTTCAGGGGGACTTTTGGTCCTTAAATCTTTACATTCTGCTCAAGCAAAACTCTCTCCATGGCTACCCAGATGCTTGTTTCACATTGGGCACAGTCCTGAGACAGCTACAGAAAAAATCACAGCATTTTGGGAGGTTACTAAAAGTGCTGACACCATCCAGCATGTCCAGTGTTGGTTTCCTCACGGCCACACGCTGGACAGAGAAAAATCTAAGACTCCAAAGCAGTTTTTCCTTTTTTTTTTTTTTTTTTTTTTCTTCCCATGCCGTTCTAACTGTTCCCAGTTGATTTACAGGCTTACAGTTCTCAACAGGAGGGAGCCTCTCTGCACATCCCAGTGACAAAGGGAATGGGGCATAAACACTAATGAATGTGGTGCCCAGTGTCTGTCTTTTAATGCCTCATTTGCCTCTCCAGATCACTGCCAACCTCAAATCTCAGTAGCAGCACTGGTTTCACCACTTTCATATTCAGAATTCTTTGCTATTCCAAGTTCCTGTGTGTCAGGGGCTTGTAGACACAAGATTTTTGTGGCACTGGATACTGGTTATATGCATTTTTACGTGTTTTAAATCAGCAAAGAAAGGAATATTTATTTTACTCCTCCATCACTCAGTCCTGTCTTTCTCTTCAACTCCACGGACCCAGAAAAGGTATGAGACTAGTCACTGCTGTCTCTATTGATAACTATTTTTCAAGAGATTTAGGGCTTGATAAGGTCATAGGGGATGAAATGGCCCTAAATATACTCAATTTTTTTATTATACAACATCAATTAGATGCTACTTATTCAATGTATTCGGAATTCAGCTTATATTTGTGTTGCATTCAGCATGACATTAATTTGCTTTCATGTTTTTAAATGTTTGTGTTATGCCCTTATTTAGTGCGTATTGGAGATTGTGCTGAAACCCATTAGCAAGGGTACAAAAAAGAGAAAAAGAAGGATTAAGTTCTTACAGAAATAATAGTAACAGCATCTGCAGTTGCACCAGAGAAAGTAACAGGGACTAACGCCTGTGGCTCCTGAGTTCAGAGCACTACTTTATTTCCAGCTGGGATCAGAGATTTTTGTTCCACAGCCTCATCTATAGAGGGAACAGAGCATGCTGATGAAGCTTTATCATCTTTTGCAGAATTCCCAGCCTATGGCTGGAGACAGGTCATCAGTACAGACCATTGACTCAGTCTGTTTCAACATTTCTCTAGCTTCTCACCTTTTTTCTTTGCTCCTTCTGCCTTTCTCGGAACTCCTCTATTCCTTTCAGTTCTTCCTTCAGCATTACTGCCAGCTGGATATGAGAGTTTCCAACACTTTCAATTTCTAAAGCAAATCAGAATTCATATTCAGGCAGTGGGAAGGTCTTTAAAGTCACATTTTTTAGGAGATGTTTCTGTGATGTGGCTGCCCTATGAATTGTCACAAGCAGGGCAGCCTTAAAAAAAGGTCTCCCTTAAGTTTCTGAGTGCACTGACATTGCTGAGGGTTCAAGACAGAGTGAGTGTGTTTCTTCATGGCCCCATTTACCCCAGCTGCCCCCTTTCCTTTGAGACTGAGGGTCAGGAGTTGTGGTGCAGAGGGAGCTCTGGCCTCCATCATCCCAGTGTGTGTTTTACCCTGGCTGTGCTGCTGGGCTGTCACTGCTCTTGGGAGCTGCTGCCAGCAGTGGCCAGTCATTAGATGAGGTTGCACGCTGAGAATTTCCAAGGATCAGCCAAGAGGGATTGAATTTCAGAGCACCTGGCTGGTGCTGTTTGAAATGTCTGGGAACTGCTCTGCATTTGTCAGCTTCAGTGCCTCTGAAATGGAACCTGCATTTTCCAGAAATGCTGAGCTCCCCTACCCAGGCCCTAAAAATAGCTCAGTCCAGCAGCTGCTTTTCAAGAGGGAATGTTGGTGTAAACAGCAGGTGCCAGTGACCTGGTACAGTGTCCTGTTGGCTCTCATGGTGCTGCATTTTGTGCGTGTGAAAGGGTTTCATTGAGCCTTGGGCACATTTAGGAAACTGGTTTGATGTCAGTGGTTTGCAGAAGAGGGAACAGAGTTCACATCTTGTGACTTGACCCAGATAAAATTTACTTGAAGAGCAAGCCATTTTCTTTGCCTCCAGATTGAGTAGGCATCCTTTTTCTCCCCTCTTTACCCTACAGACTGTGAAAGAAAAGCTGGGAATGGTGTGGGGAGCAGGATGGACACATTGGGTGCCTGTGTTTCCCAGGTCAGAAGGGAACAGGGAAATACTTACGTTGCTTGAGCATCTCAAATGCTGCCTTCAGTGTGCTGTGGGACAGAAACAAGACATTTCATTAGTATTGGCTTCTGAGGGTGGGTTGTGAATCCAGGGAAAATACTTTCCCTCAGAAACTCAAAGATCCACATAGAGATAAAACCTTTAATGGCCTCATACTAAAAGCTGACCATGCTAACAAGCACAATAGCATCAATCTGTTACCGTCAGGAAACGCAGTTAAATGCTCCATGAAGCAGGGAATTGCACCACTCCTTCTGTGCACCCTCTTTCTCATTCGCAGTGTTCGTGACCGTGAATGTTCACAGCCATTTCTGTCGTCTCACACCTTGCAGGTAGATACTAATGAAACGCCGGCGGCCGGGGGGAATTGGGGTTTTTGGAGCAGTAGCCTGAAGGGTGGAGTGAAACCTGAAGGGTGAAGCTCTGCGTGCGGCCCCAGTCCCGTCCTCGATGCCCGTCCTGCCCACAGCAGTGCCCGCCGAGCATCCATCCCCGTGCGGCTCCACTCCTGCCTCCCGCACACA